>VMOF01000002.1:5064239-5566739 GCA_011764245.1 Trialeurodes vaporariorum | reverse complement strand
ACTTCCTCCCACGACAGCGATTCTTCGAAATTGAATTGAATTCCGGAACCTCTTTTTACATTGTTTCTTTTGCACCTTCCGCCTTCGATTCCGATCGGCGCCGTTAATAGAATAAAATAAAAAAAGGAAGGTGGCGGTATCTTCCCCCCCCCCCGATAATTTGAAGTTCAAGAGTCATTTTGAATAAGCCGACATCGAGACCAGGACTTGGAAGAAACAAAACAAGGGGATGGCGGTGAAGGACGGGGGGGGGGGGTAAAGTAAAGGTTTGAAAAGTTTTATATTAGCATTATCCAATTAAAAGTGGGATATAAGACGAAAAGTAAGCTCAGCTTTTCTGAACGCTGGATGAAACAAAGGGTGGAATCAACTTACGCATGGCGTGCTCCAACACCTTGTCATTGCAGCTATGAAAAGGATGGGAATAACATACATTTTACATCCGGGGTGTAACTTTTATTTCCGAGGTGGAGTCTCGGTCGAAACGAACTACGGATGCAAAGTGAAAGGAACGGAAGCAGAATCAGTCAGTATGGTCTAGCCATGGCCGTGGTTCCCGGATGATAAGTCCAAAACATGAATGTCCAAAACTTTTTCGTTCAAAAATATATTTTGTCCAAATCATCTTAATGTCCAACGCGCTTGCGTCCATAAGACTATAATGTTCAATTATAGACAAGTCCAAATAGAAAACTCCAAAACCTATGAATGTGAGCAATTAAGTAATGTCCAATGTCCAGAATTTGTTTTTCTATTCTTGTATTCGCCTCTCTTCTTTGTTTCTCCTTTAAATTGATCCACTCCTTATTGACATGTATTCTTAAATGAATGCAGCTCCACTGAGCGGAGACATCTTACATATGTTCGTATTTTTGATTATTTCTATAACCTACAATTCAAAATTTCTGCGCGCAACAGATTAACTTTTCGGTCCTAATTTCAAATTACAAATTCGACGCAACGTTTTTGGACAATTTGTTAATCTATCTTGACATCCGTTTATTTGGACATGAACCATTTGGACATTTCATTTTGGACAATCAAGCTTTTGACGTATAATTTTGGACATTGCCGTTTGGACATTACGGTTTTGGACATAACATCTGTGGATCATGGCCGTAGCACCAGCTCGTAAAAATGAGATGTAAAAACTCAACAATGGTCATTTTGGGAAATTCCCCCAGGGATGTTTATTGCTTGTCTTTATGCGATACTTATTTATTAACTCCTCATTTCCATTATATGCTATCCGTGGGTATCCCTGGTAAAAAGCCTCATCGAAAATCTTCAAAGAAATCTTAGTATGAGATTTAGTACCTGATTTCATGTTGATCTCATAATGATATCATGATGAGTAGAAATTAATTATCTTGAACTGAGCATGAGATCATCATGAAATCATCATAAGATCAACATGAAATCAGGTACTACATCTCATGCTCAGATTTTTGTAATAATTTTTGATGAGGATTTTTACCCGTGATTATTTTTGCCATAATGGGAGGTCTTTTATTTTTATTTCCCCCAGCGGGCCGAGAGAGGAAGGGGTTACTGAAAAAAACACCTCAGTTTCAATGTTTGACAGGACTAATTAAGGATATTATTTAATGTTTATTATTATTAATTAACCGCATATATTTATCAATCTATCTGTGGAAGACAAATTTAGAACGAAAGGCTGAGGATTAACATATAAAGCCTAAAGGGAGACTCTTTTTTAAGACCCTTACATCATAGAAACCCTGTTGATCGCCGCAAAGTGAAGGGCCTGGGGACAATAAAACCAGCCTTATCACTCGCAATTAAGACCGCTATTTATCCGGGTGATTAAAAGCTTCAGATTCTCTTACAAGCCGCCCTTTGTCTAACGATCCCTTATTGTGTGAATACATTCGAAGCCAGTTTCTGCTTTTAGTCTGCGCCTTCATCGCTTCACTCATGAGCGTTCCTTAGACTCTACTCGTAAGTAAATATATAAGACGGAGACGATTGATTCTGGTCTTGTCGCGTTTTTTTCGATGTAAGCAGCTTCTGATGTTAATATCATTATTATGAAATACACCAGAAACTTTCGAAAAAGGCGATGTTCACAAATGAAAAGCGTAGAATAATAACTTGTGACGGGAATGTACTGAAAAAATGGGACTCTTGCAAGCCTTTTTTACAGCAAAATGAACTATCGATCTTATGGTGAAATCAAACGTGAAAACTTTGAGTCCTTGTATGTACACTAATTGTGCGAGAATTCTTTTTTTAATCCATTCTGTTTTAGCCATGAACAACTCAAAAATCCCCCTCTCTCGTTAATTTTCGTAGAAGGAGAGGGAGTTAAGGGAGTGGATCGTTTTTGTTTGTTTAACAGATATCAAACGAAAGCAAACCCATCAACTTAGCCTTGGCTTTTACTGACAGTTAATATTTTGCTCTTTAAACGGTCCGCGCTCTATAATTATTCATCAATAAGACAAAAATGAAACAGTGAGAGTATTTTTTTTTTTTTATCCATGGTGTATTTCGTTTGTGTTACAGAAACTGCACAGTGAAATATTGACTAAGGGAGATTCCTTTAACCCAAGGAAAATGTCTGCTGCTACAAGTAAAAGATGCCTTGTTTGCGACATTGATTAGCCTTCATGCAACAGAACTTTACTTCGCGCAAAGGAAAACTTATGGTTCACGGCTTCTGGGCGCCACTATTGTGTTCATTTGTTTGCCTCTCTAGTTTTAACGATAAATTAAAATTTCGGACACATCCATTTGGAATTGATTTCAAATGAAAGTGAAAGTGTTTTAGAATGGCTCTAAATGAACAAAAAAATCGGCATACCTGTTTCTTTTGGAAGGATTATACGATAAAGAAACTGAATCTTGACAGAAAAATATAGCAACATTTTTTCCCCTGGGATAGTTCAATTGGAATCATGTGTCCAGATAGCCACTCTAAAAACCTGTCCTCGCGTTTAAAACCAATTCCTATTTCATTGATTATAATTTGGAATTTAAGACTATTAAATTAGAGGTACGCTGATCTTACACACTGCCTTACCTTGGGACAGGAGTTATGTAAACTATGTCCCCTCTATCTGGTCTATAGTTTCATGAGGTAGGTGACCCAAAGGTGGCCCGACTCTTAAGGTGGCTCACCCCAGCTTATTTCAGTTAATTACACGAATTGACGATAGATGGTGTTAGTGTTGAGTACAGGATGCTTTCGCTTACCCCACTCCAAAAATCAAGAGCATCGGGCGATTTAGTCGGCGCGGAACAGTGAAACGTCCATTTTCGCAGGTCTTCAGCTAATTTTCACGGAAGTAAACAATCGTAAAAGCTAAACCCCTTAAATTGATTCCACTTTTGACTTTCAATTCATCATAATCATTATAATTTCTGGTGTAACTAGGGTCTAGATACCGTTTTTGTACGATAAAATAGCATTTGAATACTTATTAATGAAATTTAAAAGGGAGTGTCCACCTTTAGGTACATCAAAAATATTGGGGGTGGCCACCTTAGGTGCATGTTTTGCGCGATGTCAAAACTCTACTTTTTTTCAAACGCAAAAAAAAACCTCAAAAACAAGCAAATTTTAAAAAAATGAAACTAAAATATGATAGCCAACTGTCTTAATAGTAAATTGACATATTTCGTTTTTTTTTTATCTCTCATGACTTATACGTGCATATTGGCCCCAAGCGTAGGTATGGCCACCTTTGGGTCACTTACCTTAGAGATCGTTATTTTTGATCTCCGGTCTCCGTAAGGTCGATGGAGAAAAAAATAGGCGGTGCTCGTGATAGGTTGATTAAATTGGTTGACTTACGTAGCAAATGAGGCAATACGACATTTATTTTTTATTTTTTTACAATGTATCGAGCAACGGCGAAAAATTCTGAAGAACGTATCGCAGAGATATTCATCGAGAAATTAATGTAAGTACAAGCCAAGAAACTCAATCTCGGGACTGATAAAAGAAAGCGTCAAACTAAACGCAAAGCTGTTACGCTATCGAGACAAAACTTCGTGTTCAACCATGAATTTTATTCATGGGAGAACTTGGATTCAAGTGAGAGAAGGAAAATTAAACCACGACTCGAATTAAACTTGTTTTAAGCTATAAAGTATATAGGCTCATAAAACGATTCGAGAAGTTCGGGTATCTCATTCCTGCGGAGTTCTTAAACACTTTTCCGCTGCGCTTTGAAGATGATTGTTTTGTTCGTGAAATCTTCGGAAATCCTCTTTTACTCAGCGTTTAGCTTCGTATAACTCTTCATGGTATTGTCAGATCACACGCATACATTGTCGCCATGTTAGGTTTCAAGCGTGCCATAAGGGCCAAAAATGTTAATGCATGGTTTAGTCGAAATATTAAAAAAATACAACAATATTAAACAAAGTATAAAAGGACTGAATTTTGCTAGACTTTCAAGTCATTGGCATAAAATAGCGTTGCTACGTACGTGGTGGGAATTTTCACAGAATAATAAGACGGTAGAGTTGTGATTCACATCCAATTAATGGTATAGTGACACCTGGTGGTGACATCGGTGGTAAAGGAAAGTCATATCGCATTGGCCACTTTTTGGTGGAGTGGCAGTATTTTTTTATTTACCATGAAGAGGAAAATTCCCAATCGTATCAAGTAACAAATTCATATATTCGAACTGGCATCCATGGTGAAAACGGACTTCAACGTCGTATCATGTTGAAAAGAGAAACAAAGGCTCTGCTCGAATGGAAGTGTAAGCAGACATTCCTTCTGCTCTCTCTTCAAAATAAATGAAAAATGTCAGAAATTCTTTGCTAATTTTCTCGTATTACCGGCATGTTTCCAGAGATATTGAGAACAATAGTAACAAAATTCTTCAGAAACAAAATAAATTTTGATGGAATGTGCTTTACTCGAAGCGGCACTTAGTTTAAGTGGTAATTGCTATGTAACTATATTGTTCTCCGTTTCACTCTCACAATCAGAGGCATATGCTCTTATAAAGCTATAATTTCAGAATCTGGAATCGGAAACTCGCATAGAATCCAGTGTTGTTTGAGTCAGTGTTCGAAATATTGTTGAGAGAGTTACAAGATTCTTTGAGAAATAAGACGTCAATGCTCAGCTCAAAATATTTTCAGTAACGAAAAAGGTGAATAAGTAATAGTTTTTTTTTTCTCATTTCTTTTAGTATAAAGTATGCATGGTGGTATCTTTTCTAAAGTAATCGAAATGTTTATTTAAGGCTTTTGCGAATGAATATGTGCTTATGCTGAGCTAAAAAACCTAATATAACATGTATTTCATAATAAAATGTAAGGTGTGAACAGTGTATTTCACTGCACAACCAAGTGTTGAACAACTTGTTTCTCAACAGTAAAAAGCCTGTGGTCATCACAAATACTGACCCTTAACTCTCAAAATAGTGAGGAAGAAAAGTAGGATCACAAGAGAACATTGGACGAAAAAAACATAACTCAGAACAATGTTCTTCATCGGACAAAAAATTATGAGGACAAAAAAATTGAACGAAACAACTAATTTTACTTTGCCATGCAAGAAAGTATCTTCGTTGAACTTTTTATTTTTTTTGGATAATTTTTGAATCTTCAAATGGGTAATGTACAGCAAAAGGTCACATTGGAGATATTGTTTTGTTTTTTTGTTTTTTGTTTTTTTTTTTTTTTTATAGAAATTTTAATCGGGTTCTTTCCTTTTTCAGGTTATGTTATTATCAACGGATTGAAAAATGTCAGCTAACTAGTTAGATTTTTGTTCAGGTAGGCAACCTGCTGTGGACATCACGGTGAATTCTAAGCATTGCGGAACGTTTACCTATAAGTTAATTTTTAAGTATTCTACCGGCATTATTTAATTCGGGGACTATACACCGAAATACACGAATACAACCAAAACTGGCAACCGCGTATTTAGGTGCGGTGTTAACATTTCAACGCCGAATTAAAAATAGGTTAAATTGTTCCACCGCACCGCGCGCACTACCAATCTCAGCGCGGATTTATGAGGCAGAAGGAGAATGAGAGCTCCAATTTGTTTTTCTTATTTCGACGCACAAAAGCAACGAATATTTATGCATTCGGCTCCCATGCCTTTGGTTCGAAAGCCCAAGCTTCACCGATGAAATGAGATACGACTGACAAAAAAAAAAAAAGAAGCACGAATAGAGGGTATAGAAACGGAAAATAGGGTGAGAGTAGAAGGGAGAAAGGAGAGAGAGAAGGGTTGAGAGAGGAGAGAAGAAAATAAAAGACAAAAGATTGCTCGAGATCAAAGACTAGCCGCTCGCTGAAAAACTAGGTTATTCTTGCTCTTTAATTCGCTTTGTTCTCATTTTATAATTCTCCTCACCTCATCTCTCTCCGCTTTTCCAACTTGTCATAACGCTACTTGAGCGCCCTCTCCACTGAAAACGCCTTCATTTCCCTGACTTCATCAAATCACTTATCTTCTTCAAGTCTGTTTTCCTAATTATATGGTGCTTGGTGTGGTCATAAACTGGCACAGTTCATGCTGTGTGCGTCAGTTTTTCTACTGAAGAATATATATGCAGAACAACAGTGGCGGCTCGCGCTATTTGGCAACAATGTATTCGCTCCAATTGAAACTATACTCAATAATCAAATACTGGTGAAGCGCTGCTTCACTTTCGAATCGATTGTTTTACATGCAATCAAATGGAGGAATAACATTGTTGTCAAGTTGCACGAGCCGCTTCTGCAGGACAATTTTCTAAAGACCAAAAGTGGATGGGGGAGAGGTGAGAGGGATGGATTCATGCGAACCCCAGAAACGTTATTTTTTTGCATTGACTTGTAAATAAATTCACTTGCTATTTTCCCGTCTGTTTTAAGTCACTGCATGAGAGTACATGAAAAGAAAAAAAAAAATCTAACCTTGAGTCTTTACTTTTTTAAATGGAGGGGCAAGACTAAATTTTCTTAATTTTGCCAATTTAAAAAGTTGAATCAGTGCAGCTTTAATTTTAACTATTTTAAATTGGGACGGTAAAACTAAGAACGTCTAGTCTTGACCATACTTTTAAGTAGATAGGCAAATACTTAAAGTTAGTAGTTGTTACTCACTTTAGTGTGTCGGTCCTGATTTTTGTAGAATTTTATTTTATTTCTATTTTCGACAAGTCGCGGTCGCGATTCTACCTCTCAAACCTGAAGATGAATCTATATACATAGATTCGAAATGATCATCGTTTGAAAAATATTATTCTACAAAAATCAGGACCGACAAACTAAAGTGAGTAACAACTACTGTATAAATATGCAACCTGATAAAGTTAATAAACAATCTAAAAAAAAATTAAAGTTCGCATTTTCTTCAGTGTACGCCTGGCAACGCTGCATTTTCTTCGTTTCAACCGATATAAAAAAATTGATTATTCGTGCACTGTGCGCCCTAAATAGCTATTCTTTTTTTGGGGGGGGGGGGGGGGGGCGGGATTTAGACGGATAAGTTACGGTGTTGTAGAATTGCACGTGGCTTCTCTGAACCCGACACGTCTACACGTAATTAAATATTTATGAAATAAGCTTGTAAAAGCCGTGAGATCCGCCTTCCCTTTTAGAAAAGCAAAAACTAACCTTTTTAGAGACTAAACCTATCCGATAAAGAGCAAGCTTATCCGAAGTATTTTCGAGAAGGTTATAACACAAATGTGTCAAAACAATCGACAATGGGAGAAAATAAAATATAATAAAGGGAATGTTCTCCAAAATAAAACTCCAAATAACTGGGAAATATGAATAGTGTACATTATTTTTTTTAAAAGAAAAACATCAACCCTCTCAATACCAAGCCAGAGTTATTCGTTTTCGTGACTTGAACTCTTGTCAGTGAAAGATATACAAAATCATTAACATTTGAAAAATAATGTTCCTCCGGATTGCCTTCAATTAGCGGAGTAGGCAAAATGAACACAACAAAGTACGAACAGTTAACTACCCACTTTTTTATCCAGGTCTAGCTTATCATTAACTTTCTTTATTCTAGTATTCTGTGCGTGCATGACAGTTTCATGGTTGAATATAAGATTTTACGAAAATACAAAATACATTTTACTATAAATATGTTTTCAATACATTTTATCTCGTAAATACATATGTAAAAATACTGTTGAAATAAAAAAATTCTAAATATAATTCTAAAAAGATAAATTTTTCGTGAAAATTGTTACTTTTTAACATTTTTGATCCGGACATGACCAACACAACACTGCTGTGTTACCATATATATTTATCTATCGCTCATCTGATAGTTTGGTAATTAGAGTGGTAACGTATACCATAACTTCCCTAGTAGCATCGACTTGGGAAAAACACGATTTTTTTTTTTGAAAAACACGTGAAATAACTCGTAAAAACTCGTAAAAATTACTGGAAAAAAACTCGTAAAAAACTCGTTGCTCGCACAGAATATGCATTATTTTCCGTAAAATTAACGAGAAATTATCAAAGAATAAGGAAAAAACACGGAAATTATTGGTAAATTATACGAGAAATATTTGAGTGGAAAGTAAAGGATATTCATTTTACCGATGAAAATACGTAAAATTTACGTGGCTTTTACACATACCTTGGTCTTTTCTCGTAAATTTAACAAGTTTTTTCCGTAAAATACAATGACCCTAGTACCATTGACTTGGGAAAAACTTGAAAAAAAAACGTAAAAGTTTTGTAAAATACTGAAGTTTTGCTAAAAACTCGTAAAAAAAAACGTAAAATTCTCGTTATTTTCTCATACCAGAAATTTTTCGAGAAAAAACCGTAAATTTCACGAGTTTTTTTTAAGATATTTACGTAAAATTTACGTAAAATTATCGATACAAATTTTACGAGAAAAACTCGAAAATTTTACGTGTTTTTCTTATGATATTTACGTAAAATTTACGTGAAATTATCGATAGAAATTTTACGAGAAAAAACCGAAAATTTTACGTGTTTTTCTTATGACATTTACGTAAAATTTACGTAAAATTATCGATAGAAATTTTACGAGAAAAAACCGGAAATTTTACGTGTTTTTCTTATGACTTATACGTAAAATTTCCGATGAAGTTCCGATGGACATTTCACGAGAAAAGGCTGTAAATATTACGTGTTTTTCTCATGATGTTAACGTAAAATTTTCGTAAAAATATAGATAAATTTTACAAGGAAAATCCAAAAGTTTTACGCATTTAATTCAGACTTCGACGTATAAAATATTCATTGAAATGTTTCGCAATTTTCTGGTAAATATTTCCTAAAATTCTCTTGAGACATCGTGGTGAAATCTTCGAAAAGTATGACACAAACTTCCAGGGGTGCCAGTCTCTCCCTAGTCGATATACGAGTTACCCCCAAATTAAACATTTTCATCCCCCCTCCGACCATCCGACCCTCCCCCAAAATCAGACATTATGAAATCCCCCCCGGCTCTTCCCCCAATTCAGACATTTTTACCTCCCCCCCCCTCTACGACCCTTCACCCCAAATCAGACATTTTTCCCAACTGAAAAGTCTAGAGGGTATGGAATCCCCCCCAGGAGGAGGGGGTCCCCCCCCGTTAAAATGTGTGGTTATTTTCGAAAGTAGTCAGGGGGGGAGACCTTCAGTTAGAGGGAAGACACTCAGTCAGGGGGAGACACTGTCAGGGGGAGACCCTCAGTTAAGGGGGGATCCTCAGTTAGAGGGAATCCTCATTCAGGGTGGGGACCCTCAGTTAATTCCCTCAGTAGTTATCGATAGAAATTTTACGAGAAAAAACTAGAAATTTTACGTGTTTTTCTTATGAAATTTACGTAAAATTTACGGACATTTCACGAGAAAAAGCTGTAAATTTTACGTGTTGATCTTGAGATAATTACGTAAAATTTACGTACAATTATTGATTGGCATGTTACGCAAATTTCCGGTAAAAACAACGGAAAATTAGGAACAAAGAACACCACCATGTAGTTTGTTTACTTCACAAGGAAAGTCGGATTCAAATTTGTAGGGAATTCGGTAGGTTGAGATGTAACACACTGTGTCGCGCCCAACTTATAAAATATCAGCTTGAGGCAGCGACGAGAGATTTTTCAATACGATTCTAGAATTGATTGGCATTTCAGGTTAACAATGGGCATTTAAACAAACAAGCATGCAAAGGCAAATTAATTTTTTTGTTAGACAGAGATACAACTCACCAAGTTTGGACGTCGAGCGGTAAGTAATCCTAGAATTGGTTTGTCGACACAACTTTAAATACAACACTATGTACAACACTTGTCCGTCTTAGCTGAGACGACATCTCATTAAACAGCATGGATTACATTGTTTTAAATCCCGTTTGGTATACCAGGTGAAGATATGACACCACTTTTAATCACAAGAGAATAAGAAATGAGCTAATAAGAATTCCGTAGTGACACGTTTTGAAGTTCTTCAAATTTAACGCACTGATTGAAACATCAAAACATTGTGGGTTGGTATAAACCCCACGGTAAGTTGATTCCACTTTTTTCTGTTACTTCCTTTTTCAAATAGAGAATTTGCACAAACGATGAATTATATTAGAAGGACTTGGCAGAAGTCGGCACTATCTAACTGTACCAGCGAGCACAAACGCAGTGGATGGACACACTGACTCAACTTCTGGAATCCGATCAATGAAGAAAACTGAAACTACGAAGCACAAATATATCAGTATACTTCGAAATACTGCGAGTGTAAAAGAACTAGTGTCTGTCTCAATGTCTAGTTCCGAAGACCTTTGCAGAAATTAACAAACAAAATACACAGAGCTACAAAGCCATATCCGCGGCGCGGGATTAAAACAACTAAACATAACCTCAAAACTAGTCCCGCTCGAATGCTGTAGACCGTTGATGCTTTGGGTGGTGGACTGCATCGTTTACGCCATCTTTGGAGCAGAGATAACTAAGCTGAAGAGATATGGCAGAACTGCTCAAAACTGTTAATCGACTCCTACGAAGTAGGCAAACTGGCATACGATCTGGTGGACCATTTTTGTAAACAATTCTAAAAGTAACCGAAGTGCGTTCGGCTGGCAGTAATGACTTTTGACTAAAGTTTTAGTGGTTATTTTGGTGGTTAAATTTTTCCCTGACATTTTCCATCTTATCAACGTGTTTGGAAAGCAAAAAAATTCAGAAAAGTGTGTGCCTAGAACTTATTTCCACTAACAGCAGTAATAGCAATGTTTACGAAAAATGGTCCACCAGGTGGTACGCCGTATTGTATCACGGCCTTTTTGAAGGCGTTTTTTACGATTGTCGATTAACGGTTTTCTAACATGGCGGGGATAGGACTTGCCATATCTTTTTAGCTTAGTAATCTCTGCTTTGGAGTCATGGTCTTTGTCACGTGATGATAGCGTGAAAGTCAAGTCTATACCCGCCTACACTCACACTCACACTCACTCTGCAATACAACGCAACGGTCATTTCCCCAGTTAGGAATAACAATGAGAGTTGGAGCTCTTTAATTCAGTAAGACTTTCTTAAGTTCAGTGCCTAATTATTGTCTGTGATCGTCGATCCTGGTAAACTCACCAACTCCTCGATATTTTTAACTGGATTCGTGTAAGTACCTACTCACAATTAGTCTGAATCTTTTTGACGAATCCATTTATTTTCAACTTTGATCAGTGATTCAAGGACAAAGGTTCCCTTGCATTCTATTTCTGCAAACTGCAGTTATGACTTCAGCCTTGTCAATAATGATTTTTCTGGCCGTGTCTAGCTCTAGAGAGAATAATCGATTCACTTTAAGTCTAGCTTAAACTATTCCTTTGTGATTGTCATCTCTCATTCGCTTAAACAGAAATTTATAACCTCACTTTCTTGTCATGCGATTGAAGCTGAACGAGAGGAAAATTCATCCCGGTTTTACGATTCAGGAACAATCGATTTGTGAGGAGGCCATGGTCCTTTCACTAATCGATTGTTTCTCATGCACTCAAATGAGATTAATACATGGTTGCCAGATTGCAGGATCCGTTTTTGGCTGGAAGCAATAATACATATGTCTACCTTTTTAAAAACACTCATACATAACTCCATCACAGAAAAGGACATTTTGCAACTCACACACGTTCAATTCAAAGCTCCTTATTTTTCACTCCGTTTTCCAGCAAATTAATGTCCATTTCATGAAGTTAAAATAATGTAACCTTGCTTGGCTCTAAATCTCTATGGAAGTGCTATTTGTAATTTTTCTTGGTATTTCTTTCAGAAAGATACTGGTTACTAGAAAAAATCAGCCAGGATGTAACTTTTTCTGCGGAATCCCTTCTAATTATTTACTCGTGTTTGTGAATTCTCGACAATTTGAGAAGGGAAGCTACAGAAAGAAATTGAATCGTCGCTCTGGAGGAAATTTGAAGATAGAAGCCAGATTGTGAATCTAAATTGCAAATTCATCTAGCTCACTGGATCAGGCTGCCACCTGCATCAACTATTTTTTGTTGTTCAAATCAGTGCGTTAAATTTGAAGAGCTGAAAAACGTGTTAATTCGGAGTTCTTACCAGCTCATTTCTTGTTCTCTTGTGATTTAAATTGATGCCATCGCTTGACAACTGTTATACCACATGATCTTCAAAAATAATTTACTACAGTTTGGTGAGATGTCTTAGCTGAAGCTAAAAAAAGTGCATAGTGTTGTGTTTAAACTTGTGTCATGAAACTAATTCTCCGATTACCGCTTGACGTTCAAACAAGGTGAGTTGTATTTCCATTTAACAGTATCATTTACCATGGTGCCCGCATGCTTGTTTGTTTAAATTTTAATTGTAAACCTGAAATGCCGAACAATTATGGAGTCGTATTTTTAAAGATATTAAGGTGCTGCTACAATATCTTATTATACTATAAAATATTTTTTTTTTTGAAGTTGTGTGGGATATATTGTGCTGACATCTCTTGCTCAGCTCAGTCATCTCATAAAGCTCATTCAAACCGCATCAATGCTCCATGCTTGGCATGATGAATTGAAATATGTTTTATTAGATGTAGCAGTTCCAAGGTAAATGTGTTTCAAGGAGAAGGGAGGGTAAAAGCTGCACTTGAACTGTTTTTTTTTCTTCTTTCTTTGATATTTCAGCCTTTAGAGCATGACCATTTTTAGTATTGGGTTCTGACAAGTAGCGGTATCTGCTTCTGAACTGCATCAAAGCTCATCGGTGAGCGGTTGATTCGCAACGAGTCAAACTCAGCACTAACCAACCGTTCGCCGATGTGTGTTGATGCAATTTGGGAGCACACACCGCTCCTTGTCAGAACCCGATACTCTGAATGGCCCTGCTCTAATTGTTTATCATTTCAAAATTTCAGGTAATTTGAGGTATCCGTTGTCATATACTTAATTTGGGGCAACCTGTGATCTTTTTACGCTCCCAGACTTTAAGTTTGCTCTAAGTGATTCTAGGGGCTTTCTCACAGTACCATGAACCTGGTTATGATTAAATTTTAAGCTATATTTTGCAGGGAATTTTAATGGATAGGGATTGACAACCCCGCGTGAATATTTATTGAAGTTGTAGTTTGCTCTCAACGCTGCGTGCAAGGGTCAACAGTATCGAATATTACTCATTTCATAAAAAAACAAAGTGCATTTGGTGTGGGTAGTGGAGAGTGTGGAGGGGTGAGATGGTGGGGGGGGGATAGGGAGCCCGTACGACTGAACAGGGTGTCAATTAAAAAAGGAGCCAGGCTTAATATCTCGAAAACGGCTCCGAATTTCGAAAAACGCTGAAACACGTGTTCGATTATTTCGAGGGGGACATCTTTTGAGGGGGTCCTCAATTTCGGGGCCCCCCTCTGGGGGCCCCAGGGGGGTCAAGTCCCATATTTCAAATAGGGACCCCCATTTTTTATTTGATAATCGGAAAGAGGGTAAAATTCTAAGATTTTTGGCGCAAACCGAAAGTCGATATCGTTTTTCTTGTTCGATATATCGAAGGTCAAAGTTCGATATGGACCCATCTTCAGATATTCGTAACTTTCCTTTAAAGAGTCCAAATTTCAAAAACTTTCAGTCTAAAATGCTCTACAGAGCAAGCACTTTTCAGAAAAAAATTCAATTTTAACAGAAATTTAGTCAAAATTTGGTTTTAAAGCCCCCAAACATTTTTAACGTTTTTGGCCACCACGGGGGGCTATCAGAAAAATTCCGAGAGACGACCCCTATCGAGTGATACATCAATCGAAAAGGCGTAACAAACTGAGCATTTTGGAGCAAACCGGAGGTCCATATCGTTTTTCATATTCGAGATATCGCATTCTGTAAATCGACATTTGACATTCGATATCTCGAATATGAAAAACGATATGGACCTCCGGTTTGCTCCAAAATGCTCAGTTTGTTACACCTTTTCGATTGATGTATCACTCGATAGGGGTCGTCTCTAGGAATTTTTCTGATAGCCCCCCGTGGGGGCCAAAAACGTTAAAAATGTTTGGGGGCTTTAAAACCAAATTTTGACTAAATTTCTGTTAAAATTGAATTTTTTTCTGAAAAGTGCTTGCTCTGTAGAGCATTTTAGACTGAAAGTTTTTGAAATTTGGACTATTTAAAGGAAAGTTACGAATTTCTGAAGATGGGTCCATATCGAACTTTGACCTTCGATATATCGAACACGAAAAACGATATCGACTTTCGGTTTGCGCTAAAAGTCTTAGAATTTTACCCTCTTTCTAATTATCAAATAAAAAATGGGGGTCCCTATTTGAAATATGGGACTTGACCCCCCTGGGGCCCCCCAGAGGGGGGCCCCGAAATTGAGGACCCCCTCAAAAGATGTCCCCCTCGAAATAATCGAACACGTGTTTCAGCGTTTTTCGAAATTCGGAGCCGTTTTCGAGATATTAAGCCTGGCTCCTTTTTTAATTGACACCCTGTATATAGAGTTTTTACTAGGACAAATCAAGGGCTAAGAAAAAACACGAAAAGTATCGGTAAAATAAACGAGATAAATGCGCTGTAAAGGAAGGAGAAGAAACATAAAATTCACGTCAAAAAAACACATAAAATTTACGTGAATTTTTACTCATTTTTGGGAGGAATTTGCAGGCAATTTATCATGTATTTTACGGAAAAAACTTGTTAAATTTACGAGAAAATACCAAGGTATGTGTAAAAGCCACGTAAATTTTACGTATTTTCATCGGTTAAATGAATATCATTTTCTTTCCACTGAAATTTTTTTCGTCTAATTTACCAATAATTTCCGTGTTTTTTCCTTATTCTTTGATAATTTCTCGTTAATTTTACGGAAAATAATGCATATTCTGTGCGAGCAACGAGTTTTTTACGAGTTTTTTTCCAGTAATTTTTACGAGTTTTTACAAGTTATTTCTCGTGTTTTTCAAAAAAAAAAATCGTGTTTTTCCCAAGTCGATGCTACTAGGGGACATGATGAATTATCTGCAAATCCATCCCGAAAAATGGGTAAAAATTCAGGTAAATCTTACGTGTTTTTTAAAGTAAATTGTATGCTCCTTCTCCTTCCTGCCAGGGCAGGGGCGCACGGTGGATCGAGTCAATGGGGAGGGTCGGACATGGGCAGGAAAAAAAAGGTCACATTTCCAATAACTTTTTATGGTTTTCTAGTAGTTAAACATCTACAGGGACTGTATCCATGGTTCATAGGTCATTTCACCCCCCTCATTTGACGTGCGGGTTGCCTAAACTTGACAAGGTAGGCAATATGAAATTTACCGTCTGATTTTTAAGTTTTACTTTTGCTTTCGCATCAGATTTTGAAAATATAAATCAAAATTTCGATTTCACTGGCTTACTGCCCTCCCTCTGAAGAACATTTTCACATGTCGTTGATATTTTTTGTCATTATTATAAGGGGAGAAAAAATACTTTGAAAACTCGCTAAAAAAAAATTGTGAAAAAAAGGGGGGAAAAGCTCTACAAAAAAATGTCCCCATATGTCCCCTAAATGCTTTTCTGGGTTGTTTTCTACACCTCTTCAGGAATGTATTCCAACAAAAATTGGCCGCTAATACCCGCTAATTTGAGCAAACGACTCGTTTGAATGAGAGCAAGTCGCGCGCGTTTTGAAGCTTATCTCGCTTTCCTTCTATCACAAAGATCGCGCATCACAAGATATCTTCCAATCTCGATAAGTCTTCAATTGATAACTAATTTTCACTAATTTGTTGAATTTTTGGTGGAAAATAAACAAGAATGCATTACGTGCATTCAGCTATAGTTAATAGGTGAATTGGTGTTACAAGCTCAGTGTTTGGTTTATTTAATTTATATGTTAAATTTGCCGTTTGTTTTGACAATTTTAATATATTTAATAATGTTATTTACGTATTTGCAATTGTTCAATGACACCCTCAAGACACAATGAAAGAGAAGATGATGCAGAAGACTAATTGAATTTATTTGTTGAACTCTACCATAATAAAAAGTCGTTGGATGATTGTGATCATCTGGTCACGTTCATTATAAAAAACTATAAAACTTCGTTTGACGAACAAACTTTGACTGATGAGTGCCACATGTTTTCTTTGAAATTGATTAATTCAGAATTTTATTGTGGACTGAAGAAGAAGAAGGCCAAGGAATATCTCCCAGAGGCACTTGCACTTCTGAAGGTTTGCCCT
The DNA here is from genome assembly GCA_011764245.1 of Trialeurodes vaporariorum. Taxonomy (NCBI): domain Eukaryota; kingdom Metazoa; phylum Arthropoda; class Insecta; order Hemiptera; family Aleyrodidae; genus Trialeurodes; species Trialeurodes vaporariorum. Next base: position 5,550,107 of record VMOF01000002.1, on the reverse strand, counting down.
CAAGACACAATGAAAGAGACAATGATGGAGAAGACTGATTGAATTTATTTGTTGATTTTGAAAATTTGTCGTAATAAAAAGATGCACCTAAGTTTTCTCCCCCTTTTCCGTGTTTTTATTTATAATGTAACAAGAAAAAATGAAGTTAAAGAGTTTCAAAAGATCCACACGGACAGAAAGAAAAACGAGGAAGTAAAAATTCTTAGTTTGACTGAAAAAAAAAAAAAAAAAAAAAAAATCATCGTTATATTGTCCCACGTATGTTGGGTTGTGGGCGTAAAACGAAAAAATTGTGGGGGGGATTACGAAAAATTAAGTTGATAATTGTTTAGCAAAGGAATAAGGTGACGTTAGTAGTGAGGAAATTGTGACCCCCCCCCCCTCGTATAAATACGCGACGAATCTACAAAAACCGCCTACTTGTGACCCCCCCCCCCTTCCCCCTCGTATAAATACGCCACGAATCTACAAAAACCGCCTACTGTCTTATTATCTGCTTATTTCAGCCGTTCAGTACCGCATTAGACGCGTGCAATGTGTGTTTTGAGCAAATCGTATCCACTAATGATGAGAAAATGTGTCAAAATACATTTTAGAACTCATAAATTGCGAAAAATATCATCAAAAACGGATTCTACGACGAGAAATACATAAGGTCACAAATTTCTGGGGAATTACATGCTCGAAAAAGGTCCATACTTAGAGGAAACGAAGTGCGTGATGCGCGATGTCCGACCCCTCCCATTGACTCGATCCACCGTGGGGCGTGCCGTGGTCTCCAGAGAGGGGGGGGGCAATAATGCAACCTTGCCGCCCTCCGCGAACAGCATTATAAATTCGATGACCTTTTTTTTTGTTTTTCCCCCACCCTGATTATTGTGCCCCCGGAGAGTGGCACCTGGGGCAAGGGTTCCCACATGCCCCCCGGCACGCCCCTGCTTCCTGCACACAGTCGTAGGAGCTCCCTAACCCCCCCCCCCCAATTCTCACCCCTTTACACTCGTCACTCCCCACTACCCACACCAAATGTAATTTTTAAGCGTGCCGTATATATACGGTGCGCTTCTTGTTTTCATTTTCATATCTAATATATAAGTCCAATGCCTTGCTTATGGCAAAACCTTGGCGGGAAAGGTTTGAAAAATTAAAAACGTGTTTTCTTAAAACTGGTTTCATTAATCGTTAATTTATTGCTGCAATCCAGGAGGTCTCGGCGTCTATTTTCTTAAAATTGTAAAAGTTTTGGTATTCCTGTTAATTTCAATAAGTTATTAAGCGTCAAAGTCGAATTCCTTCAAACGAGAATTCCATACAGGTCCAGCAACCTAAGTCATTTGTGCCAACCTATGAGTCAAAATTCAAAGGCAGAAGGGGGGTGGAAACATCTCCCGCAGGAACCCTCTTTGCCCCTCGCCTTTGGGCTCCACCGGTCACAAGATTTCTTCACGGTGCATTAAGCGGTCGTAAATGTGTCAACATCTGTTTGACGAGGGTACATCGATAAGAAGCGACGAAGTATTGATGAAGAGCGGGAGGGGTATAGAAAAGAGAGAGGCTCATTCATATCCTTAAGGTACCGTTCTAGAATTCATCCCTTTATTGTCTCGATGCAGAAAAGATTATGAATAGCAGCACTTTCCAATGTACATAGATATACAGTATCACAGGGTAATGTAATCTTTTTTGCACGGATGCAGTAAATGGTTGAATTCTAGAACGCTACCTATGTAGACCTGTTTAGTGATGACGTCACGATCAGAATTAGTTCCAAACAAATGCTCTATCTCGCTCACTCTCGTGGATTTACCAGATCCAAATTTTCGAACGCAAATTCATGCTAGTTAACCAACAGTTTTCTCAAATTTGATTGCACCATTAGATTCCACTTGCCTTAAAGTATCTTTTCACTGTAACATAATTCCTAAAAGATCACAAGCGAATTTACAATCACAGTTATACCGAAAGACGTTCTACGTTTTGTCCTTGTCTTACTCACGGTCTCTTATGGTAGTATCACCGGCATGACACTCAATCATTCTAACTTCTCTCCGTATCGAAGCTATTGTTCGAGGTACAACACATGCCGTGATGGTGCTGATGAGCCTATATCCTAGAATTTTGTGCTCTTAAGAAACTGATAACTGTGATTGTGCATCGATGCGCGATGTTTCAAAAAGTTTGCGATAGCGGGCTCATATTTTATCACTGAGAAAAAAGTGGCTGTTAAAACTGTAAGAATAGAACCATAGATGATTTCGCCTTATTTCAATCATGAGACCTATCGTTGCTGTAGTCAGCGCGCTTGAATCTACACGAATTCTGATTGTCTCTATGGAATTTCGATTATTTCTATGGGAAATAAAGCGCGGGAATATATATCCAATCGGAAAATTTTTTGAAACAATCGGAAATTTTTATAAGGGACGTGGAACCCAATGGTGTGATAAACACAACGTGTAAAGAACGTGTTGTTTACTAGCACTTGTATTTGAAAATTTGGACTGTGTTTCGTATGGGAAAACCCACGAGAGCGAGTGAGACGGAGCCTTTGTTTGGAACCAATTTTTTTCATGACGTCACACTAAACAGGTCTTTGCATCGGAAACATTTGAAATTCTGGGGGATCGGCAAATTGAAAGCCCCTCAATGAGCGTCGATGGAATCAAGGGATTTTTGAGGACATTTTTGGCGTTTTGTTGAAAAATAGGTGTTTAAAATCCAGAACACAGGGAGCCAGAGGGGTAAAATTCGCATTAATTGCTCTAAAAAGTGAGAGGGGCTGTCACGTGTCTTCCACCCCTGGACAGCTTCCTCGCTGCGGCTATGGAATTGACTCTGGAATAACTTATTTACCTATCCTAAAAAGTTCGTTGCGTGTACAAAATTTTTCACTGGAAGCTTCTTCAAATTTTGGAAACTATAGGTCCATATGGAACTTTGCTTTTCCAACACGAAAAATGATATCGACCGACGGCAACAGAAAAAAAAAGAAATAATATGACAATGCGTTATAGTGAATAATGGCATAGTTTTAACTGTAAACTTTCGATACTTTTCAAGAAAATAAATGGGGAGAGGGGGAATTAAAATCCACAAACCTCTTAAACCTCCACACCTACTAATCTATACCCCTAGAATGCTTGATGTGTAAAGGGCACTTGAAATGGTTAGTTCTGTATATTAAAGGATTATTGTTTCATGAATTCGCAAGTGTTCCATTTATGCATATTACGTATCTACATCGTGACAATCGCAACAAGTGCTGACAGCACCTAAAACGGAAAAAAAGATAAAAAAAACTGTTTATTATTTAGAATCACGGCTTTTCCGAATATGACACTTTTTGACTTCAAAAGAACGCAACCTCATGTTTGATCCCTGAACAAGCCGTTTAAAAGGTGGAGGGATTTAGAAATATCTATTGTCTATAGTTTATGTGGGTAAAAAAGATCGAGCCTTATCAAATAATTTTCTCTTTTCAGCTTTCAATGGGTTTGTTGCAAACTTTTGCTACAGTGCTATAGAGTTTTGATTCTGATGTAAAATTGTCTGAAAATTAGATTGGCGGCATCAAATAGTCATAAAATCCACTAATAAACCCAAAAAACGCATTATAAAGAAAGCCAAAATTGCAGTCGTAAAGCCGAACAATCTGTGCACGCGCACGACGAACATCAGAGATAGGTGACCCATTCTCCCCTTTTTCGTTAAGGGGGGGGGGGAGAGAAAATATCTCTACAGTCAAACTGTGATTTTAAAAATGTGCATGGTCAAGATGTTGTCTTTTGTGAAGGGGGCGGGGGGGGGGGAGCAAAATATCAAGAACAGGGTGTTTCAAAACTTGAGTGCCAAACTTATGGAGTGTATTTTTGGGGTCAACATACATATATATAAGACTTTATTTTCCTACATGAGTATGTGCTGCAATTGTTTCTCTTCTGAGCTAGAGCCCTCCAAAGTTTTGAAAACAAAAAACAAAAAACAAACACAAAAAAACAACGCCTTTGACTCATCTCCTTATAGAAACATCTGATCTAAATTTATTTTTTTCATAATTTCTCACCAAACAAGCTCAATTGGACAGCACTTGTCACAAAAGAACCGAGTGACATTTTTGATAAAATTGAGTTATTGATTGATAGAGCTAGCAATACTGAATCTCGAAGCAACAAGTGCTTCTTCTGTAACAACTATTTCCCGTCAAAATTCCAGGTAAAAGTGAGCTGGTGAGCCTCATTGATGTCATTGTCCATATGATGAAATAAAATGAGAACTTGGTTCCTTTGGCTGATTAGGTTAAACCTTAATCCGAGTCACGTAAGGAACCAACTCCGACTTCGTTCCTTTCAGTGGCGGCTCGTGCGATTTGGCAACCATGCTTTTTTACCATTTAAACCTATGCAAAAGTATCGATATCTTGGGGGTGCATTGCACCTCCTGAAGATCGATTGTTTTACATAGGTTTAAATGGAGGGATTCCACTGTTGCCACATTGCACGAGCCGCCACTGGTTCCTTTTATAGAATTGGGAACGGACTTAAGTCCGGATTAACGGATTTTAAAATAATCAACAGTGTAAACCAACTCTGCCGTTTGGTTTCTCTTAGAGTTTCGTTTTTCGTGATTATGCCAAAAAAAAAAGAAGAAAGGAACCAAGTCACTTTAAACGCTAAAAATTAAGTACCTTTCCTACATAGTAAATTCCACTTTTCCGGTGTTGAAATGCAAAAACACAACACGGTAGTTGAATGAAATCAAAACGTAAGTAATTCCAAGTTTTTTGTTTAAATGCTAGCTCTTTAACTTTGGACTCTATTTTCTCGAGATCAGCTCCATGTTGAATGCTGTCTAATTATTATCATTGCTAGCAAAAGCATTAAAGCTGTTCAGACTTTAGTGGCACGCTTTTCCAACACCTGCGTGTTGGAATTTTCCCTGCTTGTTTTTTTTTTTTTTTTTTTTTTTTTATGAAAATTAGTAATATTCGCCAAGTGACCCTTGCACGTAGCGTTGAGAGCAAACTAATTGGTGCCACATCCCCTAGTTGCATTGAAACTTGAAATTTCATTTGACAGAAAAAAATTGTAAGTAAATGTAAAAAAAAACATTGAAACTTTTGAAACTATCTCTTTTCCCTTTAAAATGAATGAAAATGTCATTAAAATTTACTTCAAAATTTAGTTTTTACTCTGTACAAACATTAATTTTTTTTTTTTAAACTATCACCTTTCCCTTTCAAATTAACGACATTTTTATTGAAAAAAAGGCTTCAAACATAGATCAACAAACTTTTGAACCCTTGAAAATTTTGAATGAAGAGTAGGAGAGGTCAAATTATTCTGATCTGATAAAAAAGTATATCATCAAAAACTCTTTTAAAAACTTGAAAATGCCACATATTCCTCTAAAATGTAAATGAAATTTTCAATGAAAAAAATCTTCAAAATTTCTGAGAAAAATGTAAAACAAAAAAATGATAATGATTCCTTGTATTGAGATTAAAGGGCAATATTTAAGCACGACAGACAAAAAATGAAGTAAAACTCAGAGCGCAGGGTGGCAGCTGAAAAGTGGGGAAAGATGGCAAAATTGTTGAAATTCCTGGATTCACAAAGAGTCTCATATTGGCTAGCATGCATACAAAGTAAATTCTATAGAGTATCAAAATGAAAACACTCACCGCATCAGGAGTTCGAGCAGTTATCCGATGATTGGTTCGTTGACACAAATTTAACCATTAAACTGACTTTGCAGGTTAGAGCACAACACAAAATTACTTAATTCACATTCCTTTTTAAGACCCGCACAGTTAATCAATATTATTGTTAGCATGAATTTCAAACTCAAGAGAATGAGTAGGGAATGAAAAACTATTCCAAGGCTTATTATCTGAAATGCCCTGATCCAAACGACAAGATTTTCAAAATTAATTATTCAAAACCACATGGAAATAATTTGTGCAAGCGCTGAAGCGCAAGTAAGAATAAACACACATTGTACCTACACTATGGGGTACACTCAACTGATCAGCATTCCACTTTCATCACTTTTTTTCACTGATGCACAGACCGCACTGTCCAAGCAAAGGAAAAAGGCGCATCGGTACCTACACTTTGCAGATGTATAATCAAATGATAACGATCAAATTTCATTCTTGATTTTAACCAGCTGTTCTCTTCAAATTTCCTTTGAAGCGATGATTCAATTTCTTTCTGACGCCTCCCTTTTCAAATATCACCAGGTATTTACACATGAGTAAAAATTTCAAAGGGATTCAGCAGAAATAGATGTGTCAGGGAACAAACTTTTTCAATAATCTCTGTCCGGCTGAAATAAAAAACAAACAAAAAAACTACAAATCAGTACCTTCATAGACTTAAAAACAGTGTGGCTTTCATATTCTCCATGCTGAGGTAAATGGGGGAGGATCAACACACAAAGTACTTGAACTATTTTAACTTTATTCTTTGTCAAAGGCGGCTAAAAGGTACCTACCAAATGCTTGTGCAAGGAGAAACAGGTGAGCAATGCTTCGCTCCAGATAACTGTAGGGTACGGATACCTACATTAGGTATCATTGTAAGCATTGAGTTTACAAGTAGCATTTTCATTAAGTTTGAATTCTTGCTGAACTTATGAAAGTTCTGATGATGATTGGAGGATGATACTTGACTGCAGTAGTGTCCGCATGCAATACAGCAACGTTAGAATTTCCTCGTTTATATCCATGCAAAATATTGATTCAAGGGAGTGCAACTGTGCACCTCCAAAATTTTGACTTTTACCATGCTTTCGAATGGATAGAATGCAGCGTTGTCATATTGTACACGACGCCACTGCTTGACAAACTGTTAGCAGTGAAACAAATTCTTCTTCGTTGAAATTTAGTCTTCTTTGTTTATTCATGAAATATAATGGAGTCACTCCTGGTTCAAAAAGGTTAGCTTATTATTCCAATAATAAAGCACCTGCTCTCAATTTGCTGCCTTAAAATATGACTTCAAAAGCACTGAGAAACTAGAAAGTACCATGATTCTGTCCCAAGTAAAATGCAAAGAAAGTGAATAATGCATCTAGAGGCAACCACATAGGCGGATCCAGCAATCTGGCAACTGCACATTCTTCTGATTTGAATGTATGATAAAGAATCGATTCTTAAAGGGGCTACAGCCTCGTGACTAATCGATTATTTCTCATGCAATCAAATGGGGAGAATACACTGGTGCCAGATTGCAGGATCTGCTAATGGGCAACCACAAATAACCAGCATTCTTGGACGCACTCAGCAGAGAAGCTAGATTGTGTCATTTACTTTGATGGATTAAAGGCCAATTTTAGTTTTTGTGAAAAGTTATGGAAAAGGTTACTCTCTATGGGTCTAGGATAACTGTGACCAATGGACTGACAAGTGAGAGTGGTCGGCTTGCTCCATTGCTCCATTGCCGACATGCTGAAACCATGTCGGCTAACCACAGTACACAAAAGTGCCATTCAATTCAACTGTGCTTCCGTTAAAAAAAATAACCTAAACTGGAGAACCATTAAGTTGAAAAAGAGCAACCTTCCATTACATTTCAAATAACTCAAGCAGACCGTTGATTTCAAGGAATTTTCTATTTGCTCATTGAGTGTTCATGAGCACATGTATAATGAGTATTGAGATCTAACAAGAGGCAGTGCCTGCTCCTGAAATGCATCAAAGAACATCTGTGTGCAGTGAGTCAGCACCAAGTCAAAACTCTGCGTAAATCAACCGCTCATATATGCGTTGTCATGCACTTCAGAAGCAGGCACAGGTACTTGTTAGAACTCAATTCTCGAAAAACAAGAGCTCCGACTGAACAAAGTATAATTTGCAACTCACTAGAATATTTTGGCTATCTTTCAATCCAACTTTCACTTAAAGAGATGATTAAGAACCATTAAGTTAATATTGAGCTTACAGAAGGTGTTTATCAACACAATAAAGGTAGCACATTTACAAAGCAAATAATATTAGGGCCTCAGTCTGCCTGGCTCCAACCTAGCAGTGGCGGCTTGTGAAACTGGGCAACAATGTTTTCCTTCCATTTGATCCTATGCCAAACAATCGATTCAACAGTGAAACAGCACTTCACCAGCATTCGATTGTTCTACATTGAGTCGAATGGAGGAAAAGCACTGTTGCTAAATTGCACGAGCCACCACTGCAGTTGAGCTGTCCGTTAGAACAAAGAGGCTGTCTTGTGGTATCACTCGCAAGATTAACATGATCACAATCATTGACTCACTTTAATGGTTTACAACGGCCTCACTGATCAGGATTCAAGAATTGCCTAGGTTGCAAAGTCAAATTAAAGTTCATCGCAAATATCAATGGTTTTAACTTGAATGTAATTGTGAAGCAAACAATGATGTCAATTTTGCCAGGTTAGGTTAACCTACAAAACAAGCCACAGAGATAAATGAAGAATGATAGACACAGCGAAATGGTTCTTCAATCAACCCCGAGTAGAAAAGTTTTTCATGAACTATAGCCAAACACGAGAGTGAAAATAGCTGCATTCTTAAACAGCTTCAAAATCAAATCTCTGGCCATTCAAACGATATGGGACCATGACTTAGTGAGGAAATTAGATAAGAACTTACAGATTGGAATTCTGGCAGTAACGAATGGATGATGAAGGAGTAGTGAGAATATCTTGAGATTGGTTACAACTTAGACAGTTTTCACTTTATTTCACCGAGAAAGAGAAGAGAATACAGAGCTTAACTTGGAAAGCTGCGAGCGCCAAATAACATTGTGTGTTGTGAGTGCGTGCCATTACCGAATGTCCGTTACAAGCAGGTTGTAACAAGAGACGGTGAAATCGAGTGGCGGCGTACCGTGTTGACGTCACACTCCGCGGCTTTCTACTGCCGCTTATGGCTTGAACCCTGCTTGAACCATGGATGGTGACGTTACAAGATGGCGGCCAGCTCATTTCCTGTGCGCGCACTCACTTCACACACCGCATCATTCTCGTGTTTGTTTTGATTTCATTGGTTCATGTCTATATTGTGTTGATATTGTGGTTATATTTGAAGATTGAAGAGGAAATGTATCTTCCTCCATGTCAGTTGATAGAAATAGCATGGATGAAATTAAGTTTATTTTCCGAAGAGTTTTCACTGAAAATCTCAACCAAAGCTCGCTGTTTTCGTATCACACTTAATCTGTGTAAGTTGAATGCGACGGTGGTTAACCAGGTAATATTTTTAGTTATCTAGATTCCAGTGGCGAGTCGTCCATGTTACCTTTGACACCTAAGGTAACAGTACGATTTTCCCTCTTTTTTCGCTTTCATAATTTCGTAATAAACTTATCGAGATGTGCAAAAATTATCGTCCTCCAACTGAAAAAGCGTGAAGAATATCCGAAATAGAAAGATAAGTATTAGACGAGCGCGTAAATGCAGCGAGAAATCGTGGAGCAATCAAGAGTTACAGTGTGTTACCTTTATTTTCGTAGGTGTCAAGCCTCACAAACACATGAATAGTGGCCATGCGGCTCCACACTCAAATATCACGCAGCGCAGGCCCAGTCTCTCAGCATATTCAAAGCGGCCATACGGGAGCCGTGAAACCTAACAAAATAAAGGTAACACGGCTCTGCGCATGCGCCCACCTTCCCCCACCACTCTTTCTCGCTAGTCCGGTGCTTCGCAACATTGCGGAGTTTTCCATCGGCCATCGGCAGTCGCCACCCGCCATTTACGCGGCAGACTCTGAGCCATAGAATAAACACAACCAGAATGGAAACAGTCGGCCATCTTGTGTAGCACTTTCGCGAGCAGCTAATTAGGTACCTCCGGTAAAACCGGGTACCTCGGGGGTTTGTTTACCTTCGTATCGTAGAGTCTTCTTTCACGTCAGAGTTCATCCTCGCGGCCTCGCCATCCTCGCTTTCCCTGGTATTTTCTGAGTTCTTGTTCGCATTGCGTTCATATTTTAAGTATTAAAATAGTCTTTTTTAAGACTGAACCCTGTTTTTTTTTTTTTTTTTTAATATATTCAAAGTTCTAATTCTGAAAAATCTTTGGATAGTGCCACCGAAACCCCAAATTTAAGGTTTTTTTTCCCAAAAAAGTATCCGGGGAGGGGGCTCCCCTTCCCATGTATCTAACATCTGTATTTTTTTTTTTTTTTTAACAAACATTCATTAGCCTATAGCTTGACCCTATTTTTTATTGCTCTTAAAGGACACCAACTAATGTTGATAGGCTGTTAACTCAATCCTTTTTAAAATCGTATTTGTCTCAGTGGTTTTAGCAAATCCCCTTACCAGCTAATTTCTGAGCAGACTTTCGATCCGCCTACGTGCGTTCTTACGGGACGCCTCGCATTGTCCCGATCGGAAATTTTCGTCAACTTTAAACGGGTCATCATTCAATCGAAAATCTATCTAATCTAGAAGAATTAAAGTGATCCGCGTATTTTCAGTTTTATGGGGTTTTTTCTGAAAATAGCCTAACCCCCCTGTGTATTTCTTACGGGAGACTCTCTGAGGTACCAGGTTTACAGATTCGCGCGCTGCGGACGATTTTCGTCAACTTTAAATGGGTCTCATTTAAATTCTACTTCCCCAAAAAAAAATTATAAATAGCTAAAATCATTCAAAAATCTATCTAATATGTATTCCTGGAAGAATCAAAATAATCCGCCGCGTAATTTCAGTTTAATGGCGTTTTTTCTGAAAAAAAGTCATGCCGCTCTGTGTATTCCTTACGGGAGACTCTCTGAGGTACCAGGTTCACAGATTCGCGCGCTGCGGACGATTTTCGTCAACTTTACGGGTCTCATTTAAATTCTACTTCCCCAAAAAAAAATTATAAATAGCGAAAATCATTCAAAAATCTATCTAATCTGTATTTCTGGAAGAATTAAAGTGATCCGCCGCGTATTTTCAGTTTTATGGCGTTTTTTTCTAAAAAAAGTCATGCCGCTCTGTGTATTTCTTATGGGAGACTCTCGGAGGTACCAGGTTTACAGATTCGCGCGCTGCGCTGCGGGCGATTTTCGTCAACTTTGGACGATTTTCGTCCACTTTAAATGGGTCTCATTTAAATTCTACTTCGCCAAAAAAAATTATAAATAGCTAAAATCATTCAAAAATCTATCTAATCTGTATTTCTGGAAGAATTAAAGTGATCCGCCGAGTATTTTCAGTTTTATGGCGTTTTTTCTGAAAAAAGTCATGCCGCTCTGTGTATTTCTTATGGGAGACTCTCGGAGGTACCAGGTTTACAGATTCGCGCGCTTCGGACGACCACTGCGCAGCTCCTCCCGCAGGGTACCAGGTTTACAAAACTTGACTATACGGGCTCTTACGGCAGTTTCCATTCTGGTTGTGTTTATTCTATGTCTGAGCTGACCGAAGCCTATTTGTCAGCTTTTTCTCGTATTTTGGGTCAGGTCTTCGCACTTGACTCGCATTTCTCTCGTTGTCCAAGCGCTTGTTATTTTATTTTGTAAGCTTTCCAAAGACAATTCGACACTACCCCCCCCCCCCCTTGATAATCCTCAGAGTGATTCTATCCCAGGTGTCACTGGTCATTTGGTCACGCCACGCCACTGCTAGATTCCACTTATCCTTGAACTGTATTGGTAAATTGATTTTGATTCCGTTTATGAGATTTCTTTGCAATGACAGTTTGTCACATTGAAATCAGGATGAAACTTGGGTAGGAAATTTCAACTAAAAATTTTTGTTAGAGTGTGCCTTTTGTTTACCTTAATATTACTTTTGATAAAATTGAAAATGCTCCTGTAATCTCAAGGCTAACAAAAGTTTTGCACCGACTTGGTTGGATAGCAACCCATCTAGCCATCTAGCTATGTTGCCAAGTATCACCCATCTAATCTCTCAATACTGTTGCATTGTATCTGCCTCTGATTGTAAGAGGAGGAAAGTTGCTTGAAAATACTTTGTGTGATGGTTTACTGCAGCGCCATTACTATTTTAGGTGATGAGACTGACTGTTTCTTAGTACCTATTTCTCTATAACATAAAAATTTTCAGTATAGGGTTCCGACTTATAGCAGTGCCTGCCTCCAGAATGCATCAAAACACATCAAAGAGTGGTTGGTTAGCAACGCGTCAAAGCGTTTTGCTATCCCACGGCTCACTGATGAGTTTTGATGTTTGGAAGCAGGCACAGCAGTGGCGGATCGTGCAATGTGAATGTGTGTAAAACAATGGATTCAGAAGTGAAGGAGTGCTTCACCAGCAACTATTCAAATGTTAAACATAGATTCAAAAAGAGGGCAGACATTGTTGCCAAATTGCACGAGCCACCACTAAGGCATAGCTACATGGCAGAACCCGATACTGAAATTGTGCCTGCTCTAACTACCAGTGGAATCTGGAATTTTCCTTTAGTGCTGATTCTAAGGAATAGGATTTGAAAGCCACACAGTTATTTTTGGTCCATTTCAGAACTGGTTTGTAGTTTTATTGGTTCTTATTCCAGCAGGTCAGAGATTACTGGAAAAGATTGCTCACAACACATCTACTTCTGCTGATAGCCTTTGAAATACTTACCTACTTACTCATGTGTCAAAATACCTGGTGATTATGAAACAGGATGCTACAGGTAGAAATTGAACACCTCAGAGGAAGTTGAAAGAGAGGCATGCTGGTTATAATCAAGCGCAGTTTGATCAAGATTGCCGGGTTCATTTGCGGATTCCACCTTGAATTATGTGATTTTCTCCTACGCTCAGATCGTATGGTTTCTGCATTAGTAAAAAAATAAAAATAGTGATGAATAGCAGGTTGCAGATCTGTGAAGTGTACCCGAAATTTTGTGTTTAATCTCACTTGTCTGTGCACAGTTGAGTCCTCGCGGTGGTGAAAAATTAATCATAGAAATCTAGCCTTTCGAAGGAGTGCGTTGAAATTAAAAAGCTTTTGGATAGCTCCTCAATCATTTGTGTTTAAAATGCATGCTTATAGTGATTATAATTTACTGTGCGGGCTTTAAGAAAGTTTTGTGACAGTTCGGTGCCAAACTCCAGGTTCTGGTCGGTAAACTTAGTTTGATGTCAAAATCACTGTGGACAAACCAATCACTGCAGTATGACTCCTTAAACTCTGGATGCGGTGAGTTCTTTTACTAAGTAGAATTACAAATTAGCATGGCATGCATGCTTGTCAGTCAAGCTAGAGTAGTGACAATTTAGGTATCTTTTGGAAGTTATTTGTCACTCCTCATGTGTACCTATATCAGACGCGCGAACTGAATCAAGTTAAGTTCTTATAAAATCTTGCGCAGTCTTTTATTGCGGCTGCTAAAGAGCTGATGTGGTTTCTTCTCTTATACATTATTCTCATGCATGCTAATTGACTATGTTGCATTTGTTCCGTGTAAACTTCTCGCCAAACCTCAAATTTTAAGGAATTTGCCGCACACTTAAGCTGTCTAAGCTATGTTTATCTGAATGAACTTAAGTTTCCAGAGGTTTTAACACGGACAAGAATTGGTGCTCCAACTTGATTTTTCCCTTACTTAGGCACTAACAGAGACTTTTCCCTGCGTAAAACACATTCGGTGTTTTTACTATTCCAAAATTTTGAAAATCATGTCGCCTATGTTCAGATTTTTGTCATCAATTTTATTCCTAAGGAATGTTCTAAATTTCTCGCACCTTCACAAAATTTGTAGGTTTTGGAAAACGTTTTAATACTGTTTCCCCCCAATCCCTTGGCGTTTCGAAGAGTTTTTGAAAAAGATTTCAAGAAATTTTAAACGTTTTTGTGAGTTCAAGACTGCTGTACTTTGGCGGTCTACACAGGCCATTGCCTCCCACTTCCATCAACCCCTCATAAAAATAATTCTCTACAAATTTTACAGGGGTGCCAGGTCCCATCTTTGCATAGGATCTGCTCGTATGCTTTGAAATTGGGGGGTGGGGTAAAATTTTTGTTTTTTTGTTTTTTTTTCTCTGCGAATGGAAGGAAAAAAATATGTTGTGGGGAAAGATAGATCATTTCTATTCTCTCTCCCGTACTTTGTATAACCCCCCCCCCCAAGTGAGGGTCTCCCCCTGACAGAGGATTTCCCCTTAACTGAGGGTCTCCTGACTCATCCTTCCTGAGGGTTTCCCTCCACTAATTCAGAGCCCCCCCCCCTAAACTGAGTGTCTCTTCGATAACTAAATTTGAAGATAACCAAAGCTTACTGAGGGTCTCCTGACTCATCCTTCCTAAGGGTTTCCCTCCACTAATTCAGAGCCCCCCCCCCCTAAACTGAGTGTCTCTTTGATAACTAAATTTGAAGATAACCAAAGCTTTTAACGAGGGAGGGCCCCCGTCCTCCTGGAGGGTATTGCATACCCCCTAGACTTGCCAGAAGGGGAAAATGTCTGATTCGGGGGAAGGGCCGGGGGGTACCAAATGTCCGATTTTGGGGGGATGGTCGGAGGAGGGGGGGGGAAAATGTCTGATTTGGTGGGTAACTCGCGATAGCAACTAGGGAGGGACTGGTAAAGTTTGTGTCATCCTTTTCAAAGATTTTACCATGATGTTTTCAAGATACTTTTAGAAAATATTTACCGGAAATTTGCGAAACATTTCAATCAATATTTTGTACGTCAAAATTACGTGAATGTTCCGAATTATATGCGTAAAATTTTCGAATTTTTCTCGTAAAAAGTTTATCGGTATTCTTACGTAAATTTTATGTTAACATCATGAGAAAAACACGTAAAATTTACAGCCTTTTCTCGTGAAATGTCCATCGGAATTTATCGTAAATTTTACGTAAATATCATAAGAAAAAAACGTAAAATTCTCGGTTTTTTCTCGTAAAATTCTTATCGACAATTTTACGTAAATTTTACGTTAATATCTTAGAAAAAACTTGTAAAATTTCCAGTTTTTTCTCGTAAAATTTCTATCGATAATTTTACGTAAATTTTACGTAAATATCTCCAGAAAAACTTGTAAAATTTTCAGTTTTTTCTCGTAAAATGTCCATTGTAAATTTAACGTAAATTTTACGTAAATATCTTAATAAAAAATCGTGAAATTTACGGTTTTTTTCTCGAAAAATTTCTCGATTGTGAAAATAACGAGATTTTTACGTTTTTTTTACGAGTTTTTAGCAAAACTTTAGTATTTTACAAAAATTTTACGTTTTTTTTTCAAGTTTTTCACAAGTCGATGTATCTTCCTCCATGTCAGTTGATAGAAATAGCATGGATGAAATTAAGTTTATTTTCCGAAGAGTTTTCACTAAAAATCTCAACCAAAGCTCGCTGTTTTCGTATCACACTTAATCTGTGTAAGTTGAATGCGACGGTGGTTAACCAGGTAATATTTTTAGTTATCTAGATTCCAGTGGCGAGTCGTCCATGTTACCTTTGACACCTAAGGTAACAGTACG
Source organism: Trialeurodes vaporariorum (assembly GCA_011764245.1). Lineage (NCBI taxonomy): Eukaryota > Metazoa > Arthropoda > Insecta > Hemiptera > Aleyrodidae > Trialeurodes > Trialeurodes vaporariorum. Next base: position 5,534,700 of record VMOF01000002.1, on the reverse strand, counting down.
ATTTTCCCTCTTTTTTCGCTTTCATAATTTCGTAATAAACTTATCGAGATGTGCAAAAATTATCGTCCTCCAACTGAAAAAGCGTGAAGAATATCCGAAATAGAAAGATAAGTATTAGACGAGCGCGTAAATGCAGCGAGAAATCGTGGAGCAATCAAGAGTTACAGTGTGTTACCTTTATTTTCGTAGGTGTCAAGCCTCACAAACACATGAATAGTGGCCATGCGGCTCCACACTCAAATATCACGCAGCGCAGGCCCAGTCTCTCAGCATATTCAAAGCGGCCATACGGGAGCCGTGAAACCTAACAAAATAAAGGTAACACGGCTCTGCGCATGCGCCCACCTTCCCCCACCACTCTTTCTCGCTAGTCCGGTGCTTCGCAACATTGCGGAGTTTTCCATCGGCCATCGGCAGTCGCCACCCGCCATTTACGCGGCAGACTCTGAGCCATAGAATAAACACAACCAGAATGGAAACAGTCGGCCATCTTGTGTAGCACTTTCGCGAGCAGCTAATTAGGTACCTCCGGTAAAACCGGGTACCTCGTGGGTTTGTTTACCTTCGTATCGTAGAGTCTTCTTTCACGTCAGAGTTCATCCTCGCGGCCTCGCCATCCTCGCTTTCCCTGGTATTTTCTGAGTTCTTGTTCGCATTGCGTTCATATTTTAAGTATTAAAATAGTCTTTTTAAGACTGAACCCTGTTTTTTTTTTTTTTTTAATATATTCAAAGTTCTAATTCTGAAAAATCTTTGGATAGTGCCACCGAAATCCCAATTAAGGTTTATTTTCCAAAAAGTATCCAGGGAGGGGGCTCCCCTTCCCATGTATCTAACATCTGTATTTTTTTTTTTTTTTTAACAAACATTCATTAGCCTATAGCTTGACCCTATTTTTTATTGCTCTTAAAGGACACCAACTAATGTTGATAGGCTGTTAACTCAATCCGTTTTAAATCGTATTTGTCTCAGTGGTTTTAGCAAATCCCCTTACCAGCTAATTTCTGAGCAGACTTTCGATCCGCCTACGTGCGTTCTTACGGGACGCCTCGCATTGTCCCGATCGGAAATTTTCGTCAACTTTAAACGGGTCATCATTCAATCGAAAATCTATCTAATCTAGAAGAATTAAAGTGATCCGCGTATTTTCAGTTTTATGGGGTTTTTTCTGAAAATAGCCTAACCCCCCTGTGTATTTCTTACGGGAGACTCTCTGAGGTACCAGGTTTACAGATTCGCGCGCTGCGGACGATTTTCGTCAACTTTAAATGGGTCTCATTTAAATTCTACTTCGCCAAAAAAAATTATAAATAGCTAAAATCATTCAAAAATCTATCTAATATGTATTCCTGGAAGAATCAAAATAATCCGCCGCGTAATTTCAGTTTAATGGCGTTTTTTCTGAAAAAAAGTCATGCCGCTCTGTGTATTCCTTACGGGAGACTCTCTGAGGTACCAGGTTCACAGATTCGCGCGCTGCGGACGATTTTCGTCAACTTTACGGGTCTCATTTAAATTCTACTTCGCCAAAAAAAATTATAAATAGCGAAAATCATTCAAAAATCTATCTAATCTGTATTTCTGGAAGAATTAAAGTGATCCGCCGCGTATTTTCAGTTTTATGGCGTTTTTTCTGAAAAAAGTCATGCCGCTCTGTGTATTTCTTATGGGAGACTCTCGGAGGTACCAGGTTTACAGATTCGCGCGCTGCGCTGCGGGCGATTTTCGTCAACTTTGGACGATTTTCGTCCACTTTAAATGGGTCTCATTTAAATTCTACTTCGCCAAAAAAAATTATAAATAGCTAAAATCATTCAAAAATCTATCTAATCTGTATTTCTGGAAGAATTAAAGTGATCCGCCGAGTATTTTCAGTTTTATGGCGTTTTTTCTGAAAAAAGTCATGCCGCTCTGTGTATTTCTTATGGGAGACTCTCGGAGGTACCAGGTTTACAGATTCGCGCGCTTCGGACGACCACTGCGCAGCTCCTCCCGCAGGGTACCAGGTTTACAAAACTTGACTATACGGGCTCTTACGGCAGTTTCCATTCTGGTTGTGTTTATTCTATGTCTGAGCTGACCGAAGCCTATTTGTCAGCTTTTTCTCGTATTTTGGGTCAGGTCTTCGCACTTGACTCGCATTTCTCTCGTTGTCCAAGCGCTTGTTATTTTATTTTGTAAGCTTTCCAAAGACAATTCGACACTACCCCCCCCCCCCCTTGATAATCCTCAGAGTGATTCTATCCCAGGTGTCACTGGTCATTTGGTCACGCCACGCCACTGCTAGATTCCACTTATCCTTGAACTGTATTGGTAAATTGATTTTGATTCCGTTTATGAGATTTCTTTGCAATGACAGTTTGTCACATTGAAATCAGGATGAAACTTGGGTAGGAAATTTCAACTCAAAATTTTGTTAGAGTGTGCCTTTTGTTTACCTTAATATTACTTTTGATAAAATTGAAAATGCTCCTGTAATCTCAAGGCTAACAAAAGTTTTGCACCGACTTGGTTGGATAGCAACCCATCTAGCCATCTAGCTATGTTGCCAAGTATCACCCATCTAATCTCTCAATACTGTTGCATTGTATCTGCCTCTGATTGTAAGAGGAGGAAAGTTGCTTGAAAATACTTTGTGTGATGGTTTACTGCAGCGCCATTACTATTTTAGGTGATGAGACTGACTGTTTCTTAGTACCTATTTCTCTATAACATAAAAATTTTCAGTATAGGGTTCCGACTTATAGCAGTGCCTGCCTCCAGAATGCATCAAAACACATCAAAGAGTGGTTGGTTAGCAACGCGTCAAAGCGTTTTGCTATCCCACGGCTCACTGATGAGTTTTGATGTTTGGAAGCAGGCACAGCAGTGGCGGATCGTGCAATGTGAATGTGTGTAAAACAATGGATTCAGAAGTGAAGGAGTGCTTCACCAGCAACTATTCAAATGTTAAACATAGATTCAAAAAGAGGGCAGACATTGTTGCCAAATTGCACGAGCCACCACTAAGGCATAGCTACATGGCAGAACCCGATACTGAAATTGTGCCTGCTCTAACTACCAGTGGAATCTGGAATTTTCCTTTAGTGCTGATTCTAAGGAATAGGATTTGAAAGCCACACAGTTATTTTTGGTCCATTTCAGAACTGGTTTGTAGTTTTATTGGTTCTTATTCCAGCAGGTCAGAGATTACTGGAAAAGATTGCTCACAACACATCTACTTCTGCTGATAGCCTTTGAAATACTTACCTACTTACTCATGTGTCAAAATACCTGGTGATTATGAAACAGGATGCTACAGGTAGAAATTGAACACCTCAGAGGAAGTTGAAAGAGAGGCATGCTGGTTATAATCAAGCGCAGTTTGATCAAGATTGCCGGGTTCATTTGCGGATTCCACCTTGAATTATGTGATTTTCTCCTACGCTCAGATCGTATGGTTTCTGCATTAGTAAAAAAATAAAAATAGTGATGAATAGCAGGTTGCAGATCTGTGAAGTGTACCCGAAATTTTGTGTTTAATCTCACTTGTCTGTGCACAGTTGAGTCCTCGCGGTGGTGAAAAATTAATCATAGAAATCTAGCCTTTCGAAGGAGTGCGTTGAAATTAAAAAGCTTTTGGATAGCTCCTCAATCATTTGTGTTTAAAATGCATGCTTATAGTGATTATAATTTACTGTGCGGGCTTTAAGAAAGTTTTGTGACAGTTCGGTGCCAAACTCCAGGTTCTGGTCGGTAAACTTAGTTTGATGTCAAAATCACTGTGGACAAACCAATCACTGCAGTATGACTCCTTAAACTCTGGATGCGGTGAGTTCTTTTACTAAGTAGAATTACAAATTAGCATGGCATGCATGCTTGTCAGTCAAGCTAGAGTAGTGACAATTTAGGTATCTTTTGGAAGTTATTTGTCACTCCTCATGTGTACCTATATCAGACGCGCGAACTGAATCAAGTTAAGTTCTTATAAAATCTTGCGCAGTCTTTTATTGCGGCTGCTAAAGAGCTGATGTGGTTTCTTCTCTTATACATTATTCTCATGCATGCTAATTGACTATGTTGCATTTGTTCCGTGTAAACTTCTCGCCAAACCTCAAATTTTAAGGAATTTGCCGCACACTTAAGCTGTCTAAGCTATGTTTATCTGAATGAACTTAAGTTTCCAGAGGTTTTAACACGGACAAGAATTGGTGCTCCAACTTGATTTTTCCCTTACTTAGGCACTAACAGAGACTTTTCCCTGCGTAAAACACATTCGGTGTTTTTACTATTCCAAAATTTTGAAAATCATGTCGCCTATGTTCAGATTTTTGTCATCAATTTTATTCCTAAGGAATGTTCTAAATTTCTCGCACCTTCACAAAATTTGTAGGTTTTGGAAAACGTTTTAATACTGTTTCCCCCCAATCCCTTGGCGTTTCGAAGAGTTTTTGAAAAAGATTTCAAGAAATTTTAAACGTTTTTGTGAGTTCAAGACTGCTGTACTTTGGCGGTCTACACAGGCCATTGCCTCCCACTTCCATCAACCCCTCATAAAAATAATTCTCTACAAATTTTACAGGGGTGCCAGGTCCCATCTTTGCATAGGATCTGCTCGTATGCTTTGAAATTGGGGGGTGGGGTAAAATTTTTGTTTTTTTGTTTTTTTTTTCTCTGCGAATGGAAGGAAAAAATATGTTGTGGGGAAAGATAGATCATTTCTATTCTCTCTCCCGTACTTTGTATAACCCCCCCCCCTAAGTGAGGGTCTCCCCCTGACAGAGGATTTCCCCTTAACTGAGGGTCTCCTGACTCATCCTTCCTGAGGGTTTCCCTCCACTAATTCAGAGCCCCCCCCCCTAAACTGAGTGTCTCTTCGATAACTAAATTTGAAGATAACCAAAGCTTACTGAGGGTCTCCTGACTCATCCTTCCTAAGGGTTTCCCTCCACTAATTCAGAGCCCCCCCCCCCTAAACTGAGTGTCTCTTTGATAACTAAATTTGAAGATAACCAAAGCTTTTAACGAGGGAGGGCCCCCGTCCTCCTGGAGGGTATTGCATACCCCCTAGACTTGCCAGAAGGGGAAAATGTCTGATTCGGGGGAAGGGCCGGGGGGTACCAAATGTCCGATTTTGGGGGGATGGTCGGAGGAGGGGGGGTGAAAATGTCTGATTTGGTGGGTAACTCGCGATAGCAACTAGGGAGGGACTGGTAAAGTTTGTGTCATCCTTTTCAAAGATTTTACCATGATGTTTTCAAGATACTTTTAGAAAATATTTACCGGAAATTTGCGAAACATTTCAATCAATATTTTGTACGTCAAAATTACGTGAATGTTCCGAATTATATGCGTAAAATTTTCGAATTTTTCTCGTAAAAAGTTTATCGGTATTCTTACGTAAATTTTATGTTAACATCATGAGAAAAACACGTAAAATTTACAGCCTTTTCTCGTGAAATGTCCATCGGAAATTTATCGTAAATTTTACGTAAATATCATAAGAAAAACACGTAAAATTCTCGGTTTTTTCTCGTAAAATTCTTATCGACAATTTTACGTAAATTTTACGTTAATATCTTAGAAAAAACTTGTAAAATTTCCAGTTTTTTCTCGTAAAATTTCTATCGATAATTTTACGTAAATTTTACGTAAATATCTCCAGAAAAACTTGTAAAATTTTCAGTTTTTTCTCGTAAAATGTCCATTGTAAATTTAACGTAAATTTTACGTAAATATCTTAATAAAAACTCGTGAAATTTACGGTTTTTTCTCGAAAAATTTCTCGATTGTGAAAATAACGAGATTTTTACGTTTTTTTTACGAGTTTTTAGCAAAACTTTAGTATTTTACAAAAATTTTACGTTTTTTTTTCAAGTTTTTCACAAGTCGATGCTACTAGGGTTAACGTGTTGTATACGAGTATAATAAATTGGACCTCAACTCATATAGTCAACAATCAACAGATCAGCAGAATTCTTTTGAAGTCAGGTCCAATTTATTGCACTTGGGTCCAATTATCGTGCTGTGCTATAGTCCAATGGGGCTCTTGCAAACTTTTGCTACGAGCATATGAATAATAAAATCTCAAATAAAAACCAGCGAAAATCACAAAAACCACACTAAAAAAGTCTAAAGTTCAGTAATAAACACAGCTGTAAAGGCAATATCGTGATGGTGGACCTACGTAGGTTTCATGGGAGATTCCTGTCTAATTTGTCTATTTCTCTACGGAACTCCAGAGATACGACTCAAAAAAGATAGAAAGCTCCCACGACACCTGCGTAGCTCCGCCATTAAGCGAAATTCTGAGAACAAATTTTGTGATTTTTTTAAATGTACGCATCGTTATTTACAAGTTATTACATTTACATTTACAGGTTTTTAACGAAGAATCAACTCTTCAATCTCCTTTATCCAAAAAGTATTGGAGCCCTAATTCGGTGGAAAGCAAATACACAACGTCAGCGTGATGACAAGCCGGCAACGGTGCATTTAAATACGGCAGCGGATCGAGAGTGCATCTTTTATAAAGCCACAGTTGTTTCAATATTTCAAGTCCTGTGTGAGTTGTAAAAATAAATAACCAATTACTTTGTGCTCCTGTTAAACCGCTCCTTTCGATTCGCGGCCGACCCTCCCCTCTCCGCAACCCTTTCTCTGCCCCTTGCCGCACTTCCGTAGTAACCCCCTCCCACCACCCCCCTCACCCCTCCCGCCAAGGAACCCTCTCCTCCTCAGAACCCGCCGCCCCGGAGTCGTCCCACTACCGTATCCTCCATCCGATTAACTCCCTTTTACAATTGTTCCAGAATTTGTAACTTCCTGCTAGACGATAAAAAAAAAGACCCTGCGCGCCCACGAGAGAGAGAAGAGAGGTTATACTTTTCCTCTCTCTCTCTCTTTGTCTCTCTCTCTCTTTCTCTCTCTCATGATGTTTCCTGCTCTAGTTTTTCAAACATTATTTTTACGCTTCGTTTCTGTTTTTCCATGCATCCATATTTTAACCTCCGGTTTTTCGTTGCACTCGTTCTTCAACTTTTATTTTTCGCTCCTTCCTTGGTAAACTTATACCCGAGGATAAGACTTTTAGACGTATTTTGATTTAAACAAATATGTTTCTGCATAACTCAAAAAAGGTTCTACGCGATTCTAGATTCATATACAGAAATGATTCGAATCTTTAATAGTCTTTATTATATTACACCCAAATATTAATGATGGTAAACCGTGTTGGAATAAAATCAGGGTATCTTCTGTTCTGTGTTACTGCGGTTGACTTGATGTGTAATTTTGTAAGGCTTTAGCGTGTAGTAACGACGTTTTTTTCTAATTAACGCTTTCAAACTTGAAAATACTTCATGTTCAGTGACGAAATTTTGGCAATCATAGTTGATTTGGGCACACTTTTCTCATATAAAAAGTTGTGTATATCATGCATTCATTCTCTCCATAAGCTTTTGTGTTATTCAAATGTACATTGATGAGTACACCAGGTATGAAAGTGTTGAACCGCGATGTAAAATAATAGGTTCTTCTAGATGTAATCTGATTCTTCCAGAAACGTTAATGAACGAAGGTTTTAATGACGGCGACGGTGGTTTACATATTGCAGATTGCTGCAGTAAGGGAGTTCCAGAGACACTATACCAGGCGTGTATACATCGTGTCGCTTTGAAAGTCTTATGGGGGTCTGTTTAACATATTTTCGTCCATCTGGAAAATTGACAAATGAACTTTTTCACAGATTCCTATGAAAAAAATGGCGCTTTTTCGATCTGTACCAGGTCAAAAATGCAAAGCTCTCAATAGTTTTCAAGTCATAACGGAAATTGAATAGGCGTGTTTATTGAAGTCAAAGAATCAGTAAATTTTTTTTCACTCTCCTGAAGAGTTGAAAAAATCGACTTTCGCCTCTACGTCAAGACATCGTGGTCTTGTAAAAATTGGGTGCCTATCTTTTTTTTTTTTTTTTTTTGGCTTCAAACAAAACAACGTCTAACTGGACCCAAACATTGACTAATGAGCAAAGTGTTGATGTTACAGCTATCGTACTTTTAGGTCAATTTTCGGCCAAATATTGTGACATTTCAATCAATCATAGTGATAAAACCTTTTGATCTTGAAAGTGGAGATTTGGGGCTGTTATTCAATGAGTCAAGTGTACTCTTTTCAAAATTGCTTTAAAGGCTCTCTCGAAAGAAATGTAGGGTCTTTAAGCGTCCTACACTGAAGAACAATTCCTAAATTATAATTCTATTACTTACCAGAAGCTAGCAAGCAACGATATAAGTGGACCTTGGAGAGTCCAGAGCTTTTACTAGAAGATTCTGGTGTTACTATCAGAAAATGGCCAAAGTACCAGAATTTTTTCAATTATTTCAAGAATTATGATACAAAACACTATAATTCTGGTAGTAGTACCATCCCCCATCTAGACCCACACACCGTGTGCTTGTGGTAATATTCATGGGCGGAGCCAGATATTTGGTAACTGTGGATTCTATTCATTTTAATTTATGAGAAACAATCAATTCTTGAGGGGGCCATGGCCCAATATATAATCGATTGTTCCTCATACATTCAAATAGGAAGAATCCACAGTTGCCTAATTGCTGGCTCCGCCCATGGTAATATTACTATCTCTTTTTTTTCAGTGTATAAGAAGAAATAATGTAAAATGCAATAGCGCCTTGTGATACATAATAAAGGAGGTCCCAAAAGTCTCATTTCCTAAAATAACAATTTTAGCCTGCCGATGGCCATTTTCATCTCGTCCAGGGAATCTCGAGAAATCTTAAAATAGGCTAGAGAATAGAGGTTTGCAATTTTCCCTCCGGCCTCAAATTCTTTCCGTTGAAGCGAACTTGTACATGAGTTTTTATTAACTTCAAATATGTCAAGCCAAACACTCCTTACAACCAAGGCAGGCATGTAAAGCTTCTTCGGGGGATCATGAATAAAACAGGACCCGGTGGATTCACGGAAACTTGAGACTTCGGCTTTTCAGGAGCGTTGCCAGTATCCGAGGAAAAAAAAAAGATATTACGCTTGCTGCTTTCTGTGGATAATTTGGCAAGACATTAACATTCATTATCTGAGGCGGGGTCACATAGAATTTGGATTCTTTTTTCTTTTTTTTTTTTAAAGAAGAAAAAATAAGTGCCTCCAACCACCATGTAATCTTTTGAGACTTATTCACTTTTCATCCTCGGATACATGACATTTTTGACTCAAGTTTTAAGAAAATGTTTCCGTTTCGTTAATTTCACTCGCGATGAAATTCGTATGGGTCTGTTAAACATATTGTCGTCCATCTGACGCATAGGCGTAAATTGGAAAATTGACAAAAAACTTTTTCACAGATTCCTATGAAAAAAATGACGCTTTTTCGATCCGTACCAGGTCAAAAATGTAAAGTTCTCAATAATTTTCAAGCCATAACGGAAAATGAATAGGCATGTTATATTGAAGTCGAAGCGTCAGTCAATTTATTTTCACTCTCCTGAAGGTTGAAAAAATCTACTTACGCCTGCACAGAAAAAACAGAAAAAAAACACTTTGGTAGCGCAGACAAAACCTTTGGTAGAAAAATGACCCAGCAAAAGACTTCAGTTGAGCCAACCAAAGGTTTTTTACGCTAACCTAAAAAGATTTTGCTGGGTGAATAAAAAATTTGGTTGGCCCAACTAAATTCTTTTGCTGGGTCATTTTTCTACCAAAGGTTTTGTCAGCGCTACCAAAGTGTTTTTTCCGTTTTTTCTGTGATGTATGTCAAATGGGCGACGATATTATATCTATTCATACGAGAAAATTTCCCTGCAACTTTTGAGGGTCAATATGTTTTATACATTCAAGCTTGTCATTAAATATGAAAATTTGGTAATGGGACTGTCCGTAAACAAAATTGACCTGAGGCAAAATTCAAGACGCGTGTGAAACACTGCGACTATCAAAAATGTGTATATTCTTACAAAACCAGCTCCCCCCCCCCCTGAGTTTCCTTGTTTCTTCTTATCTGACAACGCAGCGTTGTTGTTGTTGTGAGCTACTGAACTGCGACCTCGTCAGCACGCACCATTGCAACCGAACTATTAGAATGGGAATCGTTTGAATAAAATTTTAATAGTAACCCGTGTTTCCTCTTCTTTTTCCTCGCCTTTTACTGCTTTTTGTCCTAGTCTTTCAGCCTCTCTCCCCAAGTTGTCAGCCCCTCTTGGTTTTTTTCCCGAGAGGGCTAAAGTTGCCATCATAAATCAGCCCTTGTGCCCAATGCAAATACTCCGAATCCGTTTTTGACAGATGTCTTCATACCCGTAGCCGGGATATTGTCTTTCTCTCTCTCTTTGTCCATTTAAACGCATGTGTTAGAAAAGGGGAGAGACAGGGGCTGAAGTCACGTGACAGCCCCTATATCCATCCTTTTCTAACACATGCGTTCAAATGGGCTAAGAGAGAGAGAGAGAGAGAGAGAGAGAGAGAGAGAGAGAGAGAGAGAGAGACAATATCCTGGCTACGGCTATGGAGGTCTTCCTTGCCTAGGCAAGATGTGTCTCGATCATTGCCACAATTACAGCTGTGATATCTCTCTCATAGGTTTCCATCTTTTCTCCTGTTTTCACATTGCTTTGTTTTGCATTTCAATATCGTCAAAAAAAAAGTATAATACTTTTTGGACACAATAAAGCAGTTGCAATGAACCGACAGTATGTGTTTTTTTTATAAATAGAAGATAAAAATACTTGATGTGCTGAGAACAAAGGCTCCTTTGGTTTTTTCCTAGAACATCCAGTTTCGGAGATTCATTTGTTTATAATCTGCAAAAACATTGTTTGTTTCGTGACGTCACAGCGTGGAATACTCGTAAGAACGAAATGTGTTTTGGGGCAAAATTGCATCTCCAGAACTATAAAATCTAGTCATAAACGAAATGCATACGTGTTTTCAGCTCACTTAGTACGTATTAGGGGGAGAAAAACGACATAAAAGATCATCAAAACTGTCCGATTAGCGAACAGATTTATAAATACATTTGTCAATCATTAAATGTTTAGTTAAAACTAAAGCTTCATATGATGAATACCTTTGCAAGACCAAGAATATTGCCTTAAATACACTGAATAATCTTTTACGTACAGAGCATTCTAATTATTTTCTTGAGAGTACAGGGATGCCATGAGTTTAAGAGTTCGTACCTGTAACAAACGAAAGTTTTGTATTTAAATTAATAAGAAAATCGAATAGTGGGACACAAATATAGTGTTATTTCTTTTAATGAAAATAATCGTTTTGAGTTATTTAAATTTTTAGGTGATGTCCTCTTATAAATAAATAACAAAATCTTAATGATTTTTGGAGCAACGTTTGGTCGTTTAATATCACTGGGGACCCTTTAGACTGCAATTTAAGCAGGTGAGGTTCGTGCAATTTAATTGACAGCTATGTTTTTTACCATTTGAACCTACGCGAAAGTATTTTCTCAGGGTCTCGATGAATCCGTGGAAAAAATCGGATATTTTAAGTAATATTAAGTGGAAAGAATCCGTTGTTGCTACATTGTACGAGCATTAGGGATAAATGTATCGATTGAGAGTGAATAAAAGACCCGTTATTTGAAAACTGGCATCAATGCAAATGTCGGTGCTCACAAGGTTGAAATAATATTTCTCCGCGACGGCTTTTCTTCTCTATCAACATATATCGTATCGATCTCCCCTGGCCAGTCTGCCTTTAATAATAAATAGTTAGTCTTGACTCGAGTTTCTTTTAATCCACTCTAAGATAGGGGCAGCTGACTGAAAGAAACTTTACAGAAACGTTTGTGTGTTTCATTAATCTTCGTCTTAATTGCATCCAAGAGGCTTTCAGAAAGGAGCCCGTTACGCCTTTACGCCAGCATAATAGAGAGGACTGTGGAGAAAATTCCAGCTCATTGAAACTGCGAGGCGTTTAACACAAGTTTGTTCGACGCTATGGCTGTACGCCTTACACCGATTTATGGTGAGGAGGGGTTTTAGGGGGAGGGAGTTAAAAGCACAAGAAGCGAATGATTTCTCATTGACCGACACATTGTCACGCACGAAAGTCACTCCTTCTCTCTCCTTTTCTCCCTATCCTTTCCTCCCTCTTACGACCTTCCCATTAAATTTGTCTCTTCTTTTCATTCACCAGCCATCTCTCGCCAAATCCACTCTCATTCCCAGCTTTCCTTTATATACTTTCATCTTATCTTTCCTTCATATACTCCTAGTCCTTTCGTATTAGAGCTGTTGTAAACTTTTGCGACAGCAGATGAATGGAATGTTCGCTTTTTCAAGTTACACGAAACCGAAAAAAAAAATGAAATGACCAAAAAGACAATCTAGTTTTGTAAAATCAAATGAAGTGAATGGTAACTTTACTAGTTACTTTTGGTAATACCTACTAAACTTATATTTCTAATTTTACGATTTGAATTGTGAATCTTGCGAAGGTTTAATTAATTTTCTAACTTGGATTGTAAAATTTACAATCCGGTTGGTGAAATTTATAATCCAAATATTATGAAATTAATAAATTTAATGCAAAATATACAATCTAAAACTTGAAATAAGTCATTCGAATGGTAAGTTTTACCGAAGAAGACTGGTGAAATTAGCATTTGCTTCATATATCACTAATTTTACCAAACCTATTTTTCCGTGTAGTTTTGACCTTACAACAATTTCTTGAGTTCATCGGGTACTTATAAAAAAAGGCAGAGAATATTTCAAAAATGTCTCAGATCGCGAAAATTATATCCTTAAATAAGTTTGGATGCATGGATGTTTTGACAACTTTGTTACATATAATACTGGAAACTGGAAAGTACATTAATATAAATATTTTTTTTCCAGAATTCATTTTTTTTTTCTAAGTGCGGTGATTATTCAGGTTCAAAAAAGTTCGCGAGTGCATCCAAGCCAACAACCTGTATGTTTGTTTATTTCACTAACACTAATTTAGGAAGTAATCAAACAAAATAATGTGTTTTAATTTTCTTCTCCAAACTCTCAGTAACACAAAGCTGGAAGGAAATAATTGTGTAAGTATTTTTCATAATTTTATCTGAAGAAAATGTGGGCTTGGATCCGCGTATATTCCTGGCTCCTTGGTTTCAGTATAATTTTAAGGGCCCAAATTGCGGTTTTGATGCATTTTTTACGTTAGAGGTCAACATTGATAATGAAAAAACTCAAAAGAGACGGTCTCGTAAAAATAAGATCTACACTGAAATCAAATATGAGTTCGAGGAAAGTATTCCGTTACTCATCTTTTATATCCCAGCTAACACTTTTGTTTTTTCCTCTTGAACACATTGCTTTTCAATTTCATTCAATTCCCCGAATTCTGTGATTTAAAAAAAGAACACTTGTCTTTGAAGTGGCACCGTGCCCACTACCAGCCGTGCATTCAGGCGTCCGTAAGAGCCCTTGAAAAAGGTTGTGAGGGAATCAACTCTGGTCTAATGCGCATATCATTGGTGCTCTTTAAATGTCCGGGGTTTATGTTATTTACTTTGGTCCCCCCTTCAAAATCTGTCCCTTTTAGTCCTCACCCGCTGTGCAGTGTGCAAGAGTTTTTGGGTATCTATCATTCCCTCTCCTCTCCCGCCGTTTCTCTTCTTCGGAAAATGTCGTCATGGATCGTTGAATGTTGACCTCAGACGCCAAGCCGCGGAGCGGTTGGTTAAAATCAGAAGCGATCCCATGGATTTATCTCTCTCTTTCTCTATCTCTCCCTCTCTCTCTCTCCCCCCTCTCTCTCTCTCCCTCTCCCTCCCTCTCTCTCTCCCTCTCTCTCTCTCCCTCTCTCTCTCTTTCTCTCTTTCTCTCTCTCTCTCTCTCTCTCTCTCTCTCTCTCTCTGACTCCATCCATCTCACTCTCTCCTCTCTCTCTTTCACTCACTCCCTCGTCTCTCTCTCGATCTCCCTCTTCTCTCTCCCTCGCTCTTTCTCTCTCTCCCTCTCTCTCTCTCTCTCTCTCTCCTCTCTCTCTCTCTCTCTCTCTCTCTCTCTCTCTCTCTCGCTCTCTCTCTCTCTCTCTCTCTCTCTCTCTCTCTCTCTCTCTCTCTCTCTCTCTCTCTCTCTCTCTCTCTCTCTCTCTCTCTCTCTCTCTCTCTCTCTCTCTCTCTCTTTATCTCTCTGTCTTGGCTCCTTCTATCAGTATATACCTATCTGTTGCTGTATCTGCATGTGTAGGAGGGAGGTAGACAAAGGACCCAATCATCAAATCATGGATTTTCTTTCTATCTTGTTCCAACACATTATGTTTAAATGAAAAAGAGAAAGATAGAGAGATATATATCAATATACAAATCAATCTCAATTTGAAACGAGCTAGGCCGGCCTCGGTGGCTTGGTGGTCAGGACACCTGAATGCCAATCCATAGGTCCTGGGTTCGAATCCCGGTAGCGGCAGCAGATTTTTCACTGGTCTTGTCGCTCGGTCTCCTTAAAAGTGGGTCCACGGCAAAGATCACAGCGGAAATCTGAGTGCTTAGAGCATGGATGTCTACAGTCTCCGGTGTCTTCTGACAGTAAACAAATAAACAATAATCTTCCCTTTCTCTTGTCTATAGGTGGCTGTAGGCTCCAATCAGGAGCATAAGCTATAAAACCCTCAAAAAAAAAAAAAAAAAAAAAAAAAAAAAAAAAAAAAAGCTGTTAGAAATTACGGAGTTTAAAAAGGAAATTTCAAAATTACGAAGAGATTTGTATGGTGTTAAAAGTGTCGGTGAGTTGTTTGGGTTGAAACCCCCGAGAATCCATCCTCAATTAAGCTGAAACGTGCAGTAAGGTCATCCCAAAATTGAAGGTACGAGGGAATCGTTCATCTAATCTTCCCCCTTTGAAGGGTAATTAGGTCCGTCTACCGGAAAAAGGGCTACTCAGTACTCAGAGTACTGGGGCCATACATTCATACATTGGAAGTATCAAAAGGATTGAAAGAAGCTTGCCTTATATGGCGCGTTTAAAAATGCAACGCTGCTTGGGAGTCGCGTTAGAGAAAAAAAATGCAAACTAAAACTAAAGTTGAAAACTGGCTTTTCCACATTAAAAACCTGTTCAGACCAAAACAGACATAAGGAAGCTATAATTCACATTAAGTGAAAATTGAACCAGAGCCAACTTTATTTTTTGCACTCACTCCCCAAACCCTTAAAAATCCCTTCCCCCAACCACCACCTAAGATGATTGTTCCTTTTGTTTCCCAAAGCTCAAGAACCCAGCTTAAAAACCATAATGCGAATTTCCGCCTTCACTTAAATACGTGCTGTCCCAGCGGAACCACAGCTTCCGAGTATTTGGGAGAGAAAAAAAAATGACATCTTTCTTTTCCTCTCCTTTTTTTTCACTTTTCTTAACTGAAATACTTCCGTTTTGCAAAACGCCGAACGGACTGCAGCATGAGCACTAACGCTTTTAGATTTTGAATTTCTGAATGAAGAATTGATATCTTCAATAGACCTGTTGAAGGCTTTTGTAGCAGCAAAAGAAAAGTGATATTAATGGAGAGTATACCAAAAGCAATTGAGAGCTTTTCAAATGTCTATGAAGGTAATCTAGTCCGGGGGGCCGATCATTTGATTCATCGATAAACGCATCGTTAAGACTGTCATTGAGTGAGGTTATTGGTCGAAAATAATAAAACTTGGTGGTTGTTTCGGTAACCATCGTTAAATTGCCTGTTTTTCAAAGCTATCTATGAAAGTTGAAAGTCCTTTAAAAAACGGTTATTTAAACGATGGTGACCAAAGCAACCTCCAAGTTTTATGATTTTCGACCAATGGGTCTCACCCGCCATAGACAATCTTAAGTCAATCGGTTTATCGAAGAAGTAATTGATCGGCCCGCAGACTATTTTTATAAAAACTAAAATATAATGTCACATATGGTCCTCATCATAATGGTTTACATATTTTCTTGCATAATAATCCATATGGTAAACCGTACGGTCACCGTACAAATCGCACTGCTTGCAGCACCCATACAGGTAACTGGATGCGCATGAAAAAATAAAAAGGACGTAGTGAAATTCTC
The DNA here is from genome assembly GCA_011764245.1 of Trialeurodes vaporariorum. Taxonomy (NCBI): domain Eukaryota; kingdom Metazoa; phylum Arthropoda; class Insecta; order Hemiptera; family Aleyrodidae; genus Trialeurodes; species Trialeurodes vaporariorum. The sequence continues at coordinate 5,518,660 of VMOF01000002.1, read as the reverse complement.
TGTACTGCCTACCTGAATTTTGGCACCCTGTCTCAAAGTATGGTAAACGCTACCAGTCGTCTGGTGGACCTTACTAGATCTTTGGTGACATTATCCAAATGTCCGGCACAAGTCACCATACTTTGAGGCAGGATCTAGAATCAGGCTGGTGGAATAAAAAATTTCACCATCCATTTTTTTTTTCGTGTGCTACAGTTGACCGAAGGAAAACATAACCTATAACCTCCATCGAGCTCAACCTGCCTGGGCTTATATAAAAAAATGATTAATTATTTACCCCATTTCAGGAAATGTGCAGCTTTCGTCACCCGATTACATGAAATGAGCATTTTTTTTTTTTTTTTTTTTTTTTTTTTTTTTTTTTTTTTTTTTTTTTTGGGGGGCAAAGTATCGTTGCCTTGGTGCCAATTTAATAAAATTAACACAAATCTGATATTTCCATAAAATGCGGCGTCTTGCGGACTGTGTTGAATACACACACATGAAATTAAGGGATATGGGCTGCGGGTGAACCGCGCAGCAAGTGGTTTACGGAAACCAACGGTTCGTCCGCTCGGAACCGTAGATTTATTCTGAGAGCACAGCATGACCAATTTATTTGAAACTGAAACAAAAAGCTTGAGGGAACGTATATATTCAGAATTTATCAATTAATTACTGAAACGTCAGTGAGCTACATATATAGCGTCTTTGGTCAACTTATTCGTTATGCATATCCAAGACTGTCATGAGAATCTAATACATTTTGTAAATTGTTTGAGAGCCAATGACAATTATTCCAATTCTCTTGTGAGACTTGACCACTTTGCTGTCCAGTATACGCACCGCTTTCAGGTTTGAAATTTATTTATGACACCCCATCGATCAAAAGTTGACCCTCTGAAAGAGAGGGAGGGGAAAAAGTAAAGTTTCTGAGAGAACTCAGATTAACGGAGTACAGTTTATTTTTATTTTATTTTATTTTCACGAATTGCCGGAATGAGCGAAATCCTGAACCATTCGTTTTGGAGACGAAGTTTTTCAAGCTCTTTGAAAGTATTTCAAGGAAATAGTCGCTTGTGAAGAGCAGTCAGAAAACAGATCTAACTTGGTTCAGTTTTTAATGACCGGAAAGTTGAATGGATCTCTTATCCCTCTTGCTCTCTCATATAATCTATCTCAGACAGCATAGTTCCAGAATTCAATTATGCGTTCCCTCTTATCAATATTTTCACTGTTTCCTCTTCGATTTTGATTTTATTATTGTATTCAAACGTCAAGAGCGGTGACAGTGGTGCTATTCATTGGATTGACGATCCACAGATGTTACGTCCAAAACCGTAATGTCCAAACGGCAATGTCCAAAATTATACGTCCAAAGCTTGAATGTCCAAAATAAAATGTCCAAATCTTTAATGTCCAAATAAACGGATGTCAAGTTTGATTAACAAAATGTCCAAACACATTGCGTCGAATTTGTAATGTCCAAGGAATTAAAATATCTATAATATTTACCTGCATAAATTAAAACAATGAAGCTATGGGTTTTCTTTCGCGGGTGGTACTTTCAGCTTCAGCCTGTAACTAATAGTTCGAAGATATCTCTCAACTGTACCTGCTTCCTTATAATTTTGAATTGTAGGTTAGAAATAATCAAAAGTAAGAAAAAAAAATGTGCATGATAATACTGATGCTTTTGTCATGACAACTAGTTCATAAAGTATTAACAAATGTAAGATGACTCCGCTTGGTGGATCTGCATTTAATTATAAGAATACCTACAGTTCTACACGTCGATACGGAGTGGATCAATTTAAAGGAGAAAAAATGAAGTGAAGCGAGTACGAGTGAAGAAAAGAATTTTTCTGGACATTGGACATTACTTTGCTCACATTCATAGGTTTTGGATTTTTTTATTTGGATCTGTCTATAATTGGACATTATAGTCTTATGGACGCAAGCGCATTGGACATTAAGATGATTTGGACAAAATATAAATTTGGACGAAAAAGTTTTGGACATTCATGTTTTGGACTTATCATTTGGGAGCCGGATTGACAACTGGAAAAGTTTCGCATAGAATCACCTAGGGACAAATGGCAATGGCAGCCCTTCATTTACCCAGTCCACACTGAAAAAAACAAAAATATTACCAGAGACCTGACAATAAGTAAACCTATATGTTGGAGGGATAGTACAATTACCAAAATTCTAGTATTTGCACTGAGTATATAGTTCTTGAAAATGTTTAGGAAATTCTAGTTCTGCGGTCATATTCTGGTAAGGTAGATGACCCAAAGGTGGCCCGGCTCTTAAGGTGGCCCACCCCAGATTATTTCAGTTAATTACACGAATTGACGATAGATGGCGTTAGTACTGAGTAGCCGGATGATTTCGCTTCTCCCACTCCAAAAATCAAGAGCATCGGGCGATTCAGTCGGCGCGGCGAATAGTGCAACGTCCATTTTCGCAGGTCTTCAGCTAATTTTCACGGAAGTAAAAAATCGTAAAAGCTAACCCCTAAATTGGTTCCACCTTTGACTTCCAATTCATCACAATCATTATAATTTCTGGTGTAACTAGGGTCTAGATTTTGTTTTTGAACGATAAAATAGCATTTGATTATTTATTAATGAAATTTAAAAGGGGGTGTGCACTTTTAGGTACATCAAAAATACTAGGGGTGGCCACCTTAGGTGCATGTTTTGCGCGATGTCAAAACTCTACTTTTTTTCAAACGCAAAAAAACCTCAAAAACAAGCAACTTTAAAAAAAAAATGAATTTAACATATGATGGCCAACCGTCTGAATAGTAAATTGACGTATTTAGTTTTTTTTTTTACCTCTCATGACTTATTCGTGCATATTGGCCCCAAGCATAGGTAAGACCACCTTTGGGACACCTACCTAATTAACACCAGAATTTTCTGGACCAAAGTACTAGACTTTCTGTTGTTCACATATATCATGACTAGCAGCGGGTATTATGATTATCACTTTCTTTTTTTTTTCAGTGCACCAGCCTTGATCAAATGATTTTAAAGATCGACCCGCTAGACCACTCTTCGCCTACACCACAGACAGCATCTGACTAGCGGATAGAAGCCTCTGTGACGGACGTTGTCGAAAAAAAGAAAAAAAAAAAAATTAGTTCGGCAACCACGTGAAACGCAAAATGTCAGTCTCGGTCGAAGTACACCATGAATGTTTTTCCTCTGTACCGCTGCGATTCCATTTTTAAAATCCTCGTTGCCTGAAACAACCGCGGTCACATATTGCAAATTGCTTGGTCTATGCACCGCACATGCCACATGCGGTATGCTTGCCTGGGCAATGAACACTGCGAAAAAGGGGAAAGAATGGCGCACTTTGGTCAGGAGATCGAAAAAAAGAGGCCAAAAATCAGTGATGAAAACTCATCAAAAATCATGGTTTTCGACCTTTCAAAATCAATCTAAAACTTTCTAGAGACATTTCTACATTAAAATGACTTGTGAAAAGTATTCTCAGTGATTAAAAAATGATCTTAAAAACTTTAAAAATGATAAATTCAAGAAAAATTTAGTTTCTGAGTTTTGGCCACTTTTAGACGATCGCATACCCTAGTGCGGCCCTCGGTGCAAGCTGCAATCCTCATATTAAACCGCTCACAAAATCATTTGCATTTCAAACGGTTTTGCCCTCTAATACCAATATATATATATACCAGGGGGCTGTTGAGTCTTTAAATCGAAAATGCGATCCAACGAATCCACCGCTCTTGCGCGCCGCCGCCGCTGAAATTAGCGACATTCCAGCGGCAATACGAATCAAGTATAGCTCAAGCTCAACAAAGCTGTCAACTTCATTGGCCAGGGGTCTAAAATTATTTTGTTTCCTGATACTTAGGGTTTTGACGCTCTTAGAGCGGTTGCTTGGACCTTTGATTAACTCGAACCAACGTATACACGCAGAAAAAAAAATAAAAAAATGCTAACTTTAAGTATTTACTTACCCACTTAAAAGTATCGTCAAGACTTAATCATTATTAGTTGTTTACCATTTAAAAAAGTCAAATTAAAACATCACGGGGCTGATTTAACTATTTTAAATGGTGAAACCAAGAATGTTAAAGTCGTAATTATACATTTAAGCGAGTGAATGTACTTGAAGTTAGCATTTTTTTTTCAGTACATACACGAAAGGAACGTAATGGGGCTCCAGCAAACTTTCGCTAAAAGTGATTGAAGAGTTTGATTCCTACATAAAAACCTGTAACAATGATGATGAATTTAATAAAAAATCACAAAACTCACTCTCAGAGTCCCTGATACGCAGGTCTCATGGAAGATTCCTATCTAGTATGAGAAATATTTGTGTGTTTCCGTATAGAAAGAGTCAAAAGAGGCAGGAATCTCCCATGACACCTGCGTAACTCCTCGATCTTGCCGTTACAACTGTTTCCAGAGTTAATTCATAAATTTCAGACTTGTTTATTGTAATTTTCATGATTTCCGCTAGTTTTCACATCAAATTTAACCATTCATTAACTTGTAACTTGTAACAGACTTTTGGAAGAGCCTCATTGGTAGGATTTACTGCGGTGATGACTAATTTTGGCTCCTGCCATAAAATATAGTAAAGTTTACCAGACATTGGAATAAATATACGTGTATAGTAAGTTGTTAAACATGGCTGAATTTAAGGTAACATTTACACAACGATTTCATCCTTCAACTCATGTTGTCACAATAAATCAAAAAATGACTTCTCCCGGTCATATAAACTAATTGTTTTTTTTTTTCTTTAATGACTTTTTAATGTTGACATTTCCTTAAAAAACCCGTGTTGTTAGACTCATTCTAAGCCCTTAAACGAATAATTTCACACATACTTACTTAAGTTCTCTTGCTATAGTTATAATTCTTAAGCTTTATTTTCATTCGTAAAATGTTGTCAGGAAAATCCCATACTTGGATCCACAGTGCGTGTGGTCAAATTGATCATCTTGTTTTGGAAATACTATGGCTTTCAAAAGAAAGTTCCCTGATCAAAATTTTTACTCTTTCAAATCTTGGCAACCTTTAAAAAATGTTGTGGCTTTCAAGTGTTTAAAGACTGACTAGAATGGCCCTTATTTCAGTCGAGACTTCTATTGGAAACAACGGGGAAATTTAACAATAAGAATTTCGACCAGGGTACTTTCTTTTGAAAGTCATAGTACAAAATTCTGCCATCATATTGGTCAGTGTTGCCAGATCGAGGGTAAAAAGCCATATCGTACCCATTTAAATCAATGTAAAACATACGGCTTTTTCACCCCAATCTGGCAACACTGATGATGGTAAACCCAACAAACTACACATTTCTCTTGAGTGGCAGTCTAATGGGTAATCTGCGTAATTTGCGACAGCGCTTTAGAGTGTTCAATCTCACGTAAAATCGCGTGAAAAGTCCATTGGTGGCACCAGAAAGTCATAAAATGCAGTATAAAACTCACAAGAGACGTTTAATGAAATCCAAGATGGCGGTAAAATATTGAGCAACCTGTATGCATGCACCACGAACATCCAAGGATAGCCAACCTCACAATCTCGATCGCACCCAATCTCAATGTAAATAAACACATAACCTCTGAAGCTGTGAGATTGTCAACGTTGGCAATCGTTAGATGTTAAAGGTGTATGCATACAGATTGCTCGATATTTTACCGCCATCTTGGATTTCATTATACGTCTCTTGTGAGTTTATCATCGCATTTCATGACTTTCTGATGCCACCAATAGACTTTTCGGGCAATTTTACATACGATGAGACAATCTTTATCGTTGTAGCAAAAGTTTGCAACAGACCCATTCACGACTTTTGATGGGTAGACTCAGGATAAGAATAGAAAACAGTGATTGGTGGAGACGAGTCACGTGATTGCCAAGTCTAATCAAACTACAAAATTTATCTAATTGGTTATCGGACAGTCTTGGAGTTCCTGATAACCATGCAATTAGATAAATTCCGTATTTTGATTAGACTTAGCAACCACGTGACTCGTCACCACCAATCACCGTTTTCCATTCTTATCCTGAGTCTACTCATCAAAAGTCGTGAATTTCAAGGACCGGTCATCGACTTGCAGCAGAGAAAAATAGAGACCCAGCACACCATATGCTTCCCGTGTTAGAAAAGTGAAGCTAGTTTAGCGGTCACAGTTTTGGTCGGGAGTCACCGGCTGCAGCGATAAACATTGCCTATTGTTGAATGGTGAAACACATCAAAAGGCTGTGATTGGTTCGCCGTCCCGGAAACGGAAACAGGGTTTGCTTTTCGAATGCAAAACACACGCTCATCAGTCAACAGTAGGCAATAGTTCGCTGTTATTCCGATGAGTTCCGACCGAAATTGAGCCAGAAAAGTGGACACCTGTCGCAACCTTTGTGCTGGGTCTCTATTTGTCTCCGGCCTGCAGGTAGGACTTTTGTTGGGTTTAAGGTGTAATTTTCCCCTTTTTTCCTTGTATTTTGGTGCGGCGCTCTGTGGTTCTGCAGCATCATGCCCCAGCCTCAGTTTGTTGAATCAAAATTCGTGAGAAAAAAAAAAGAAAATGGAAAAAATTACGTGTTAAACCTAACCTAATTATCATCCATGGTGGTTCCGCAAGTAGACTTTCACTCTCGATAAATGTAAAGCTCGTTGGGTAAACCTAACTGAACTTTTTTTCTTCGCAGAGCTGCTGTTTTGCGTATAATTAATGACATTTGTCAGTTTACCGATGTTTCCACCGGTTGAGAAAAAAATACAAAATTTAGTTCAAAGTATGACTGTAATGCACGAAAATACTCGAATTTGCAATATTTTCTCAACCGGTGCGGTGGAGTCGTCGATGATTTTAAGACATAGAAAAACTTGCGGATTTTAATGATTTAATGGCAATTGTAGCAAACTTTTGCTAAAACGATAAAGAGTGTTTCATCGTGTATAAAATCGTCCGAAAAGTCCTTTGGCATCAGAAAGTCACGAAATGCGATAATAAACTCACAAGAGACGTTTAATGAAATCCAAGATGGCGGTAAAATATCGAGCAATCTGTATGCATGCACCTTTAACATCTAAGGATTGCCAACATTGACAATCTCACAGTTTCAGAGGTTATGTGTTTGTTTAAGTTGTGATTGGGGTTGATCGATATTGTGAGGTTGGCTATCCTTGGATGTTCGTTGTTCGTGGTGCATGCTTACAGGTTGCTCGATATTTTACCGCCATCTTGGATTTCATTAAACGTCTCTCGTGAGTTTCATACTGCATTTGTTGACTTTCTGATGCCACCAATGGACTTTTCAAGCGATTTTACATGAGATTGAACACTCTGTAGCGCTGCGCTGTAGCAAAAGTTTGCAACTGACCCATTGCGAAAATATTAAAGATGCGAGTGTTTTCGTGCATTACAGTCTTACAATGAACTGAACTCTGTAATCTTTTCTCAACCGGTGGAATCATCGGTGAACTGAAAAATGTCATTAATTATATACGCTAAACGGCAGCTCTGTTGTTTCTTGAAACCTAAGCGTTATAAAAATCATCCACGCTGTTGGATACACTAATTACCTTCAGACTTCCGCGAAATAATGTACATTTTGTTGATTATTTTTTGATGATGAGAGAGATTTGGCAACCATGACTACATCGCACCTCATCTTCCGCAAGACTTGCAAGTTATTTCCTACGTAAGCATGCCGTTGAAAAGGAATGAAGGATGGAAGGGGGTAGGGAGAGGAAAGTATGGAAGGGAGGGGTGGGCTTCGAGAGAAATCCGAAGCTTTTGCAAGCTCAACAAAGTGACTTAAACAATTTCTCTCTCGTTCTCCCCTCCCCTTCGTGCATGTCCCTTTCCCTTTCTCTCTCTTGCTTTTCTCCTCTCCCCGCTCCCACTTTTCAAGTGCATATCGAGTGTGCTTGATACATAAGAATCTATTATTTACCGGAGCATAACCGAAGACAGCGAACCATTAAGCAAAGCAACTACCGACTTGCATGCGCTCTTGTGGGAAAGCAAATACGGCGCAGGAACCCGTTTTGGAGTCGGCAGCGATACGGTTGATGTATATTAACTTTGCAACTTTAATTCGAGCATTAATTTTGGACAGCAAATTTATTTTAGATGCAAGATTAGCTTGAGGAGTTGGGATTAGCTGTGGCTGGGTTATCGCTCAACGCTCGAATTCGGAAATGACTTGTGATAAATCTATCATTGAAGAATAATTCCTGAAGCTGGAGATGTTCCATCAGCGTAGAAATCAATCCATTGATGTATCCATCTACCTCTCTCTACTTAAAATTAACAAGCATTACACTAAAGAACATCACTGTGAAGATTTCAAAGTTTCTAATTTTAAGAAAAATTTCCATTTTTTGAGAAAAAATGTGGGTAGCTTTTTTTACGAGTTTTACGATGCGATTTCATACTATGTCAGGTACGGTGATGAAAAACAATTACATGACAAAGCACGTTTTTTTTTTTTTTTTTTTTTTTTTTTTTGTAAACTCAGGCAAAGGTATCTCCAGAAAAGGGCTCATACATCCGAAAAATTATAAAGGTAATTTCATCTGATTAAGATCATTGGTAGCTGATGCAGGGATTTGTAAAAAAAAAAAAAAAAAAAACAGAGGGGAATCCGCAGAAGAACAAATAGAATCGTTTCAACATCAAACCCTTGATCCTACGTGCAACCGCAAGGACCGAGAAGAAGAGACAAAAGAAGAAACCACTCTTTCAAATGAGACACGGCGCTTGAAAGGGTGTGAAATGAAAATAAAAGAGAGAGAAAAGAACCGTGCGCAAGTTGGTTCACGCATGAGAAAGTGCTTTACAACCGGCGGAGCGTTTTTTATTCTGCTCATTTTTTCTCCTTTATGAGGAAGAAGAAGAGAGAGAGAGAGAGTCGAGAGAAAAAAAGACTGCTTAGGAAACCGCGCGGGCACGCGGTACCAACACTTTTCCCTCTCCTCAATATTTATATTTATATAAATAAAAAACATAGGGAAAAGAAATGGCTGGTTCTTACTCCTCTACAACCCCCGGCCCCCCCCCACTCATCGACTCTTCCACGAGTTTTCCTCTTTTAAACGACACGTGTATAGTATTCAAATTAAATTTCAATTTAAATCCTGCACGGGTGCGGGTCGGACGCGGACGGAGGAGAAGTTGGGGACAGTAGTGTGTAGCGCGGGTTGCAGCGAGAGTCAGGGGCTCGAAAAACACTGAGCTCGCGAGACCCGGCGCGGCGGTGGTGTTCCGTCTACCGTGTTTCCATGTCTGTGTTAGCGAGAGCGAGAGCAATTATGATCGCACCGAGGACATGATACGACAAGACTATCTCTCAAAACACAATACTTTATTTAAGCAAAAGGTAGGTATATCTCATCCAGAAACGAGACTTTGCTGGAAAAATAGTGGAGGGGATGACGGCGAGGGGAGGGGGGGGGTTAGAAAGGGGAAAGAGACTCGTGAGAACGGTATAGGTCATTAAATATCACCGCCTTTCCATTTTGCCCGGTTCCAATTGTGTTCCGCAGTCTCACTCTGGGTAGACAGTGAAAGGGAGGAGGGAGGGGGGAGGGGGAGGAGGAGAGCGATGAAAGGGGGACGACTCGACGCAACATAGAAAGGGATGCAGGGGTAGAGGAAGTAGGGTACAAAGCAAGGGGCAGCTTTGTTTATCAGCCCAGGGCAGTCCTCACAACTGACTTTCGTCCAAGTCGCAGCTTTAATTATTTGTAGCTACTCGGACAAATAACGCACTTCCGGGATACTTATAGTACTTATACTGGTGCCGCCAGACTGCACAATTAAGCAACTGCAAGGAGGGATATTTTTTCTTCTCTTTTCTTTCTTTGCTCAGTTTTCTTCACCATCCCTTTCATTTTCTCTCTCACCGCTCTTAGTGTTTCTTATTCACGGCCAAAAAATGATCGAAAAAAAATGCAAGAATAGTAAAGTTCGAATCAGAAGTTTAGGCACATCTAGACCAATAATCGGAATTTTTGATTTTCATCTCATCAAATCAAAACAGTCACATAATCCGCATTTAAGCAAAATATGAACTCGTGACAAAAACAATGAAATAGGTTTTTCACCGAGCCTTCACAGTTTTTTTTTTTTTTTAAGATTAAGAATAAAGGAAAACCAATAAATTAATTCATTTAACCGAATCACAATTCAATAGGTTTTTATTAATTTTCACGGAACACTCCAAATGAAAGAGAGAGAAAAAAAAAAAAAGAAACCAGAGATTGGATTTTTAGTGAAGAGAAAAAGAAAATCCACTTGTGAATCTGGCAATCACATCAAGTTGGAAAGGGGCCGGCCCGCCTTAAGTGAATACAAAAACCAGTCTGAATTTAACTCTCAAAGTATATCATGATGAAACCTCACATGGTCAAAATGTCTTCAGGCTATTTTATCATCCATCACCAAAAACAAAGTAATTTGCAAGTTTAGTTAATAATTTTAATGTGATTTGAAAAGGGATAATGAGTGAAACTTGAAGTAAAACGAAAGTTGGGACGAAGCTAAAATTCAGAAGGAGACAGATGTAATGAATTAAAAAGAGAAAAACAAAAATGTTCGTGTTTGTCAGCGAAAAGTGTTGAAATTTTGAAGCAAAAAATGTGGGTATGATTAGATGTAAGAGGACGTGTGCACTACACGTGACAAAAACAATACTTGCTTGTGACTAAATTTTGATTTCAAAGCAATTATACATGAAAAGTCAACGCCCTAAGCGTATTTGTATTTCTTTTTACCATGCGATATGAAAAATAACGCTCTAAAATGACCTCTAAAGATGGATTTGGCTCCGTTCTGTATACGCATGGTAAACTCTACTAGACGCAGTGGCGTCGCGTGCAATTTGGCAACAATGTATTCTATCCATTTAAACTCATGTAAAAGATCGAATTTAGGGGGTGCACAGTGCACAAGGAAAATTCGATATATTCAATGAGTTTAAATGGAGCAGTTGCATTGTTGCCAGATGGCACGTGACGCCACTGACTAGACGTCTAGGTAAACTTCTAAATGGATCGGTTTATTCGGTCGAATTATGACGTTAAATAGATTTCTCGTGAATTTCTCATTTTAGCCTATTACCATACTATTGAGTTGAGACAAAAATCAGCCAAGAGAATAGTCAATTTTATCAATAGGTTTTTCCGTGTCTGGTTATAATTTTTCTTCAAATGTATTGAGTATTTTCTTTCGTATTCATTGACTAGTGAAATATGGATGAACTTTAATATTTTTATTTAAAATGCGTAAAATCGAAAGTTCTTCTTGCTCGGATAAGCATTATACCATCCATGTATTATTCTGTATTATTTTGTCAAAATTTGAAGTAGAATCGATAAATTACTCTAATAGCGGATTTTCCGCCCGAACTTTCATATTTGAATAATGAAATTGAGAAATCGAGTAAGTATTTTAATTTTTTAATTGAAAGAAAAATTAGCTTACAAACAATCCTCAGAATGGGGAGTAATAAATCTAACAAACATTGCGAATTCAGAACCTCTGGATAGTGAATACGGCTTTTAAAACAAGTTCTCAAGCAGAAAACTAACTGTGTGAATAGTTTTGACTCTTTTTTAAAGTAATGATTCAATTAAAGACAATTCAAAGCTTTAAACTCTCGAAGCTAACTCCATTCCTTTCAAAATGATGAAAGCGTCGTTGAAAACCGGTTTGAAGTTACTTCAAGTCCGGTAACATGACGTTTAATAAACTGCAAGGACTAAGTAATAACGAGGAAAGCATTTAAACGCTAACAAGACAGCGAAAATAAGGATCGTAAACTCTAAACCACACCCACAGTGCCTTGAGATGCAGAGAAGAAATGGGAATGATATAGAGAGAGCATACTGTGAAATGTTGGTTGAGAGAGGGGTGAGGGAGAGTGGCAGAGAGAGAGGAGCTATATAGAAGACGTCGGAGCAGTCGAAACGGAAAGAATTCAAGAGAGAACTCTATAGAGCGACAAAGAGAAAAGTGCGAGCCATTGCGAAAGTTATCATATTTTGTGCTCGGGTATTTTCTCTCTATTATAATTTAATTACAGTGAAAGCTTCTTTCTTCATCTTTTCATTCCTTTTATTTTTTCTCCATCAGTACGTGCAAGATTGATTTTATTTTCAAAATGAAGCGAAAAAAAAAATTATCGTTAATTCCTTTAATTTTGAGAGGCATTCCGTGAACCTCGTAAAGTGTTTCGAACTTAATTTATAGCAATAAGCAATTCCGTTTCGCGGACTGCCGATTTTAATTATTGTTTCATCGCTGGTTTGAAGGCGAGAATAATGCTCATTAAATCTCCACCTTAAGAGAAAGACAAATTATAAGCCTTTGTAGTATTCCACTCTCTTCACTATTGCATTCAAAGTATAATTGAAGAGATCTCAAGAGGTTGAGCTCATAGAAAGTGTGCTCTTCTCAAAGAATCTTCATCAAACCGTAATTCTGATTTCTTAAAGAGAACAAATCTGATGTACCATTGGACTTTTCCCGGCAATCACATTGGTAATGATGATGCCTCTCATTGCTTTTTGAGAGCCTTTTGATAAAAAAAAAAAAATGATTGGATGTGATGAGACAGCCGTCCCAAAATCTGAATCTATTACTTAGTTGAACAAAATAAAGTCCATTTTCTGAAAAGCAAATGAAGAAAATGGATCCATCTACCCTAGTTATTTTCTTCTATTTGTATATGTTTCCAATGTTATAGTATGAATACATTTTATAGTTTTAGCTTTAAAAACTAATGTTGCGATTCCCAGCCACGGAATAAAGTCTCTGAAATACCTGCAATAGGGAAGGCAGTAAACATTTAATGAATAAGTTAACAAATGAATAAACTCTTTAAAAGAATCAGGAAATAAACAAATGAACACGAGATGAGTGAGAAGACAAGCAAAGGCGGATCCAGCAATCTGGCAACTGTGCATTATTCCCATTTGAATGCATAAGAAATAATCGATTAGTAACAGGGCCATGGCCCCCTCGAGGATCGATTATTTCTCATATGTTCAAATGGGATGAATCCATGGTTGCCAAATTGCTGGATCCGCCCATGAAGACAAAAAGATTAAAAGAAGGCTGGAGAGGGAAAATGTGCATCTGCCATACAAAAATACTCTTAGTAAGAGTAGCTCTTATCACTAAGGTGTTGCGGTTCAAGTGACGCAAAGTATTTAGATCACACTCAAATCATACACAATCGTTTACAGCGGTGTTTGCTTGAATAAATCAAATAAAAAACTAATTTTAAATTGGGGAAAATACCAAGGATGACTAATTTGTTTTCAAAATTTGAAGAAATCCCTGACACCTAGCTCAAACGATTGAGTCCACTCAGCCAACTTACGAAATAACTCCGATCAAGGAGCATGATTGCTTCACAGACAACATAAGCCACGCTTTATCTATCTCAGCCATAGGCGGCGCGTATAAGGAGCTATTGGGGCTATAGCCCCCCCCCCCCCCCAGTTTTTTGGGAACGAGGGGCTGAAAAAATTTTTGAACGAGAAAAAAAGGAAAACAGGAAAAAGAAAGAAAAAGAGAAAAAGAAGAAAAAAGGTTATTTATCCCCCCCCGCCGGCGTCAAACGTTATTGTGAAAAAGGTGAAAGAAAGAAATAAAAAAAGCCTGTTGATTTTTAGCCCCCCCACTTTTTGACCCCTTGCGCCGCCCATGATCTCACCCATAGTGTCACCTTTTTTCGGGGTCCCTACAAAGCAACGTCCAACGTCCTATGTGAAATGTTGAGCAAATATGTTGATGTCAGTAGCCAATCAGAACGAAGCATCAATGTTTTGGTTATTGGCCAACAATCTACACAGAAGGAGCCGTTGGATGTGGTTCTCTTCGTTATTTTGTTGAGTCCCCGAAAAAAAAAATCGTCCAGTGTGGGGTCTCTGTTGTTTCTAAGTTGCTTCGATGTTCGGGTAATTGAGTAACAGTTTCTCGAAAAAAAATGCACTTTTCACTTTGAAATCTTCCAACTATTTCAATTCGAGGTATCGCTGTATGCCCACCACCCACTCGAAATCTACCAGGGTATTGATTTTTGAATAACTGGGTAACTTAAATTATCCGGACGACTAGAATCCGCTGCATTTTTTGAGGGGATTCTTCTGCGACGAATATCATGATATCGCCCGTATCAGGTTGAAAATGCATTATCATAATATGAAGAGTTTTATTGGATCGCTGCGAGATGCGCAAAGGTGAAATCGGAGTTGCCAATTTTATTCCACGGCACTGCGCTTCATTCTTTCTGGACGTTTCTTGCGTAAGTTGAGTATCTTATTCAGCAACAGTGAGAGTTAACTCATCCTTTAGAGAAAATAAGCAAAGGAAAGAAAAGCGCGAGGAAAATTATAGTTACAATGCCCAATTTTATATCTTTGTCCTGTTATTTTTTATACACGCCAAAGAGCACACGATACATCAGTATTGGCTATTTTCGATTGAAGTACAAAAACATCTGAGGAAAGCGGACGTTCCTTAATTTCAGCAGAACCAAAGCCAGAGAGTCTACGATTCACAAACTCCACAGTAAATGGACCGTAGCATTTAGCAAAATTAGTTTCATAATGCATTTTGGTAACCATATTTAAAATGTGTTAAGATACCAACTATTATGGTTAGGGCCCACCAATAATCAAAAGCAATTTGCTTTTGAGGGTGTGGTCATAGAGACAATTTGATGGTACCGATCATAATCTGTCCTGTCAAGGTCTAATAACTGACCAAGCTGCGAGTTCCTTTCTTCGGGTTTTCTGGAGCTTTGGTCGTCCTTATGAGCAGAGTAGGGCATATGAGACTTGATTACCGAGCCTGAGCTGCTAAAAACTTCCAGTATTCGAACTGACTCTACGATTACATTTTGTACTCGAGAAGAGGACGGTATTCAAACTCCAATTCATGTGTGATCGACGTTGAATTTCAAAAATCATATGAGTACAAAATGTGCTTTTAGAGTCATATGAAATACTTAAAGTTCTCCGCAGTTCAACCTTGGTACTCGAGTCCCATTTTCCTAACTCTGCTTACGAGTTCAGTCCCTTCTTTTATTTCTCGCACGTTCCTTCGATCACATCTTTTGCAGTGTGGAGCAAACAGTATCAAAAAGGGGTAACAATTTTCCGTTGATACTGAACAAAGCCTGTAAATGAAGTGATGAAGTCTCTGAAGTGATCAATTTATGTTTAGTGTTTTATAATGCATTCTTTGGAGATCCAACTTGCATCATAACTTTGAGTCTATGTGAAACGATCTATGCATGGAAATAGATCATGCAGTTTTTCATCGAGGGACACTAAAGTATGAGCGTTCATCATGGCAACGCCGTCAGATGCGGCAGGCATTCGTTCCATTGGAGCGAAATTTAATCGGAAATATTCTAGACGACACCGTTGTCAAGAGTCGGTTGAAAAATGGTAGGTTCTGCGATCACTCTAAACGAGCGCTCGACTGTTGAACGAGGCAATCCGACAACTGGGTACGCCGATTTTTTCGCCGTTTTGCGGCTCCACGCGCGCACTCACATCGTTTTAACAAATTTAAATAATCCTTTTCTCACTTTTTTTCCGCCTCGCCTCGACATCTCCCCTGTGGCGAATATTGCTTGCTTATCCGTCGCCATTAGATTATTTCTCAAAATTTGATTACGGGAAAAGAAGCAGGGGAGAAAAAGCTCAACGATCTCGGGTCTCTCTGGAATCCTATAAAAAGTAGTTGACTTACAAATCTGAGAACAGGCAGACCTTGCGCTTTTTATAACTCCACTAAATTGTACACAGAGTCTCTTCGCGTCTCCGCTGTTTCTTTTTTTACATAAACATGGTTGATTTTTAGGTGAAAATAGAGTGGCTAAACATTATTTATTTTCTAATTTAGGTTTGCGATTAGTTTAATTAAAGAGAGTGGAGTAATGAATGAGTAAGTCTATGTCTCTTGACGTCTGGAAACGATTTACATTTCCTGCGATCCTACGCAATCATTTTGCCTCTGTGAGAGAAGTGTGGTGTCCTATTGAACCCTGTATCTTCTTCCCCCTCATCCTGCAGGTGAAATAAAAAAAAAATGCATCCTAGAAACCCTCGAAAAGGTTTCACGATAGCGAAAGATTTCGGCCAGTAATTCTTCCGTTAATTCGCTCTTTTAAATCATTTGTTTTCTGGAGTTAGAACGTCAAATCAAGTGAATCGTTTTATTTTGACTCTGCTAACGTTATTATTAAGATGGAGGTTTAATGCTTTCAGAAAAAAAAGTCCCCCTCCCACGTGTTAGTCCTTCACCACAAATCTATAGAGGATGTTTGCTAAATCTAGATACATACCAATCTAAGTTGTAACGCTCTAAAATTCTTGAGCTTACTCTACAGAGAACTGCGGGTTAAAAACGATAACCAGGAATGAGAAAAAAATAATCACCAAGATTGAATGAACAGCAAAGCAAATAGTAGCGTACACAATCAATTGTTACTTAATGAAATGATGCGGGTTCATTTTTACAATCATGCAGGTGATCAGCTTACCATCCGTGGCTGAGCCTTGTACGTTTCTTGATGTCTAACCACGAAACGTGTTTTCATTTTCCTAATATCCAGTGCGATGATAAGTTTCTTCTTTGCCTTTAGCTCCCTAATTCTCTTGAGATCAAGGTATCTTTGCCACTTTCACTCGTACTGGTTTCCAGCTGCCACTGAAGAAACGGTCATCTGCATAAACCTCGATTAAGCCTGATGAGGGATTTCCATTCCCAAGATAACTTCGTTGTAGATAGACATTCAAAAGGAAAGACCCCAACATTGGGCCCTGAGAGACTTCAGATAATACTTTAATACACTGCCTGTCCACCACAATCCATCTATCGTTAAAATCACTCTGTACCAAAACTAAGTACCCAAGGTGATCTTTTTTCTAAGTGCATCCTCTGTACTCTCCAAAGGAGTTGCCTTGAAAGCCCTTCCAATATCAAGCGCTCCAAGGACGTGGAATTTTTCTGTGGCCCACGGGCTTTGTTATTCCTCCTCCACAGTTTGCGTGACCCTTTTCACGGCGTCAACAGTTGATTTCTCGTGCTATGTATATTGCGATTCAGTGAGAGTCCGTCTCATTTGTGAGTCTAACTGAAAGCAAATGCTCTGAAAGCTTCTCCCGTACATTACTAGAAGTCGCAGTGGTCCATCGGTTGGTTTCGCTTCTCCCTCTGCTTCCTTGGTTTCTTTAAGAATACTAACTCTGCTGGAATTCTGATTTGAGCTATCAGTGGTTCGTCATCATATCAAAGAATTATTTCTCCTTTTGAACAGCTGCCAGATAAATTAATTATATATAGTTGTAGATAATGAGGTCCGGCCGGATATTTGTTTTTGAGACAATTCACCGCTTTGAGTAGCTTCTAAATGAAAAACGTAACAAAATCGTTGATAGCATTTGTGGGTTAGTTCGCCGATGTCTTTTTTCATATCATCGTAGACATCATAGTTTTCTCTCTTATTTCCCTCCCTCTTTCATAGTATTTAATTCATTGCTATTTCTCTTTTCAAATTATTGTATTTTGGATACTTGTAAGGGTGCCCAAACAGGGCATGCTTCTTCAAATCAACCTTGCCGGCTCGGATTTAACTATTAGAGCGACGCAATTTTCCATTTGATTACATTATAAGTTTTTCTGAGAATGTCCTGTTTCGCATATTTTGATGAACAGTTTAAATTTGGCATATTCAATGGTAGTTATGAGGAAAGGGGGTTGTTGCGTGTATCCTCATTTTATTTTTAAGTATTTTTGTTTTTCTGTAAAGTGGTTTTCATTGCGTTTCCTTCAACACCTTCAAAAACTGAGAATATGTGGAAATTACTCGTTTTTAAAAGTGACGCATTTTTAAATGTGTGTCATCGGCGCTTTTACATGGCAGTTCATTCAAGAGTCTTAGGGTATTCTTTATTATGAATTAAATAGCTGTATTATCAATAGTGTTGAAAATACTCTCGTGCATAAAAAATGAACCATACGAGTGAGCATATTTGCCTGCAAGCCTTCAAAACGTCAGTATGACGAAAAGCTCTCAAAACTTTCCTAGAATTCTTCTTAGCTACTTGGATCTGGATTTTTAATACACCAACAAGAAGGCGGAAATCTTTATAAAAGCATTCACATTTCACACCCCTCTTTGGCGTAGTCAGTGTTATATTGAATGAGGAAGTATACTTACGAATGGACATGTTATTGTCCATTTCTGACAACTGCCCGTGGAGATACGGCGATCCGTTCGGGAGCGCAGACCTCCTCGGTTTCAGCGCTTTTATGGCAGCGAGGAGGGTCAGTTCATATTGATGGCGAAACAAAATAAAAACTGAGGGTAACAGAAGTACGTGAAATGTCGAGGAATGAAAATATTTAGTATCCCTGAGTCAAGTCTGTAAACACTGAGGACAAGAAAAAAATGTATTTTTTCTCAACGACACACAGTGGTATAGGATAAAAAA
Source organism: Trialeurodes vaporariorum (assembly GCA_011764245.1). Lineage (NCBI taxonomy): Eukaryota > Metazoa > Arthropoda > Insecta > Hemiptera > Aleyrodidae > Trialeurodes > Trialeurodes vaporariorum. The sequence goes on along the minus strand of VMOF01000002.1, from coordinate 5,500,162 downwards.
ATTCAGATATTTTCAAGGAGGACTGACTCGACAAAAAATATCTTAAAAGGAACAATAATAAACGTAGAAACCTCTTGGATCAGATGGTAAATAAATGTTATGGTGTTATTGTTTTGAGCTCTTGTGACGCGCAGTAAACAGTGAAATTGGGATTTATTCAAATAATAACATTTTCAAAATATGTATATCACTATAAAGAGAGTTCCTAATGCAGTATTGTTAGCATTATTTGTCTCCAGTTTGCTTGATTGCTTGAATTGCATTCAGGAAATATTACCAACTTGTTCCATTACCTTATTTAGGATTTAATTACGTTCTAATTTGTATATGTTAAAATAAAAATTGGGGATTTCGGCCTATTCTGTTCAAACTGTCCAGACCTTTCTCAAAAAATCTGAGGGGTATTTATACTAGAGGTATATTTACATGCTGACAACTTGACGATTACTCAGCAGTAAGAATCTATCACTATAAACGAAATTTCCAGAGACTTAAAAGCAACATGGATGTCCAGAATTGTCAATCTCCCGTTCCAGCGTGCGTATCATATCGCAACCAGCCCTTTCACGAGGCTTCAATGGGCGAACACCCTTTATTGTGTGTAAGGACATTGAACGGAGAATGAGCGCACGGGGGTCCGAAGGTCTTTCTATTGAGGACGGCAATTTGCGAGCTTTAAAAAGTGTCACGCCGAGCAACGCGAAGTGAACGAATAGCGCTAGTTTCAAAGCTATGCGCGAGGTTGTCGGATTACCCGGGAACGAAGGCACCTCCATAAAATCGACAAAATTTGTGAATTTTGCCCTGCAATTATGATGATCGTCGGATGTGAGGAGATATTAACTATTTTTTCATAGATATATTGTCTTTCGTATACTTTTAGTCTCCAGATAGGGAGGACAAATCCACCTACCTCCTACTGAAATAAAAAAGAAGAAGATGAGCTTGACTCTGTTTCTCATGTCTAATGGAAAATCTACTTAATTTACTTTGAAAGGAATGAAAACTAGACAATTTCCTCTGCACTGTGTGCCTCGCCAACCTCAAGTTGAACATGATGAGAGAGTCCTAAAAATTTACCAGAGGTTTCCACCGGTGAGAAAGTTAATATTCTATTCACATTTTTTTTTCCTGATGGAAAAATGGAAATCTTTAACATGAAAATTCACCTGTTAAAGACTCCATTATGACGTCATAAGATTTTCATTATAACATTTACCGATTCACCAGTGCGGCCGTTTTTAATATTCTTAACCTATCGTTACTTAATAAATCAATCATTAGTTTTACCGGTTTGAGGAAATATGACTTGTCAATTGAAATGTATAAAATTGACTAATAGGAATTCTCAAAAAAGTAATCTTTGATGCATTTCGTCAAATCGCAGCAGATTGCCGAACGTCTTAAAAAAATCGAAAGCGGCAATATTCCTTGCAATCTGGCAACTTTGGTGAGCGCTGGTTTTACCGTCAAGCATAGCGTCGACAACAAAAGTCTTCTTTCACCGAAGCTTTAACGGCGTGTCCGCGTTCAGCATCATTTTTTAAAGCGTGACGCAAACTGATAACGGAGGAACATCTGTTACGGTCCGTAATTTCTTACGATTTATCAAAAGCAATGGACGTGGCGTGGGGCAAAGGCAAAAGCATCTCCACCGTCTAGATAGGGCAGTCGGGCCCAATAATCTTCGATAGCGTTTAAATATAAGATTTGAAAATCGGAAGTTGTTTTTTGTTCCCTTTCATTCGTTGTTGTTGAACGATTGGCAGTTATTATTTTCACTTTTATCACTCACTTATTTTTCTTTGGGGCTAAATCTTTCACAGAACGCTGAAGGAACTTTTGAATTCGGCTTGAAGTATGTCTGTAATTGTATGCAAAGGAACATTGATGGGTGCGGCTCGTTTAGGAAGAGTGGGAGGCAATTAGCTGATCCTTGTTTCTATCGAATACCTTTAAATTGGAGCATCTGTAGAGCAATTCGATTCCGTAAAACACGGCAGTTTCACATACATCTCTCCTTAAACTCAGGAATTTAAATCGTTGCATCTTTGAATTGGAGGATTTATTTCCTTCTTCAATAGAGCGTAGTCAATTGTAAACAGCTATACTTTCATACCGGAATTTTTGACTACGACACTTGAAGTCGCTATCAAGTCTGTTCGTTCTCAACTACGAACTGAGCCTTTTTGAAAGAATTTAAATCCACGAAACCACTGTTATATGAGCTGTTTCGTGTATGAAAAGCGGTTGGTGTACCTTCCCAGGCGTGTTTTCTGACTGAGCCTATGCGGCTGTGGGCTTATGATTTAGGGTTTGTTCATCTTCTGGACAGATTAATCGGATGACGTTTTGACATTCCACCAGTGGCGTCGCGTTCCATCTGGCAACAATGCAACTGCTCCATTTAAACTCATTAAATATATCGAATTTTCCTTGTGCACTGTGCACTCCCTGAATTTGATATTTCACATGACTTTAAATGGATAGAATACATTGTTGCCAAATTGCCGCGACCCCACTGCATTCCCCGTTTTCAAGTTGTGAGTGAGAAGCAAGAGAAAGTGATTGTTTATTTCCCTGTTTGTCACTATAAATTCGAGATATGTAGGATTTGAGGAGGAAAAAAGAGCGATAGGAAGAACGGAATTCAAGGTGGCTGGAAATAATGCATTTATCACAGAAGTGTGGCTTCAGATGTTCTAGGAAAAATACCGACCATTTTGATATTGGTTAATGTTTTCTCTGGCCGGCTGTGACCATTCAACAAATATTGGTAAGGCATCATGTACATATACTACCTGAACTGTCTTACTTCGCATTGATCCTGAAATTTTTAATGAGTGGTTTTCCGTTTGAATAGTGAGAAGAAAGTGGAAATATAGCGGAATGAGAGAAAAGAAAGAAAAAGAGAAAAAAGAAAACAGAAAATTAAAAATTGAAATTTGGGAAATAATACATAATCAATAAAAAACAGGGATAAATAATAAATGTAAGTATTTGAACTGTAGAGTTTTGTAAATATAGTAATTAGAAAAAGGTGTCTGGTCGTGACCAGTGGTGAAGCGGATCATAATTCCTTACATACAAAATGGAAGATGACGTTAAATTAAGCGGTAAAATTTATCTTGAGAAATGGATCTTACAAATGGGACGCATAAGTAATTCCGACAATGTTAGCACCAACTTATTCACTCACCTCGAAACTTGACGGCTTGAGCAATCAGAACAGCGCTCGATCCTCTCATTCGACAGTAATTAAACTGAAAAAGGCTGAGAATCCTGCACAAGCTTTGCGAACTATCTCAATATTATTGTTTTCCTTCTACATTTGGCTCTGGCAAAGCTCTGAAACGTCATCGAATATTTATCAGTTCAAAAGCGTAGCAGTCGGATCGTCGAAAGTCAGGTATAGGGATGAGGCAGTGGAAACTAAAACGGATGGGAATCGAGCGAAATCTATTATTAAACGGAAATTTACAAAATAAACTTGAGCTGTTAGTTTCCTTGCAACTTTTCTCTTTGATCAAAACTGCGAGCTAAATTAGTAAACAGAGCGCGGAGCTAGCTAGGCAGAGGGCGAGGATGATGCGAAGCTATTTTGCTCACGGAACTACGAAATCGCGGAGAGCTCAAGTTCGGGACAACTTTTGACAACTTTTCGCAAAAGCGTGCGCGACGAGCAAGCCGAGGAAAACGTATATCTATATGTATGCTCGTACCTAGAAACATTCTTGTGCTATTATTCAAAGCGCAGAGAAGTGTGTCAATGTCTGCAGGGTGCTCAGTAGCTCGGTGAAGTGAAAGGGATATGGTGTAGTAGGGAGAAAAGGGGACGGTAGAGGAAGACGGAAACAAAGTCTGACCGGAATGCAGCTTATTTGAGAAGAGAGCGAGTAGATTCGTAGTCCGATCGGCTAAAGTACATCCAGACTTTATGACTTTTATTCATATAAAAGATCGAATATAATTTTGAGAGCTCCTGTTGTGATGCTCAGGACTCGGATATTCAAAAGAAACTTGGACAACGAATCTCTCAGGACAATAAATAGCAAATTTAATTTTACTAACTCCGGACTAGAAAGTAAATCGGCATTTGTTGCGCAACTATATCAGCTCTGCAATCGATAATTTTTCTGGGCCTTGGCCGCCGACAAAAGATAGTTGTCTGCATTTTATATGGTCGGATTTCATGGCTTCATACTTTCCCGAATTTGCGATTGACTTACGTTGGATTCTTCTCAAATTTAGTTATCGGTTTGTCTCCCATTAAATGGACATTTTATGAAATCTATGAAACAAAGCTACCCCTCTTCCTGCAAATAGTCTTGCATTTCAGCCTTGGATTTGCCTAAAAGGACACATGAAGGCGCGCTTGAGTTTCAAAATTGACACGAAGCCTTCTCCATCATTATACTCGCTCCGACAGAAGTTTTAGGCAGACGTTTTACGTCATGATAAACACACTAAGCGCTGATGTCGTCCTAGCGAAGACAAAGATAGCTAGCCAGAGTATGCAATACGCAACGCACGTAATACATGTGTTGAATGGTATACTATGCAGTGCGTATTGCATACCCTGGCCAGGGATCTTTGTCTCTGCTAGTACATAGAAGGACCCTTGGTTTGGTCAACTAACAAAATAATATAACCTCTAAATCACCCCAAGATAATATTTTTATTAATTCTTCAATATCTTAGGTTCATATGGATTTTCTGTTGAATTGGTGTGTTTGCAGTAAATGATCAGAGCACTCACTGCTTTTAAAACGATTATTTTTTCAACTTTAGTGCCGATAATATGAGGGCTTGTTCTTTTCAAAGGTCACACTGCTCTCCACTCGTGACCTCACATCAAACGTGTCTATATCAATAACCCCTTATTTACTACTTCGAAACTTTATACAGCTAAAAATACATTAGTGTCATCAGAGCTTGTGTTTTAAACGGTCATAGTCTATTTTGGAAAAAACTATAATTTAATGTATTTCCTTGATGTCTCATCCGAAGCTTCATCATCCGACTTAAAAGCGAGTAGTTTATCTAACGCCGGTTGCTGTTGCTTTCTCAGCAAAACTTGTTTTTCCCCCATAAGTTTCCCATGGCCTAGACTCAGTGTTAGTTCGATTCAACCACACCGACCACCTCCTATCCAGAGAGCGCCAATAAAGCCTCTGATCACTGACAAATGGCGCTTCTGAGAAGAGTCTGTTTTGAGGGTTGATGCGGCTGAGGTCTATGCTGGATGCGGTGGGACATTTGAAAGGTAGCGGGCTCACTGCCTACAGTCCGACACACTACATTGTTTGGTTAGCGGCAGTCATTCGAAGCTTGCTTATACACATATATAAAGAGCATGACGACGAGCTTATAAAGAGCCTATTCCGAGATTGTGCGTGATGATTGGTTCTGATTTCCGATAAGTTCGCGCCTTTCCATTGCTTTGCCAAGCCTCTCCTTACCGCGATCGCGGTGCCAACTGCCGATGGGCGCTTGAGAATTGTCAATCCAGAGCGGTTGTGGTGTGGAGTCATGATTTTATAACCCTCCACTGCGTCGCGTCACGCTGTGGTCAGAAGTATTGAAATCCTGGACATAAACTTTTTATCTGAAACTCCAATGCGGTAGAACCTGATTATGTTTTTTTGCTTTCCTTTCCATTTACCTACTTTTTGTCATCATTATTTTTTGCTTTATTTAATGTTTTTGTCATTTATTTTTATTATTGATATAAAATTTATTTTTATTTGATTTATTTTTTATTATTTTATTTATTTATTTTATGATTTTATTTTATTTGTTTATATATATTGTCAATATTTTATCATTATTTTCTTCTAGTTTTCGTTGTTTTTTCATTTCTTTCTTTGTGTATTAATGTGTTTTGGAATTCGTTTATTTATCTTTGTATATTTGCTTTTTCCATTTATTTACTTTCTTTTTGTACTGTGCAAATATTTTAACATGATTCTAGTTTCCTCAACACCTGCCAAACCAATTCAACTTTTAGCTGGTGAAGCTTCTGTATTGAGGAATTTGTGAAAGTTATTTTTTTTATATAATTCATAAACTGCGCATGTAGCCATTTCATGAGCCAAAATTAAATAGGTGTTCAATTAATATCAAAATTAATGAAAGTACAATTCGAAGGTTTAACGAAACAAAGCGCAACATTGCCCAATTAAAAGCTAAGCAATTGAGCTTTCAATAAGTCGGTTGAAATGGATTTTGAAAGAAAATATATCTACTGTAAAACTGAAGTAAAGAACAAAAACTTTCCATATCCGAAAAAAGATACGGTTTGATCCATTGTGTCGCTTTGCTTGTCACAGCGTGTCTCGCTACCCTACAGCAACCGCAAAGTCACAACATCAGGAATGCCCGACCACCCAAAGGTCAGCAGCATTGCCAAATTTGGAAAGTAAAGGATACCTAAGGTTTTAAAGAGTCTTCCGAATTTTTCGAACTCCGTCCATATTCCGTTATTTTTTCTCACCGTTATCTCGGATTGATGCAACAGTTACACAGATGTGCTTCTGAGAGTTCGCTCAGCCCATGTCACCTCGATTGCAACGGTCAAAGTTGGCACAAGTTCAAAATTATTACAAATAATCATGACATCGCTCCGAATCAAATTAGTTTACCCTTTACCCTGAGAAAAATGTTCCTTTTAATTTGGATGCCTGTTCATAACTGGAATTCCAGTTGTGTCAAGAAGAATTCCTACCGTTTCAATAGGAATTCGCTGTTACTACAATAGGCATTTTTGTTACTTGGCCGGAATTCCTGTTGAAGTTATAGGAACTTCTTGTTGAAATAAGAGGAATTCCGGTTAAGTAAGTTTTCACAAGACGTCCGGTTATGGTAACAAAAAATTTTTCTCAGTTTAAGAATGTCTCATCATGAAAATCTTGTACAATTTGAAAAAATGACAAAGTATTCTGACTGTGAGCTGTGCTCAGCATATTTGTAATTCAAGTACGAAGATATTTTCACTATGAAACTTTTACTATGAAACATACATTCGCTACACCAGCGGAGAAGAGCCACCGGCGGATCCAGTCCTTCTCTATCTCTGTCCATTTGAATGTGTGTATTAGAAAAGGATAGAAAAGGGGGTGAAAGTCAAATGACTGTCCTTCATCAGTCCTTCTCTAACACACGAGATCAAATGGGTATAGAGAGAGAGAAGGATAATTTCCTAGATCTACTAGCTAGCGAGGAGAGTCTCGATAACTTTGACGAATGAAGTTTGCGGCGTGAATTTCTCGAGTGTGGTTGGCCCCGCATTCCTCTCATATTAAGCTCAGGGAAATTGAGTTTCAAGTTGCATAGCCGTGCATAACAATCGTAAACTGCTCATCCCTGCACGTTCATACACTCACACACGCTCACACACTCAGTCGCATACAAAATGTACGCGTGTGTGGTATTTGTGCGAATATGAAATCGCCAACGCCAAGACACCAAAGGCGGACTAGAGAATTCGTATTCCTTCCTTTCCTCCCATTTGAAAAAGTGGGCTAGAAAAGGATAGAGATATGAAATGATGCCACGTGATGGCTCTTCCTTTCTATCCTTTTCTAATGCACGTGTTCAAATGGGAGGCGAGTGAGAAGGATTCGAGGGATGGACGAATTCCTGTATCATTCTCTGCAAGACACTGATTCTACGTGTCATGTATTCTGAATGAAGGACCTCTTTGTAAGAACAAAATGCTGTTTATTAAACAAAGGTGATATCAGATATCCGGTATTCATGAGCATAGCACATGAAAGAGACTATTCTTAATTCGCTAAACAAGCATGATTCTTCTTCCTGAACAAAAAAATAAAAATAAATTGAACTCTTTCCTGCTTAAATTTCGTTCGTTCCCTCACTCTTGACTCAGTTTGATTCAACGAGTGAGTATTTCAATTTCTTTTCTCACCCGTTGATTTGATTAATGTTCAATACGTTCCAAGTCTAGCATTCCAAGAGTATACGTTAGTTGGCGAGGAGGTGGAAATAAGGAGTGTATAGTATGTTTTACTAACATCCTTCTTCTGAAACTTAATTATTTTTTTTTTTAAGGGGTTTTTTATAGTTTATTTTTTTTATGTTTTTGTTTTCGTAAGTTTTATAGCTGTCCCTTACGAAGTTCAATATTTCATATAACACGATAAAAAAACGCAAATGATTCCAGACATATTTACTTATTTCCCCACAGAATTGTGAGTACCTTACCGTCCTTGTTTCTCAGTGGGTGTTGCTGTGTTTTCCCGCGGAGTTCCAATAAATCAACCCCTACAGTTCAATAAAATTTATTTGAAGGGGAAGAAAAATCGCGGTCCTACAACTTACTTTTGAAATGCAAAGTTTTAGTTTAACGGCAATTTTTATAGTAAAAAAAGAAAAACACTAAACCATTTTTTTTTTTAAGAAGTAGCATTTAAGATGACCTCCCTCCCTTTCCCGACGTTTCGACATTTTTACACATGAATCAACTAGGAGCATACTGTCAAAAATGTATGATACATCCTTTCGTTGCACAGTCGGTGAACTAAATAATGTCAGTCGACTCCTTAAATGTTGGCAAGGTAGGCCACCTGTAACGCTTCAATTCATTGAGTTAAGTACTGTTGGTTGCCTACCTAAACTAAAATCTAAGGAATCAACTAACATTATTTAATTCGTTGACTATACATTGTTTTAGCTTGGGCAGGTATATTTTGTGTCTGCTATGATATCACTCAAAAAACAGAAGAAAAATACACTTTGGTAGCGCTGATTAAACCTTTGGTTGGAAAATGACCCAAAAAAGAACTTTAGTTGAGCCCACCCAAATCCCAGGTTCTCCCCGCAAATCATCTTTACTTAGAATTACAAAACTTTACGTTAGCTAAATGTGTTCTGCTGGGTCATTTTCCTTCCACACGTTTTGTCAGCGCTACCAAAGTGGGATTTCTGTGATCAATTCATTCTTACTCATGCAATGCGGCAACGCTGTATATTCTCTATTCCAACGCCTACAAAATACCAAACCATGCGGCACATGCCGCAAAGTTAACTCTGTTACATCGAAATTTTTCATGGACTTAAATGGTGAAAATGCAACGTTGCCTGATTGCAAGCAAAGCGACTGATTTGGCCAAATTATAGTATCCCCGTTTCCATTGTGTGACGCACTATGGTCTGAGATCGTCGTGAAGTGGCCAAAACTTAGTGAACTTTCATCAAATAATATCATTCGTGAAGCGTGAAATTTGGCAACAATTTAAGTTCTCCATTCACTAAAAAAGTCGAACGCTCCAGTCATCGGCGATGACCAGGCATTTCGACTTTTCTAATGTGTTTAAATGGAGGAAAAGGAACGTTGCCAAATCGCACGCCTCGCCACTGGTAGTTTTGCAAATGATAAATTGATGAGAAATTTACATTTTGATTCTTGGCCAATTTTCGAAGATCTCAGACCAATGTGCGCCGGGACTCGGTGTTCCATTCACTCGCTTCAGCGAAGGTATCGGCGGAAACGGGAGGGTGTCAATGATGATAGGCAGAGTGAAATAAGGAAAGGGAGAAGGGTGTAGAGGGGAAGGGAGGCCGCATGAAGGGAGCGAAGGGATCTGGGGTTGGAGGGTGGGTGACGGAATGCTTTTAAATTATCGGCAAACGCACAAAAGCCATTAGAGATGTTATCAACTCTTCCGTTTTCGACTATGACGACGCGCGACACGGCGAGACACGAAGAGGCGCGATGACGCGACTCCTAGGCGACCAACTAGGTACCTACTGCTACCGAGGAGGAGGTTGAGTCGTCCTCATTTTCGCCTCTTCATTAGCTCTTGGCGTGGCGTGGCGCGGGCGGGCTGCTCCGGGTGTTGTTTACCTTCTCGCGCGCGTCTCTTTCCCAACTTCCCAAGTTCGACCAGACTTCGGAGTCTGTTTGACGCCTTGCCTTTGTCCTGTCTCCCTCCCCCTCCCTCCCTCCCCCTCCCTCCCTCTCCACCCATCTTCCGACCCTTCAATCCTATACTTGAGTATCTTCGGTGCTCCTGTGCCGCATTTTTTCCCAAAATCTCGGTTACGCGCTGTTGCCGCATCGCGGTTCGTACTATACTAGGTGGCATGATGTGGAAATGGCCTATTTAAAATGTCCAATTTACAAGATTTCCACGAAAAAATGTCCATTGCAACAATGTCCACTGTAGAATGACCAGTAAACAATCCGTTCATCATACATAAATGTCCCTTAAAACAATAAAAAGTAATTTTTGCATTTCAACAATTTTGACCGTCATTATGGAAAATTGCGACCTTTCCACCCCTCTGATTCGTCCGCAAGGTTCATATTCGGATTCAGCTACCAAAAGTATGTACATGAAGAATTGACTCTCAGACATAAATCCCCAACACTTGCAAACTAGGATCCATATTAGCTCTCCGTTGCTTGGATTAAACGCAAAACCTTGTTTTAAATATGAACCCTAGCTTGCAAGTGTTGGAGGATTACGTCTGAGAGTCGATTCTTATGTATTTTTGGTAAGTGAATCCGAATCTAAGCCTTGCGGACGAATCAGAGGGGTGGAAAAAATGACGGTCAAAATCACTTGTATTGGCTTATTTTGCTTAGAACTCGAGCGCCATTGCTCTAACGCGAAAAACACCGTGGTACAAAATTTAAGTTCGTGAAATTTTACAACGAAAAAGTTACAGACCATTATTTGCAAAAGATCAGAACTGAATGCACAACGAAGCCAAGAAAAATGGTGAAATTACTCCGTTACAGTCCATAACCGCTATACGACCACCTTTCACCGCGACCGCTTCACTGTCAATTCATGACTATTTAACATGGACGAAAACGTGATGTCACCAAAACCCAGCTTGTGACCCTTCTATCGATTCAGCTTGGCAAATAGAGTCGATCGCTCTCAAGGGTTTTCATATATTTTGAAACTGTGACCGCTTCACTAGCAAATCATGGCTATGTAACATAGGAAAAAAGGGGATCTCACCAAAACCCAGCTTGTGACCCCTCTATCGATTCAGCTTGGCGAATAGAGTCGATCGCTCTCATGGGTTTTCATATCTTTTGAAACCTTGGCCGCTTCACAAGCAACTCATGGCTATGTAACATAGGAAAAAAGGGGATCTCACCAAAACCCAGCTTGTGACCCCTCTATCGATTCAGCTTGGCGAATAGAGTCGATCGCTCTCATGGGTTTTCATATCTTTTGAAACCTTGGCCGCTTCACAAGCAACTCATGGCTATGTTACATAGGAAAAAAGGGGATCTCACCAAAACCCAGCTTGTGACCCCTCTATCGATTCAGCTTGGCGAATAGAGTCGATCGCTCTCATGGGTTTTCATATCTTTTGAAACCTTGGCCGCTTCACAAGCAACTCATGGCTATGTAACATAGGAAAAAAGGGGATCTCACCAAAACCCAGCTTGTGACCCCTCTATCGATTCAGCTTGGCAAATAGAGTCGATCGCTCTCAAGGGTTTTCATATCTTTTGAAACCTTGGCCGCTTCACAAGCAACTCATGGCTATGTAACATGGGAAAAAAAGGGGATCTCACCAAAACCCAGCTTGTGACCCCTCTATCGATTCAGCTTGGCAAATAGAGTCGATCGCTCTCAAGGGTTTTCATATATTTTGAAACTGTGACCGCTTCACTAGCAACTCATGGCTATGTAACATAGGAAAAAAGGTGATCTCACCAAAACCCAGCTTGTGACCCCTCTATCGATTCAGCTTGGCGAATAGAGTCGATCGCTCTCAAGGGTTTTCATATATTTTGAAACTGTGACCGCTTCACTAGCAACTCATGGCTATGTAACATAGGAAAAAAGGGGATCTCACCAAAACCCAGCTTGTGACCCCTCTATCGATTCAGCTTGGCGAATAGAGTCGATCGCTCTCATGGGTTTTCATATCTTTTGAAACCTTGGCCGCTTCACAAGCAACTCATGGCTATGTAACATAGGAAAAAAGGGGATCTCACCAAAACCCAGCTTGTGACCCCTCTATCGATTCAGCTTGGCGAATAGAGTCGATCGCTCTCAAGGGTTTTCATATATTTTGAAACTGTGACCGCTTCACTAGCAACTCATGGCTATGTAACATAGGAAAAAAGGTGATCTCACCAAAACCCAGCTTGTGACCCCTCTATCGATTCAGCTTGGCGAATAGAGTCGATCGCTCTCAAGGGTTTTCATATATTTTGAAACTGTGACCGCTTCACTAGCAACTCATGGCTATGTAACATAGGAAAAAAGGGGATCTCACCAAAACCCAGCTTGTGACCCCTCTATCGATTCAGCTTGGCGAATAGAGTCGATCGCTCTCATGGGTTTTCATATCTTTTGAAACCTTGGCCGCTTCACAAGCAACTCATGGCTATGTAACATAGGAAAAAAGGGGATCTCACCAAAACCCAGCTTGTGACCCCTCTATCGATTCAGCTTGGCGAATAGAGTCGATCGCTCTCATGGGTTTTCATATCTTTTGAAACCTTGGCCGCTTCACAAGCAACTCATGGCTATGTAACATAGGAAAAAAGGGGATCTCACCAAAACCCAGCTTGTGACCCCTCTATCGATTCAGCTTGGCGAATAGAGTCGATCGCTCTCATGGGTTTTCATATCTTTTGAAACCTTGGCCGCTTCACAAGCAACTCATGGCTATGTTACATAGGAAAAAAGGGGATCTCACCAAAACCCAGCTTGTGACCCCTCTATCGATTCAGCTTGGCGAATAGAGTCGATCGCTCTCATGGGTTTTCATATCTTTTGAAACCTTGGCCGCTTCACAAGCAACTCATGGCTATGTAACATAGGAAAAAAGGGGATCTCACCAAAACCCAGCTTGTGACCCCTCTATCGATTCAGCTTGGCAAATAGAGTCGATCGCTCTCAAGGGTTTTCATATATTTTGAAACTGTGACCGCTTCACTAGCAACTCATGGCTATGTAACATAGGAAAAAAGGGGATCTCACCAAAACCCAGCTTGTGACCCCTCTATCGATTCAGCTTGGCGAATAGAGTCGATCGCTCTCATGGGTTTTCATATCTTTTGAAACCTTGGCCGCTTCACAAGCAACTCTTGGCTATGTAACATAGGAAAAAAGGGGATCTCACCAAAACCCAGCTTGCGACCCCTCTATCGATTCAGCTTGGCGAATAGAGTCGATCGCTCTCAAGGGTTTCTATATCTTTGGCAGCTCATGGCTTTGGCTATCGATCCAGTCTCTACTGTCCCTAGGCTTAGTTCCACTCTTATCCACGCTTATTCACGCTTATTCACGCTTCGTCACGCTTTTTCATACTTCTTCACACTTCTGTTCACTTATCTACGCTATGTCATGCTTATAGCACGCCTCTTGAGCCAGATGGTCAGTTTTCAAATTGTTTCTAACCATAGCAAGTGTCTTGTTTCTCAATATGAAGTCAAAGTTGGACTTGGAAACGAGTATTAAGACAATGATGTCATCCTCAGTGATTGTATGCTGCATCCTCAGTAGGCGGTGACACCTAGATCAGCCGCATCGGCCTTGAAAACATCTTGAATGTTCTTGGGGACACCCCTTCTCCCCCTAATGTTGATATACCACATTAAAATGAAGAGCACCATTTACCTACTCGACCTTCTGGGTGATTTGGAACTGAGTAACACAGCTTGGAGCCCCAAAAATATTCGCCAAATTGAAGTAATTTTTGTTTCTTAATTTGTTTTTCTTATCCTGCAAATGTGAGGTGAGGTGCGGTGGCCGGCGCGGGACAAGGCGGCCGTTTAGCCGTCAGGCGCTGCAACGGACTAATTTCACAATTTTGCGTATGGCTCTGTAGTGTACAATCTTTTTGAAATAATAATCGACGCTTTTTCGTAGTAAATTTGACTTACTTCAAGTTTGTACTAAAGTATTTTTGCATTCGATCAATGGAGCTCGAGTAGTAAGCAAAATAAGCCATCAAAAAAACGTGATTTTGACCGTCATATTTAAAAATGGCGGCCTTTCCGTTTCTTCGATTCGTATGCAAAGTTCAGATTCGGATTCAGCGACCCAAAACAGACGAAGAATCGACTCTCAGACATAATTCTTCAACATATGCAAGCTAAAATCCCCGGTTGCCTGGACTATGAATTAACTAGTAGAATTTGAAAGTTTTTAATGTGTGCATTGTTATTTTCCCGGAATTTCCCGTAAGAATCAACTTTTCATATATTATATTGTAGCAAGAGTACGCAACAAACCCGTTATAGCCTCTAAGCCATCACGTTTGTTATTTATTAAAAATCTGCATTCCGTTCATATGCTGATTTCAAGGAGAGAACAAACCTCAGAGGCGCCATTTTAGATTTTCCTACGGGAGGGGGGGGAGGGCAAGGCCATCCAAAACTTTTAATGACCTCTTTTTTTTTTTTTTTTTTTTTTTTTTTTTTTTTTTTTTTTTTTTTTTTTTGGCAGTGCATCTTTAAAAACAATATATCTATCTCTCTGACTTGTTGGGGGGGGGGGCAAAACCATCAGAAATTTGGCTGGCCTGTTTTTTTTTTTTTTGCCGTAAATCTTCAAAAAATCTCTCTGACTTGATTTTTCGGTTACATTGAAAATCCTTGGGGGGGGGGGCAATTGCCCCCTTGCCCTCCTCCAAAAGGCGCCACTGAAAAACCTGGTGTTTCATGTGCCCTTCTCGCGGCAAAATCCTTAATTATAAATGCACCGCTTTGAGTTGACGAGGTGCGGCATCACGGTGAGACGTATGGTGACAGAGCAACGTACATGAAACGGAAGACGCGCGGCGCGACATTTGCGTGGGCGTGCTTTAGCGTGCGGATGGTGGCGGGGCGCGGGGGGGGCGGTGGCGCAGTATCGGCGGCGGAGGGGCAAGTGGCTTTTTCGGTGGAAATGCTTCGCGAGTCTTTTCCATTTCAATTTTCGAAAGTGTCGTACTCTCGTTCAGTATTTGCAGCAAAGTTTGGTTAAGAGTGAGCGAATGGGTAGTGTCCTCAGCCTCCGTCGCTCAGCGGGCTAAAGTTTGCATTCTCCGAGACGCAATGGATAGAAGAAAAAGGTACACTGAAAAAAAAAATCAGCTAAATTTAACTAATTTCAACTTAAAAGTATGGACACCACTTAAAACTGTTAGTTTAACTATTTTAATTAGTAAAATTAACTCCGTGCCGTGTTAACTAACATGGCACGGAGTTACTTTTACTAATTCATGTATTCAAACTAACAGTTTTAAGCGGTGTCCATACTTTTAAGTTAAAATTAGTTAAATTTAGCTGATTTTTTTTCAGTGTAGTCACGCCCGCGGATTACCGTGTAGGCAACACACGTTACACATTATCCGTTTTGCATTTATTATTTTAACTACGTGCCATGTGAGGTAAGCTTCATCCAATCTTTTTGATGCTTACAATAAACGCATGTATATTGTATACATACAATGATACAGCAGTTCAATACGGATCAAACACGGAAAAAAGATTAGTAAAAATAACCATACGGATACCTGATTTTGGCACCTGCTAGATGTTATGGTAAACTTGACCAGAAGTATGGTACATTTACCGATACTTTGAGTAAATTCGGCATGCAATCAGGTTACATCACCTAGTACCTAGTCAAAACACAGTTTACTTCTGGTTAACATTACCATAACATCTAGCAGGTGCCAAAATCAGGTATTCGTATGGTTATTTTCACCGTAGTTTTTTTTCCGTGAATGGCAGCGGAGAGAGGTGGGCATTTTAAGTTTGCAGCAGTGCCTTTTTTCCGTGACGTACGTTGTGTATTTAAGGTTATGATTGTTTATGCAGTATTCCCAGATCCTCTTTTACTCATATCCATAATTTGATGTCATTTTATTCCCTCATTGTTTTTATTTTGTTCCATGAACACTATCAACTTTTTTGGTTCGATTCGAATCTTTCTGTGAGCTAATCTTTAAATGTCTTAATTGAATCGAACAGCTTATAGTTGTCTCAATTCAGTTGCTGTGCGATATTTCAATTTATTTTTCAAGACTATTAATATCTATGAATTTTACGGTGGATTCAACGATGCTATCGGTGCATATTTATAGATTGCCAAACAATATCTAATTCAAAATTACAATCATAGCGTGGCACGCTTCACCAATACATAAATTGTATTGGAGACCCTGCCTGTTTTTCTTTAAATTATTATTGTATAGTTTTTTTTTTCAACATCAAATTTTCTGGAGGGGTTGGGGGCCCCCTGGCACCATTGTAGCTACGCTCATATTTGAATAAAGCTTGTGATAAATGAAAGTTATATGAAAAGAAGACCATTTTTTAACTAAACTCAAACAAAAATCAAATGTTACCACGTTAATACAAATAAATCAATAATATCAGATAACTTGTCACAACACAAAGGAAAACGTCAATATCCTTGCGTCTATATACTTTGCTTGCATTTCCACCAGTTAAATTCAAAATAATTTTCGATCTAAATCAAAGCTCAGTAAAAGTTACTTGTCCAGGAAACGGACAATGCTGCAAAGACAACAAGTAGCTTGAGAGAACGTCAGAGCCTCTAAGTTAATTACGAGTTCTAGTCACCATCATGAGTGCTCCATTTAGAGGGAAACAAACATTGAATCAATCATTCATTAGTTTCAAAGGAAATTAGTTGGTGATTCTGGAACCTCGCTTACTGACACTGAAGCCCTGACTACAAAGACTGAATCCGGGAGGGATCGAATTCTCAAAGATCCTATTTCTCGCGGTTGGTACTGTGACTTTCAAAAGAAAGTACCTACCGTGATCGAAATTTTTACGATTTCAAATTTCGGCAACCTTTAAAAAATTCTGCGGCGTTCCTATTTTGAAGGACCAAATATAATGGAAAATGAAAGTACTACGCCATGAAAAATCGAAACTCTATTGAAAACAACGGAAAGATTTAACAACAAAGAGTTTTGATCAGGGGACTTTCTTTTGAAAATCATAGTATTCATTCAAGAAACGACTTTTCAAACAAAGCGTAAATTAATCACGGTAGTTTTGCGTTTTCGACGGACTTTAGTCGAGAGATTAGAACTTTATCGAGATTACGATATTTCAAGCCGACCGTTAGACCGTTAACGCAGCTTTTAACACAACTTAGGAACGAAGAAATTGCCAAGTGCAAATGAGGTTTTAAGTGTCTAAAGACTTAACTCTTATTTATGATCTTTCCCGCTTGCCACGCCGTAGATTTTCTTCATAATACCAACGGAAAAATTCCAAACACATTTCCTTTCTTTAAAGTTGTCAGGGTGATTTTCAACTGACTTCAAAATTTACAAAAAATAATCATCGAAACAAGTTATTTGTTTGCCCAAAATCAAATTGTTCTCCTCACGAAATCAACAAGCTCAAATTTGAAATATTTAATTTAACTCGAACCAAATCAATTATGAAGAGTGTGTTACCGCGAACTAACTCGATTTTAGCAACCCCTTATGAGCCAAGCCCAAGTATACTCGTTTTTCTCCTTTAGTCTTATTTCACATTGATTCAGTTTTCATTCCTGCTAAACGCAAATATGGACGAAAACACTACAGCAGAAAAGGTCTCGTCGGGCGCCTTCAATTCTTCGTATAGGCAATTCCAATTCCATCAAGTACGAACAGTTAACTACCTTACCTGCAGAAACGGATGAGTGGTGCTCTCTTGAACTAACCTGGTCCCTAAAGGGTTAAGTTTGGCCTCCGCGGAAAAGGCAGAATTCGTTTGGTTTGGCCTAAAATTCTCTAGGGTCAAGCTGGTTGGGTAGGACAAATTAGTTCAGCCTAAAAACCTCTAGGAAGAACTGAAGTTTGCCTCAAATAAAACAGTTTGGCAAAGGCTAAACTGTCTAAAACCAGGTTCGTCCTGTAAGGTATAAATTTTATCAAGGATATATCGCATTGGTTGTAGTTTGCGGGAATATGTATATTTCCTGCAGAATGAATTCCAGTTTCAGGGCTCCCTCAATTTTCTTTTTACATCAAATATTGCATTATATAACCGAACGAAAGGGCTCTTTACTACTCATTTCTTCCAGTAAATCATTGATATAATGTGTGCAATGAGTTTAAGACTTTTTTTGGGAATTCATTTTAAGCCGTTTTCAATTTTTTTTTTCTATCCGACCATTGACAAAATGAGGAAGTCAATTTTTGATTTGAATTAAGTAAGTCATTTTTATGGCCTTACTTTCTCTCCTTATTTTTTTTCTCTAATCAAGTGATGTAGTTGAAAGTTTACCGCTATCGGGTGAAGTTTGAAGACACAGTCTTTTATTGAAATGTATTCAAAACAGAATGAGATTATTCCGTTAGGGCGGGCAAATTTCCTTTTCTTTTTCCCGCTTCTAAATTGTATTTCTTTTTTCTTTTTTTATTTACACAAATAATTAATATTTAAAATGCAAGCGTGTTTCCTTGCTTTTACATAAACTCGAAGTTCTACGACCGCTCAGTAATCCTATTATGGGTTTGTTCCACGTAAATAATTATTCCCGATACTTTCAAAGACTTCTTGCAAAAACCGAAAGCAGACATAATCGAGAGAAGAGCAGTTGAGAAAGCTTAGAAATATTTTATTTCCAATTTCCATTGAATATATTTACTAATCGTGGTATTTGACTTTTCACTTGCTCCCTAATATGCGCTCTCCTTTTTTTATTTTTGATGAAACAGACGTTAACTTTGGCATCAAAACAACTTTGAACGACGAGAGAGTTCAATTAAATTATCTTATTTTTGCTTTTATGTGCGCTATTTTAACGCATCAAAAATTAGATCACCGGATTTTATCGAAACTTAAACTTTTGCTGATGTTTTTTCTAGATGATGCAAAAAACTTTTGCGAAGCATTATACATAGAGATAAATCTGAAAGGCAATGAACGATTCAAACTGTTTGAGGACTCCCCCTCTCCCCACCACCACTATTATGCACTCTATAATTAAGTGAAATAGTAGATTGTGTGCGACTCTAGGATGCAGTTAAGTAAGAGTTTTTTAAGTACTTTTCCACCCCAATTTTTTCAAGTTATTTTTGTATCGTCTTCGACCACCAAAACAAGAAAACTGAATTAGAAAATAATCGATAGATTAGCAAGGAAAACCGAGGATATGATTTTCTTCATTTTAAGGGGGGGACGAAAGAAAAATAGACTTTGCACAAACTGTGAGAGTGTGATTTGTGTAATAATTGACTTTTCTCGCATATTTCACTATCACAATAATTATGTCCTTCGTAGATGCAGATGATGTCAGCAAAAGTCTACCAGACTTCCATACCAACAACGCATCTTTTTTTTAAAAATATTATCAAGCCCTTGAGTTCGATATTACACGTAAATAAGAAAAGAAAAAGTTTTCGAAAACTGAAGTCAGAAGAAAAGAAACGTATGGCCAAATATTTATAAATTAGTTCAGCATAAATGCTTTGTAGGAATATGTTACTTATTTTCCTTTTAAGAGGGGAGAACAGTGTACACTATACAGGGTGTTGAAAAACTGTTCCCGAATATTTCAGGGGCAGATTTCACAGGTCAAAATAAGACTTTTTTTCCCTATAAACATGTGTCCGAAAATGCCCCCCTTTTGAGCTACGCTTTTGAGCCCCCATAGTTTTAAAAAATTTACGGTTTTTTTGGAATAGTGACCACTATTATGAACCAAATGTCTTAAAACTTGGTGTCATGAAGTAATTTTACGTGTAAAATCCATTACTGACCTCGAAAAATTCAGAAATTGATTCTAATTGTACTTTTCACGCAGTATTGTACCTTTAACGGCACGAATTTTATGTTACGGATTAAAATTTTGAAGAATAATTACCGAAATCAGATGCGAAAAACCCTTGGAAAGATTTTTGGTACTCCTTGTTTCTTTCGATACGACGCATTTTAAGCGAGATAATCGCTGCACAGTGTGGAAAAGTCAGCGTTTTTACCATGGCGGCCGGCCCGTAGAAGCAGCGGAGAGGCGGGTTGCATACTCACTGCCGTTTTTCATGGTAAAAGCGCTGACTTTTCCACACTGTGCAGCGATTATCTCGCTTAAAACGCGTCATATCGAAAGAAACAAGGAGTACCAAAAATCTTTCCAAGGGTTTTTCGCATCTGATTTCGGTAATTATTCTTCAAAATTTTAATCCGTAACATAAAATTCGTGCCGTTAAAGGTACAATATTGCGTGAAAAGTACAATTAGAATCAATTTCTGAATTTTTCGAGGTCAGTAATGGATTCTACACGTAAAATTACCTCAAGACACCAAGTTTTAAGACATTTGGTTCATAATAGTGGTCGCTATTCCAAAAAAAACCGTAAATTTTTTAAAACTATGGGGGGGCTGTAGCTCAAAAGGGGGGCATTTTCGGACACATGTTTATAGGGAAAAAAGGTCTTATTTTGACCTGTGAAATCCGCCCCTGAAATATTCGGGAACAGTTTTTCAACACCCTGTATACTGTCCTTTCATGCTTATTGCTCATGACAGAACGTACGTATCCAAACTGCGGGTATTATTTACTGTAGATGAATCTATTTCGGGGGTCTTCCTTTTTGAGGGGGGTGGAGGAAAGGATCCTGCTTACGACGTCACTCAGAGTAAGTCTGTTCATGACACATATTTAATATCTTTAATTCTGTTCTATCTTTGTAAAAAAATAAAAAAAAACCAAATCTCAATAAATCCTCCATTTTATTCAATGAACCCTGCAACAAATAAGCCATGTGCAAACTGTTATACATAGTTTGGTTGTATTATACACGGGAAAAAATGAATTGACTAAAAAACAAAACCGTGTTGTAAAATGAGTGAAATTTGGCAATTGCTGTTTTACTTTTTGTTTTGGTATAACCAAATGAACGTATTGCTAATTTTTCGATTTGAAGTGTAAATTTTACTTAAATTTCAATAATTTTTTCAATTCGAATTGTAAATTTATCAATTTATTGTTGTTTATTTTACAGTTTAAAACATACTTGTGACTACTGCAATTTACATGGCTGTCATGACCTATAATAATAATAATTGCAAAAGTCACTATGTTTTGGATTTTAAAATTTACAATTCAAATTGTTCAATTAAGAAAAATGAAGCAAAATTAAAATCCAAAACGTGAAATTAGCAACGCGTGTAGTAAATTCTACCAAAAACCGACTCGTAAAATTAGTATTTCCTTCATTTCACTGATTTTACAAATTTATTTTTTTCGATGTAATCAACCGAATAAAAAAATGAAGGAGCATCGCTTTTGCGGTGTTTCCCTCGTGTGTTTGTATTTTTATTTGTGTTTCACAAGTTTGAACGGATATAGTGGTACGATAGCACTGTCTAAGTACAAGAGTAAAATTCAAACGCTTGAGACTGAACTGGAAAAGGGGAGGGGGATGTAAAAGAGAATGTAGGCGGTACAGGGCGTTGCGCGGAAAGGGGTCTTTTGTCTGTTCATGGGAATTCCTTGCACATAAAAAGCGTCATTTGATTCAAGTCGCGGCACCAATAATAAGCTCACAAGATATTTGGCGCGAACTCAGGTCTAGGTGGAGGGCGAGCAGGAGGAGGGGGGAGGAATCATGGAGGAGGGAATAAAATTCACTTCGATTTGTTTCCGTCCCGTCAAAGCTGTTTTTCTTTCTCCGGTGGCAGAACGGGTGGGGGGAGGGTGGGTGGGCACGCTGTACCTCGAACTCTCGCACTCTCCTGTAGATCCCATTCCACTTTCAAACAGAACCTCTTCTTCAAATACCGCTCCGGAAAAAGGGGAAAAAAACAACAACAAAACCAGCAATAACAAGTTGAAAGAGTGAATGCGAGGAAGCGAGAGATAAAAAGAGAAAAGAAGAGATGGGAGGGAGGGAGGGAGGGAGAGAGAGAGAGGGAGAGAGGGAGAGAGAGAGAGAGAGGGAGGGAGGGAGAGAGACAGAGAGATAGGGAGGGAGAGAGACAGAGAGATAGGGCGAGAGAGAGAGAGTGAGATAGAGAGAGAGAGAGAGAGTGAGAGAGTGTGTGAGAGAGAGAGAGAGAGAGAGAGAGAGAGAGAGAGAGAGAGAGAGAGAGATAGAGAGAGGGAGAGAGGGAGAGAGAGAGAGAAAGAGAGAGAAAGAGAGAGAAAGAGAGAGAAAGAGAGAGAGAGAGAGATGAGGCAAGGAAAAGGGGAGAGGGTAAAGAGGAAGGAGATCACAATAGATACTATTTATCTGTGTTCCTCTCGAGTCCGCTCTCCCAGTGTATCAACAAACACTGAATATTTCGAAGCGTCGATTCCCACTGCCCTGTCCTACTGCCCCTCGCCCCCTCTTTTGCGGTCGTAACACCCTTTCACCCTCCCTCCTCCTCCTACTCCTGCCCCCCCCCCCCCTTTGACTCTAGAAAACAAG
Source organism: Trialeurodes vaporariorum (assembly GCA_011764245.1). NCBI lineage: Eukaryota > Metazoa > Arthropoda > Insecta > Hemiptera > Aleyrodidae > Trialeurodes > Trialeurodes vaporariorum. Next base: position 5,477,779 of record VMOF01000002.1, on the reverse strand, counting down.
ACGCCGTGAGATTAAGCTCCCTGGCCTGGAAATGTAATTAAACAACTCTTGACTGGGGGAGGGAGGGGGGGGGGGCTGCTCTGGCTCCCAATAACAATTGCAACAATGATTGAGAGAAGTGAGGCTCGAGGAGACATGAATGGCAGGACAACGGGATCGGGTGGGGGTAAGGACAGAAAGGAATTATGAGGAGGAGGGAATTCTGAAGTGTGTGCTGGTGAAGGTGGGCGAGGGAGAAGGGGAAGGGGTGGACTGTGGCTCTGTCCCGACTCCCGAACCACGCTTCGCGTTGACAGCAAACTAGATTGAAACACTCCGCCGATTCATAGAAGGGGTCGATCATATGGAATATATGATTAAAAATCCTAATTTGAATGTTTTTGCATTAAAAAAAATTGTAAAGGGTGATTCTAAACGAAAATTTTACAACAAACAACCAAATAAAAACCAATGAAACCACTTGCAAACGACTAAAGGGGTGTCTCCACCTAAGAATTTAAAAGCGCGAATAAACTGATTGAGCCGATGAGCTGCACGGAAAAAAAAAAAAAGATTAGTGAAAATAACCATACGGATACCTGATTTTGGCACCTGCTAGATGTTATGGTAAACTTGAACAGAAGTATGGTACATTAGGGTGCGGCTTATTTTCCGAATTGTGAAATTTTTGAAACGATGGCCGGCATATGGTTTCAAACGATGTAAAAACACCAAAAAACATCACCCGAGCAAAATCGGGCAACTCTAAGTGGTCTCTCAAGGTCGCGAAAGTTTTAGGTGCAAAATGCACGGGATTTATGGTGGCTGCGGAACTGGCTGCACTCGGCCGTCATCAAAATCATGGAAATCAGTTCCTTGACATGTCAGAGTTGGTCAAAACCGGTTCTGACATGTTGAGAACTTTCTTGGAGTTTCTTTTACCACCATTTTTGTGGATCTGAAGCATGATGGGGGGAGGGGAGGGAGAGAGATAAGATGCTACTCACGAGTTTCATGGCGGCCGCTCTTCTCGGCTGCCAAGAAAACGTGTCAAAACTTGTTAGCAAGTTGTTTCATGTCTAGGCATCGAAAAATAGCATCAAGTATCATGCCTAAACGCCAAAAAAGTGGTTCAGTTTTATTTGTGCCGATGGAGTCAAACATTTTAGGCTGCAAACTTCCTTCTTTAAAACAAGTGCTCGGTCACCTTCTATACGAAATGACCGTAAACAAAAGATCAATACGCGAAAGTGCCCGTTCCGTTTTAGATAAAGTTCTGTTTTTTTTGGAATAAAGCAAGGATCCCAACACGTGACAAACAACGGTGCTTTGACTGTATAATTTCTCTACACAAGGAGTACGTTTACCGATACTTTGAGTAAATTTGACATGCAATCAGGTAACATCACCTAGTACCTTGTCAAAACATAGTATACTTCTGGTTAACATTACCATAACATCTAGCAGGTGCCAAAATCAGGTATCCCTTATGGTTATTTTCACCGTAGTTTTTTTTCCGTGTGCCTTGAAGTCGATAGGTCGAGTCCGATGTATCGACAACAAAGAAGCTCATATTGGCTCAATCAGTTTATTCGGGCTTTTCAATTCGCAGGTGGAGACACCCCTTAAGTTGCGCGTTACCAAAGATATACGCATTCAAAGTTGCTAAGATATGTCCATCCTCTCCCATTGACTCTCTCCAATGTGCGCCGTGCGTGCTTTTCCGCCTCCGCCTACTCCCCAATCTCCATTCCTTGACAATCGGCCCTTCCCCTTTTAGACTCCCCCTCAGATACGCAACCTGCGCTATGCCTAGTGATACCAGAGCTGCCGATTTGCGTAGACTCAATGACATTTTGAAATTCACCGAAGATTCCACCAGTTGAGAAAAGATTACAGAGTTTAGTTCAGTGTATGACTGTAATGCACGAAAACACTAGCGTCTTTTATCTTTTCTCAACCGGTATATTTTAATTAATTGACGGCGTTTCCACCGATTAAGAAAATGTTACAGATTAGAGTATTTTCGTGCATTACAGTCATACACTGAGTTGAACTATGTAATCTTTTCTCAACCGGTGAAAACATCGGTGAATTTAAAAATGTCATTAAATCTACGCAAATCGGCAGCTCTGAGTGATACAGTAATGCTTCAGCGGTCGCCTCTGCCACTAGTTGGACTGCGTCGCATATTTCCATCATTTAAACCAGATTTGGGCAAATATTATTCGACAAATTATTTCTCTAGTTTAGCAACGCAATAGAATCAGTAGACCCCAAACTAAAATTAGATCATTCGACAAGTTATTTGGTCAATTGACCGCACCCTCCTCACAGGCATTTGTGTCACATCTTAAGCATCAACTCTGTTGCCAGACTGATTTCATTATATCTGATTATTCGGTTGTCCAACTCATTAAAACCAGTGACGCTGAGTTAAGAATATTGCTGAAATATAGGTTATATAGGATTGGTCGTTCAATGATTTCCGTCCATATCAGCAAGCCGATCATTTACTTCATCGTTAAACCTATCGTTAAGACTGTGCATGAATGATTTTATTGGTCGAATATTGTAAAACTTAGCCGTTGCTATGGTAACCATCGTTATAGTGTCCGTTTTTTAAAGGTTACTCATGATTAGCCTTTATAAAACGAGACTCTTAACGATGATTACCATAGCAACAGCCAAGTTTTACAATTTTTGACCAAAATCATCACTCGTAGATAGTTTTAACGATCGGTTCAACGATAAAGTATATGATCGGCCCGCAGGATCGGTCCAAGATATCATGTCTAATAATTTGATTAACTATCCAGTGCATTTTAAACCAAATAGTTTGACCCAGTTAGCTGTTCTAAAGGATGATCGGCCACTCAAAATTAGTGGTTCTAAATTGTTGATGACCAGTTTATGTCCAACGACTGATATAGAAAAATATTCGCCAACGACTAAGGTGAGAAACTATTGAAAAACTATTGCAACGATGTTTTTCCTCTTGTTGAAAAAATGTCACCATTTTTGTTTAGACCATACGCTCATAACATCAGTACTTACGAGCTTAGCTTTCAATTTAGTTCAAATGAGCTTTTTTATTACAGTGACCAGATTAACCACAGTTCGGCCATTTGCCCTCCGCTTGTTCTTGGGTTACGGAATGAAATGTTGTCAACCACCTGTCTGAAAAAGTCATCAATGCTATGTATAAACCATTTTTAGGGTGGGGGTAGGGGTAGCAATATTTTTTGCGAGTAACTCAGGAACACACTTCCTCTCTATGGAACCCTTGTTAAGCGTGGTTTCCAATGAGACGCAAAGCTACGCAACGACACAACTCTACGAAGTTAAAATACACGCGAACAGATGGGATCGTCCTCAATGCTACGCAAAACCTTTGCGTCGGAACGCAACGACCGCGACGCGGTCGAGTTGAACATTTTTCAACTCTTGCGTTGCTGCGCAAGCAGTTAGACGGATTTCGCTAGCCACTGCTTGTCGGGTGAACAATTGATTTCCTGACTCAACAAATGCAACAAGTGAAGAAGAAGAAATAATGCATTCGGCGGAATTCGCCCTTAAGATTTGTGAATCTCGTAGGTGTTACCGAATACTAACTTTTGAGACAACACGGAAATAAAAGCATGCCAAGTAAAAGCGAGAAAACGCGCAGTTGTACGTCGAAACTAACCTTACCTCACCAGCTCAGTCAAAAATTAAAATGTAAACAAACCGACTCCATTTTAAGTGTTGGACGCGCCCCGTTTGAAATCCTTGATGCCGATTAGTCGATGCTTGAGTTCATTGGGAACGACTTTTCGTCCTTCGTCGCAAACCTACCAAACGCAAGGAACGCAACGCTACAGTGCGCAAGGCCTTGCGTCTCATCGGAAACCAGGCTTTAAGTTGGGTGCACATCCGCGGTGCGCCAGTTACGGAGAATTGTTACTTTCTCTTAATTTTGTGAACCAATTAATATGTTTCAAAGACAATAGACCTTCAGTCATGTCTAACTTACGTACGAGAGCCCTATAATACCGCAAAAATACTTCTAAATACTCAAATTTGCGATCTGAGGAATCCGACCAATGAGGGAGACGACCGAAATGGACACACTGTGGTTAATCCAGTCACCGTATTTTTTTTTATGGGTAAGCCACGAAACGGAAGCAAAGGCGACAAACATAAGAGAGTGCCATTGTAACAAAAAAAGTCTCTCTTGCCACCATCGCAATCAGCGAGGTGAGGTCCTATCTCCTCGTTTCATACAAGTAAGTGCGTCTACTGACTATGGCATCGGTCATTCACTAAAACTTTTACTTCCTACTCTACCACTCCTCTGTACCCTGCTCTGAAAAAAAAAAAAAAAAAAAAAAAAAAAACGAAGCAAAACAATAAGAGGAGAAAACGATGCTAGATGGTATGAAAGTAGACGTAAAGTAAAGGGTATCTGAGTAGACCAAGAAGTCACTGAGGAGAAGAAAGCAAACCCGAGCGAGATAGCGAGAGGAGTAATAGAGAGGGAGAGTGGGGGAAAGACAGAGAGAGAGAGAGAGAGAGAGAGAGAGAGAGAGAGAGAGAGAGAGAGAGAGAGAGAGAGAGAGAGAGAGAGAGAGAGAGAGAGAGAGAGAGAGAGGGGAGAGAGAGAGAGAGATGAGAGAGAGAGAGAGAGAGAGAGAGAGAGAGAGAGAGAGAGAGAGAGAGAGAGAGAGAGAGAGACAGAGAGAGACAGAGAGACAGAGAGCGACGCTAGAGACGGAGTGCGAACAGGAGAAAACTGCAGCTCTGCAAAGGGAAAAGGGGCGAGAGAGGTTGAACGGAGGCTAAAGAAAATAAGTTCTTCGTGAAAGGGAAAATGAGTTCTAAGAGCGACAATCTGCAGATGAGAGTGAAATTGTGCGGTTGTTCAGTCTGGTGACTTACAGGCACTAGTGACTCGGGGTGTGGGACGGGTGGAGACGGGTCGGCTGCAGGAGAGCGCAAGCGAGCGAACATACGGGCATTATTATATGGACGCTCTCTGGCTACTCGCCAGGGATACATGAAAATTATCTTCAAACATTTTCGATCCCCATTATGAGCTTGTCTCATTTGCAGGTTGCGTATAACTTGCATTAAAATACGAAAAACGAAATGCAGAGGGATCCCGAAAGCCCCTCTCAAAACCACTACCGCTACCATCACCAGTCCACCACCCCCGGAAAAAATTTTGGGGATGGCAATGGGTCTGTTGCAAACTTCTGCTTCAACAATATAGGACCTTGATTCTTTCGCAACATTCGGCAAAAATAACAATGCACACTTTCAGTAATTGCGTTCAAAAAGCTCTCATTAACTCAGGAAATTACTTACAAATTCAAACAGTTCGCGCTACAAAGACGGAACCACCTCGTATGTGTAAACGATATCGTAAATACAAAATTATGGAATTTTCTTCCAAATACATGGATTGTTGACAGCATTCGCTGTCCGGTCTTGTCTGGCTTTTCAAAGATTACAAAATAATACAAAAATTGGACGCATCTGAACGAAACATTCAAATGTTTGTAAGTTCTGTAAGTTTTGTTGTTGTAAGTTTATAGCGATAGAGAGGTTTTGTGCTGCAGGATATTGAAACTTCACGTGAGTAGTCACGATGAAAACTCTTATGGACGTTTTTTACACAGGCTCGGTTTGTTTCGGTTCTTTTTTTTTCCACCTTTACATTTAGTTAAAAAAAAAAAAACGTGACAAATACACTTGAAATTGGTTATGGACGAAAGTGCATGTGTCTTGGAGTTGCTATCTGGGCACATGCATATTAATATAACTGTTTATTCTGGAAGGATTTGCGAGATGAATAAAGAAACGGAGACATATCACATAATGGAAAAAAAAAGATTTTCTCCCTTGGATAGTTGTATTGAAATTCTGTGTCCAGATAGCCAAGCCACTCTTAAACACTTTCACTTTCGTTTAAAACCTTTTGATTAATTACAACTTTTCATTTTAGGTCGAACGAAGTGAGGGAAAAAATATCGGTCCGCCGGACAAATAGAGGAATTTGATTGGCTACAAAATAGCTGAGAAACGAAGTGGTGCCAAATAGTTCCAGAACAACCACTTAAAACACAGACTTTCAATACTCCAAAATGCTAAGTACATTGTACAACAGCGCAAATAAAAAACCAGACCGAAACCAAAAAACCAAATTCAGATGGCCCATGCTGACACTTTTTGAGATGGGACTTATAACATGTATCAGTCTCAGCCTCTCGCTAATTATACAGGGTGTCCGGTAAGTCCCGGAACGGCTGCGCCATTTCTTTATTTACGCAGATAAAAAAACCAAACTTTGGGAATGTTCCTAGATAAATAAAAACTACTTTTTGGGGGGGTCAAAATTTTGGTCGCCTCTACCGGAGGGGCGGGGGCGCCCCTAACTTTTTTTTTTTCAAATGGCAACCCCTATCTTGTGATACCTCATTCGAAAGAAGGTAAAAAATTGAGCATTTTGGCGCAAACCGCATGTCGATATCTCTTTTAGTATTCGAGATATCGAACTTCAAAATCTATGGAAACCCATTTTAAAAAAATCATAACTCTTATTCAGAAAGTCGCTATTTAAAAAACTAGGGGTCTAAACTACTCTACATAACAAGCTCTTTCCAGGGAAAAACACCTCTGCCCAAAAAAATTAACTTACAGTTATTGTTTTTTTTCCCCGCCAAAATTTTTTAAAACATTTTGGCGGGGAAAAAAAACAATAACTGTAAGTTAATTTTTTTGGGCAGAGGTGTTTTTCCCTGGAAAGAGCTTGTTATGTAGAGTAGTTTAGACCCCTAGTTTTTTAAATAGCGACTTTCTGAATAAGAGTTATGATTTTTTTTAAAATGGGTTTCCATAGATTTTGAAGTTCGATATCTCGAATACTAAAAGAGATATCGACATGCGGTTTGCGCCAAAATGCTCAGTTTTTTACCTTCTTTCGAATGAGGTATCACAAGATAGGGGTTGCCATTTGAAAAAAAAAAGTTAGGGGCGCCCCCGCCCCTCCGAGAGGGGCGACGAAAATTTTGCCCCCCCCCCCCCCCCAAAAGTAGTTTTTATTTATCTAGGAACATTCCCAAAGTTTGGTTTTTTTATCTGCGTAAATAAAGAAATGGCGCTGCCGTTCCGGGACTTACCGGACACCCTGTATATCGCTCATTGATTTTGGCAGTAGCGTAACTAGAAATCATTCTATCTCTCTTTTTACTCATCCAAATGTACAGGTAGAAAAAGGATAGGAAGAGGGAATTGATCCCCATTTCTTATCCTTTTCTAACTTACAAATTTTAATGGACAAAGTGAGAGAAAGGTAATTTCTAGATACGCCACTGCGTTTTGGTAATTTCCGAAGACATCATCGTTGTTTTCGCTGGTTTATTCTTCTTTCCTTACATTTAATTATAGTGTAACAAAAGTTTGCAAAAGCCTCATAGATACTAGGGGAGAAAAGTAGCGATTCGGAGTTTCTGGAAAAGAGTTTGATGAAATATTACTTGTGTGTGTGTACATACTACGTGCTTTGTAGAGGTCCGGTTGTTGAAAATATGTGTCGTCCTAAGGGGCAAATGGTTTCAAAGCATGAAGCTTTTCTCTTTAAGTGCCTCATTGTGGCAGGAGCTTCACTGTGCGCATATACATTCATAAAATTACATATTTTTCTCGGATCAAAGCTCTTAGAGCTCACTGTTTTGGAGTCTTGAATGTGATTCAAAGAATTTACTGGATTGCGAGAGTCATAGTTAATTGAAACAAAAATTTCAAATTGCTTTCAGTCGGAGCGCAGCACATTCGTTGGACGAGCCGTTGTTTGGGGGGGGGGAAGAAAAGGAGGAGGTTGATGTTTCAATAAGAGAATAACACTGTAAGTTTGCGAATAAATTAAGTTATGTAAATGTTCTAAAAAAATGTTGTTGCTGAGTTGAGCTTTTTCCAAGATTTAAAATTCTTTGGCATTCCTCCGCAGAGTATAATTCGATTTAAGAATTCCTTTTTGCTCAAGCTCTCGGTGATAAAGTTAAAATATTTAACAAACTTGCATGCGGAAAGTTGGAGCTAACTCCTCACTGCCTCAATTTCGTGCTGAAGCAACCGACGACGCGAGCACTCACCTGAAACATATGGAAAACACAAGCCGTTAGCTAATTCTTTAAAAACATTGACAAAGTCTTACGTGTCAGCGGATTGTGTTACTTCAAATCCAGCTAGCTTTACATAAACTCGTGCATTTAGAAAACAACTTGAACAATATTTACCGAAAGGTTTTTCCTGGTTCTTGTTTTGCTTTAATTACTTTGTAGTTATGGAGGTTGCATTGCCAAGGTTAAAATGTCAACACGAGGAACAAATTAGTAAGTGTCAACCATTTATTCATTATTCTTGGGGATGAATAACAATATTCTGAAACATTGATTTATTAAAGACAATTGTAATTCATGCTTTGTTTGATGAAATGATTGACCCGTAATTATTTTTTCCTCTTGTTGACATTGAACTTGGTAATGCAACCAATACAACACGAGCAATGGGGTCTGGATCGAATCCTGGTTTCTGGCTCACTTTAGAGTCCCTATATACTATGAGAGTTGCGACAAGACTCTCAAAATGAAGAAGAAGAAGCGGATCCATGGAGCCCTCAAGAGGCAAATTGCAAATGGCGGATGGCCATTTGCCTCTGCGCTGTTGCCACTATTTTGCTATCTCTTGTAGGTTAGGTTCAGATTCTCGACAATAACGGTCGTTATTGAAAGAGATAATGTTCTCCATAATAACATTCAAGCAGAGGAAAAATTCACAAAAATTACCGCGGTCACTGTTACTTCAAATGTGTAATGAAAGCGAGTTCTCAAAAAGTAAACAAACCCTCCGCCATTTTCATTTGCCTCTTGGAGCTTTCTTGACAGCCTAAATCTAAGAGCCAATCAGAAATGGATTCAGCAATGGCGCAACTCTCATAGTATATAGGGACTCTAGCTCACTCTAGCTTCCATCTGACGTACATCACCATCATCATAGAGCGCCTATACATTGTAGTTTATTTATGCATTGCATGCTACGAAACGAGAGGAGAAAGCTGAACACACTGCATATGACACGCTTAAAAAATATAATCATTCAGTTATAAGCGATCAAATACAGGTGTTCAAACACACTTCATCGAAAACACCATGGATTAAAAACTATTCAAAATAAACCTAATCAGATGAAATCGGCATTTTCGTCAGCTCATATTGGCTTTCAAATGAGCTAATATAAATATCGATGCAATTATTCTGTAAGTCAACATTACTCTTGATCTGAATTTTGTCTGATCATAAATAGACGGCTTGCGATTTGACTAAGATTGCGATTTTCCTGCAGCACATATAAATCCTTACACATCCATATCGATCCATAATGGGGCTCTTTCTAACTTTTGCTATGATCAAATGAATTGTCCAATATTATGTAAAACCAGCAAAAATCACGAAAATCTCCGAAGGAATGTCTGAAATGCAGTAATAAACTCGGATAACTGCTATAACGGCAAGTTCATAATGGTGGTTTTAACTCAGGTATCATAGGATATTCCTATCTATTATGTCACTTTTTCTACGCAAACACAGAGATATGTCTCAATTTAGATAGGAATCTCCCTTAATACCTCCGTCTCTCCGCCATGAAGCCCGATTCTGAAAGTGAATTTTGTGATTTTTTTAATGTACTCATTGTCATTTTTTCCAGTTTTCCGTGCAAGAATCAACTCTTCAATCCTCAATAGCAAAAGTTTGCAAGAGGTCATTACGAAAATGAAAGTCAAAATAATGTTCAATAATTAACCCTATAATGGCAAGGTTAGTTCATAGGAAACACCACTCTTCCGTTTATGTGGGGAAGGTAGTTAACTGTTCGTACTCGGTGGAGTTGGAATTGCCTATACGACGACTTGAAGGTGCCCGAAGAAATCTTATCTCGTAAATGTTTTAATCGATAATCACGTTTATTATTCAGAATGAAGACTGAAACAATGTGAAATAGACTAGAGGAGAAAAACGAGTCTACTCGAGCTTGGCCCATAAGGGGTTTATAAGTCAATAATGAATTAAAAATAAGGCAAAATATGAATCGTTTGAACTAAAAAAAATAAATAAATTTTGAAGAAATTAAATTAATGAAAAAAAAGGGGGAGATGCAAGTATAAACCAAAAATACGAAAAAAGATGCAACAAATCAAAAGCCGCGTTGTCCAACATCCGATAGTGCAACGTCCAATAATAGGCAAAGAACTGATGCATCTCCTTTGTCCCGAACGAGCCCTAAATTATATTCCTTTTGTTTGAGCGAACCCAAACTATCCTCGAATAAGTTCATGAATCGGAAACAATCACGTTCTCAATTCAAAGTATTCAGGCTATCCGCAGATAGAGCTTAAATAAATCTTTTGCCAAGACTAAATGCGACGAAACACTAAGGAAGCATTGCTTGTTCTCGTAGTTTAGTTTTGCGTCACAGATGGAATCCAGGATTGCCTTGCTTGATGGATCTTTATTGCTTTCCTAGCATTAAGTCTTTCTAATTCAGCGAATCCGTTTGTTGGTACAGACAATATTACGTCCTAAGTGGGATTGAAAAAACGGATTGGTTTCAATTTTTTCCAATTATTATTTTTTTGACAAAATTTGAAAAGAAAAAAAAAACAACAAAAAAAACAAAAAACTAAAAACAAAAAAACAAACAAGGGCATGTTCTCACTAATACTATGGCAAAATTAATACAAAAAAGAACAATAGCAATTATTCTCAATTTTCAAAGTTTGCTCTCCATCCTAATGTATGTCAGCACTCTTACCTAACTATAAGCTTTTCAAGCCCATAGCCCATTTTTTAAAGACCCCGAATATGAAGATTATTTTACCCCTACTTGTAGGAATGTGTCTCAAAATTGGAACCGTTCCATATATAGAATGACATAAAATCAGGATAATACAGGGTCAGTAGCGCACCGAGAGTTTCTTCATCTCTCTCTTTTCTCCATTAAGAAACGTATGTTAGACAAGGATGGACAAGGGGATAAAACCCCCTCCTTCTGTCCTTTTCCTACTCATACATTCAAATGGGAAATGAGAGATGGAAGATATCCTGGTTGCGCCAGTGTACAGGGTTATATTCATTTCTTAGAAGGGCTGTCCTTGAAATGAATGCTTGTATCTTGAGGTACACGTTGGTACTTATACTAAGGTGCACCTAAACATACTAGGTATACTGGTTATATACATGTTAAGATTAGAGTTGGCTCGTGGAAATTGAAATCGATGATATAATTAAGCTGAACAGCCATAACACCTGTAACTATTTTTCCCTCTAGGATTTTATTTATTATAAAGTAGTTACAAGATAGGTAACTTATAATGGGCTGTATTTAGGTTTTTCCACCCAGAGTCCCTTTATTCAGAGAGTTAAGACAAGTGAAACCATGGGCGCCGCCATTGGATGCGTTTTTGCACATTTTGTTATCATTCCATTCTAATAAGGGCCACTGTTGTGTTTTGGTCCAATTCAAAAATTAAAGTATCGTAGAGTTTTTAACGGTTTAATCTTTCACTGCTGTTTTCAAGCGACATCTATTTATGCGTTAAAAGAGTTTTTCGGGAATCAGGAATTTTATACGTTCTTGAGGTGCATCATGATTAAAATTAACAAGATCTACTCTTATCTATTTTAATCGTAAAATACCTGTGGAACCCTTCGTTTATAAAACAAATGTGCGAAACCAAATGTGGGAAAACAAATTCAATGGTGGCAGAGGTATAGAGTCTGAAATTCACGACCAATCAAAAGTTGACGTAGAGACAAGAAAAAGAGACCACCCACTATCTATCTTGCCAATGTTTGCGCGCGAAGACAAATATTTTTTTTTCGGGGTCTCGACGGAACACCGCAAACATGGTCCATACGTTGACTGATGAGAACAGTCGTTGAGATTTTTGCCTGGCGAAACTGGAGCACCGCGAAATTGCACCAGTAAAAGTATGGACCTTGTTGGATGGTGCTCCCTCATGATACCTGTGCTATTTCCTGTTGAGCTCCGAAATAAAGTCAGCCACCGCGCGCACGGCTAGTGCATGGTTTCTATTATGTGTATATGTTGTAGACAAATCCCGAAATCTGGACACATCGCAATGTGTCTAGACAATTCGCGATTTGTCCAGACAAATCGCAAATTTTTTCTTTATTTCGGGATTTGTCAAAGCGGTGTTGGACACATCGCGAAGTGTCTAGACTCTTCGCGGTGTGTCCAGATTTCGAGATTTGTCTACAACATATACATATTGCCTCTGAGTTCGCACCACGTATGGCGACTGCTTACTTCATTCTTCCACTTTTCCTTAATGAATTTGAATTCCCTTAAAATCCCGCTAAATCCGACAACCATGTGAAAAGAGGTCTCGGCAAGAGCAAAACAAATTGAGCAGCTATTGGGTTGTGTTTCTCCATCGAGCCACTTTAAGCACTCCACCCATTTATTCGTCTAATTCGGCAAGTGTTGCATAGTTTAACAGTTTCTAGGCGTGGACGAGGACAAATACCTCCCCCCATGTCCCTTCTCTAAGAGTAACAATACGAATTTGTCACTTAAAAGGTCGGGCGCCAACCATCTGCTCCGAGTCGAAGTCGGTGGAAAGGGTGGGGGCGGAGTGTTTTGGCCGCACTATTTTCGTTTCAACAATGACGCGGCACGGGGCGGGGGGGCGATAGAGCAAAACGAATGTATTTTAGAACAATAAAGGCTTTACGGTTCATTAAAGGTTCTTCTCAAAGCAGTGCAAATGCGGCGGACAGACGGGACGCCTCTTCACTCATTCGAAAGCAAGCTAATTGTTTTTGTTCGTCGCTTTAGGAGCTTTAGGAGCTGAGTGGAGGATTCGTGTTTATCTCGACTGTCTGTCCGATTTCAAACTCTTGCCAGTGTTGATTTGCTGGTCTTTTTGAACCCCCCGAAAAAATGGATGAGTCAGCAGTCATCATAATAATATATATGCATATTTGTGATGTTTATCATAACTTTACTGGAACGTGTAACATGAATTTAGGAAATTGGGAAATTTTATTTCGTGACTGGATACGGTTAGGGTTTGGTCACTTGGTGACTAGCTGTAAGCAAATTTTCGCGATCGAATATGATTAACAATACCAACCTAATTCACATATTTGAGGAAACTCAACTGTGTTTTTAGGTGTTTTCGCGGCATCGATGGCGTCAATTCGATTTTGAATTCACCTTCGGACTTGAATTCAAAATCGAATTGATGAGTTTTATGTTCCACGGCGCCACCATTGGATGCGTTTTTACTCATTTGTTGACACACGGAAAAAAAAACTACGGTGAAAATAACCATACGGATACCTGATTTTGGCACCTGCTAGATGTTATGGTAATGTAAACCAGAAGTATACTATGTTTTGACTAGGTACTAGGTGTTGTTACCTGATTGCATGTCGAATTCACTCAAAGTATCGGTAAATGTACCATACTTCTGGTCAAGTTTACCATAACATCGAGCAGGTGCCAAAATCAGGTATCCGTATGGTTATTTTCACTAATCTTTTTTTTCCGTGCAGACATATGTTTAAAACCAAAGAAGTCCAAGTGTCGATGAACTTGTTAATTTTAATCATGATGCACCTCATGAATGTTTATAATTTTCAAAATAGTCAAATAGATGTCAATCAACAAAAGCAGTGAAATATTACATCGTTAAGAACTCTACGGCACTGTAACCTTTGCAGAGGATCGGAACACAACAACAGCCCTCAGAATGTAATCAAATGTGTGAAAATGCATCCAATTTCGCGTCCATGGTTTCACTTGTCTCAATTCTCAGCATTCAGGGTAATAATCCCCTGCTTTGGGTACAAGAGGGTTGAAACTGGATTACAGTTAGAATATCATGAAATAATCTTGGCAACGCCGCGAAGAGTATGAAACGTGTTGAAGGAGCACGGCCAGTGCTAATTATTAAATGTGCCTCGCTCCGATATTAGGCGTGAAAAACGATTGTACCAAAATTTTAGCTGAGTAAACTTTTTGCTCGACGCGGGATTAGAAACTTTCATTACGTCTGATTTGATCCGAGGCTCATTTTGAGTGTTTATTCGAATCTCCCCCTCCCACCCCCCTCTAACCCCCTCCCTCCACCTAGCCACTCTCCCATAACCGTGCGGTTATCCAACTTAAATGTAGGGTCACGTTCCTCCGAGAATCTCAAGTTTGTCATCGGGGCGTTAAAGTTTGCACAATGTTCTCCAGAAAGCGTTTCGGGGGAGGGGGGGAGAGGGATAATATATGACATTCAAGGATTGAATCAACATTATTTCCGCACCTTTATCTCAAATGCCATGCTTGCAAAATAGTTTCAATTCAGTTTCATCGCTTCAGTGCTATATTCTGCACCCATTCGTGTTCGTATCAAGAAATGTCTTTGAAAATCAGTAGGGCTGGTCATTTCAACTGAATACAAAGATATTTATCTTAGCACCCGTCAGTATATAAACCGATTTATAAATAGAAATGATCCCAAGTTTTTAAATTTTATTTTTATATTATATATTTAATACATTCTTAAATTGATAGCTCGCAAAATATGTCCTTATGAAAGAATGGTTTTAAAGAGGCTTGCCAAATAAATATTGAAAATATAGCGAAATGTACAATAAAATGTTGAAAATGTTTATACAATTTTTAACCCTTAACTGCAGATGAGCCCAGATCTGGAACAATTACTTTGAAGCCTTATCTAAAAGTAGGGGACTTGAGTTGTACTGTCGCTGCATGATGGGTCACATGTGGAACAGATACTAAACGAGTAAGAATTGTCGATTTTGTCCTAGAGCGCGCAGCACAGGATAGAGAACGTGCAGAGTGGTTGAAAATAGCTTACTGAAAATCTGATAGAGATTTTCCGATTTTCATTGTTATGTTTGGGAGTAACGCAGGGGTACCATATACAAAAAAACAACTATTGAAACTTACTAACTTATTTTTTACTACTTTAATTTTTTTTTTTTTTTTTTTTTTAGCCTGAAAACTTTATTATCAGTTGCATGGATACCTAAATGCGGGTAAGGCCATATTTGGAACAGTTAATATTCAGGCTCTTTACCATTGAAATATAATGGAAAGAATTTTTTCACTATTTTTCCCTGTCTCAAGGATCAAAATTGTACTGAAAAAAAATTATTTAATTGAAAAAAAAAAAAAAATCATGCAGTAAAGGGTTAAGGTACGTATATGCCTGCTCAGATAGTTGTTATTTTAGCCTACTTACAAACACAAACATAGACTATTTTTACCCTCGACTTGACCAAAATTATGGCCTTAACTTTTATTTGGCCCGTGCTAACTTTCGCTCAAAATTAAAGTATTTCAATAACCTTTGACAGTGAAAGTTATTGTCATTCTTTAGAGACATGCAACGCTAGAAACTAGAAAGATACCCACGTTCCCGTACCCGTACTTCCACGTTATAATAGAACAAGCGCTATTTTGCTCGAAAACATGCTTTCCCAGGTTGGCCAGAAAATGTTATCACTCTTGATTGACAAATTATAAACTTTCCAAGAATATACTTGCATACATGTAGAGGTGAAGGATTTCCAAATGTGAAGTAAAACTTTGGCAGCATTTTAAAAATATAGGGAATCTTGCCAAAATGTTGCAAACAAATATTCCCGAAAATTGTTTCTTATAAGAAAACTTTCTAATTTTTTTTTTTTTTTAAACGGTTAAAAACGAGTTTTTTTTTCATCAAAGCTTTCCGAAAGCTTTAAAAAATATTTGCAAACTTGGTTAATGGTTAGATTTTTATATATTAAAAAAAATGTTTCTAAAATTTTCCGGAAATATTTTGAAAATATCATTTTGGCAAACAATTGTGATTGCTATTCACAAATTTCAAAAATATTTTTCAAATAAATGGGAACTTTTTTTGGCAAGACTTTGATGGGATATTTTTGTTTTTTTTTTTAATAGTTTTAAAATGTTTTGTTCATAACTGCGAAGGGTAATTGTTGAAAATCGTACACCTCAAATCATAGGAAGTGAGAGTAAAATTGACATTTTTTTTGATTTGAATCATAATGAGTTTTTTTATTTAAATGGAAACGAGTTCAAGGCAAGGTTATATATATTAAAGAGGTATGCTCATTGCTCATCTGACTTCGCGCCACAAATTCACCGCAGGCAAGATGGTCGACAAAAGCAGAAACCGTATAATCTTTGCAGAAAACATTGGGTTGTTTTCTGCTTTCCTGCAGAGGGCAGCCCAATGTTTTCTGCAAAGAGTGTACGTTTTCTGCTTTTGACGGCCATCTTGCCTGCAGTGATTTTGAACTGCGCGACACTGAATTTGTGGCCCGAAGTCAGATGAGCATATTCCTTTAATGTATAACCTTGAGTTCAAGTTTCTTCTGAAAGTAGATTTTATTTTTTCTTAACGCATCATAGGTGAGACGTGACATCAATGGCGAGAAAGCATGAAAGGAGATGCGCATCGATTTTGCATGTAGTATATATAAAAGATACAAGGATACCAAAAGAAGAATAAAAAAAGGTAGAAAACCCCTTTTTCCTATTATTCTTTAAACCGCTTTAGTGCGGAGACTCATCTTGAAGCGTTTAATCCCGAGATAATGGCTCTGCATTTGGCGACGGCCGGCCGGCCGGCCTGCTCGGAATAGTGGTCTTTTCTAGTGTTTGGAATCCGTGCAGTATAAAAACGACGCTAGTTTTCGATTACCTGATCGACTCCAAACCTGATTACTTTGAGCAACGTTGCCGATTATTTTAGTTTATCGTTCAAACTAATGAGACATTAAAGATAAGTGTATTATATATAGTCTGTTCACTATTTTACTACAGTTGGCAAAAAAGATTAAAATGCGTAAATGGCAACGATAAGTCGGCCTTTTGCCTGCGTATTGTCTCTTGACTCATTGTTTGACACTTCGTCGGCTCGGACCCTTTTTCACTTCTCATTTTGACCGCCCACTCGTAAATTAAATTTTTGCGGCATCCGCCAATTTAGAATAACTGACTTTTAAATTTAAATTCTGCTTGACCTGCGTAGAAAAATGATTCCAGTCCGAGGCGGCTGGGCGGCTCAATATGTAATTTTTGAAAGATTTCGGCAGTCTTGATTCAGTGATTTCCGAATGCCGAAATCTTTCAAAAATTACATGTTGAGCCGCCCATTTGGTATCATTTCTCTATACGCACTTTGAGTAGAATTTAAAATAGTCTGTTTATTAAAAATTTAATTTTTAAGTAGGTGGTCAAAATGAGGAATGGAAAAGGGTCCGAGCGATACCGCCTCTACTCATACCCGGCTGCTCTGTTTTGAGATCGGGGAGGTTATGTTCGTCTTGGTATACTTAAGCTTATGGCCCGCTTATGGAGTTATCGAGTATTTTGTTGGTTTTTTGAAGTTCAACCAAAATTGGAAAAGCACGTCAGTAATGAAACTTTTGGGTTTAGTTACTTACGTAAAGTATTAAAAGACTTGAAAATCATATTTAGAGAGGATAAATCACGATTTTAAATTTCATCAACATTGCACTCTCCATAAGCTCTGTATACCAAGATGACCCTAACCTCAAAGAAGCAGCTTGGTATGTGTAGAGGCGGTATTGGTCCGAACCGACGCGCGACGCGACGAAGTGTCAAACAATGAGTAAAGAGAAAGGTAAACTTGGGGCTGACCTCAACGTTGCCATGTACGCATTTTAATCGGTTCGGCGAACTGCTGTCAAATAATGAACAGACTATAGGTATATAGCTCTAGCAATTCGATCGAACTTGATGCGTTAAGTTTTCAAAGACCAAAGAATAACAAAATAGTTTTTGCCCTGTGAGCCGTCCTTTTTTCCAATAACATTATGAGAAAAGTGGGTGTACTTTTTTTGGATTTATGTTTAACCCTAGAAGAGGCGCGTTCTGTTTGGTAACACGAAGAGGCGCGCGGGCTACAGGTGTAGCCCAGTTACTAAAATTGTTGTAACTTTTGCTTGAATGGCTCAAATTGCTTGTTTTCTTCACAAATGCAATCGCAGTAGTCTCATAATCAATATGTCTGAGCTTACACTCCAGGTTTTCCATCCGATCATAGTGTATTTTGTGAAAAACTCCAACAAGTCAATTCACTATTTTCTCATTTTTCTCTCTTTTAAATACACACGCAAATATTCTTGAACTCAGCCGATAGAACAAAAATGTCCGTTTAACGAGTCTGCCAATAAAAGTCCACAAGTAGCCGAAGAAGGATCTTTCAGAAAATGTCTCCTGAAGCTGAGGAAACTCTTGCCGGCGAAATTTGTTGAAAAATAACAGGCCAAAGTGACAAAATACAAGATGGTAACGCCAAGAGGCGCGTGGGCTACAGGTGTAGCCCGCGTGACTTTGAGGCCGCACAGATACCGTTAAAGTCAAGAAATCAGCCTAAAAATTGGCAAAATATGTGTCTTATAGCTTAACTTGAAGGTACCATGAGCCTCAAAAGAATTTCTGAGCCGTGCAAAAAGTTACAAACTATAAAATAGGACTGGGCTACACCTGTAGCCCACGCGCCTCTTCTAGGGTTAATAGTATAGGACCAAAACATAAACATTTATTTTGCATCATTGCTATACAACTCGCACGGTAGTTTTTCTCAAATAAGCCATTAACCCGCCATTACTGGCGTGGGGTCTCACAGACCCCCACCATTTTCTCAGGTACTATGACTTTCAAAGGAAAGTATCTTGGAAATTCTTATTCTTTCACTCCTTGACCAGTTTTAGAAAAAAAAGAAAACGCAGTTTTCAGGTATTTTAAAGACTAACAGCAATGGGGATCTTGCAAACTTTTGCTGTGAGCAAATGAATAGTCTATTCTGATAGGAAAAACCAGCAAAAATCACGAAAATGACACGGAGAAAGTTTAAAATTTAGTAATAAACCTACATAACCACGTAAATGGCAAGATCGTAATGGCGGTTTGACGCAGGTATCATGGGAGATTCCTACCTAATACGCCACTTTCTCTTTGGAAACACAGAGGTAACCCAATAAACATTTTTTTAGCGCTGGATCATCTAATACATATCAAATCATGGATCATCCTTTTTTGATATCCAGTGTACATCCTTTAAATCACCAATACTTTTGGAACATCTAGTGGATGTACATTAGATCTACAAATATTAAAGTATAAATAAAGATATCTAATGGTAATCTTATGGTGGACTAAGAATTATCATGCTTCCGAACTCTTGTCCAAAGAACAACCATGAGAGATCCAAAGAAAGCAAAGAAAATGTCACAACCATTAGATCTCCAATGGATGAAGGAGTAACATAGCTTGAACGTGGGATACCTCATGGATATCCAACAGATTATTCACAAAGTCCTTGTAGGACGAGTGATCTATTGGATATCCAGGCGATTCTTCAACGTGTTTTATTAAAATTAACTTCAATGAGAAGATCTCTTAGACATCTTGAGGAGATACTCCAGTAGTACTAGCAATTCAGATATCCCGAGGACCACAATTAGTTATTCTATAAACTTCGGGTACAAACTTGAATAGAGAGTGATATCTGAGACATCTATACGATAACTATACTCTTCACTATCGACATTGGCGAACTTTCAATGATTTTTTAGATATCCACTAGATAACCGTAATTAATATACTTTATCTAGACCTTTCCTCGATAACTACTGGATATTCTCGAAAACACAGATTGAAAGCATTAATTCTATGTTATCAGATGGATATCAACTTGACTATTTGTGTCACCTCCGAAAGTAAAAGTAAAGTTATAATCACGAGACATCCAGAATAAGACGATCTTAAACCCAACATTTTATGTCCATGGGGTTTTTGACACACTAGATATTTGATATTCCCGTACAGTAACATGCAGTAAGTAATTAATTACTGTTTTCCATCAGCAAGATAAATGTGAACGTTATCTCATTACAATGTCACTATGCCAATAAGCGAAACCATAAGGATGACATATAAATCAGTAAGAGGACTGAAAAAGAAGGTTTATTTTGTGTGCAATTTCTGTGAATATATTTAAAAATGGCGCAGTAAGAGTGAACTTTGACTATGGACGGCATTTGATCATTCTTGAATTGTTTTTAAACTCAAAAAGTCTTGTTACCGTGAAATCACCCTTATGCCGTCTGAATTTCATCCTAGAAATAAGTCCAGTCTGATAACTAATAGCCATCTAAATTTCATCCAAGAAACCAATCTCGTCTGATATCTAATAGCCATCGAAATGACATCCGAGTAACAATGCCCTCTGATATCTAATAGATATCTGAATACCATCCAAGGAACAATACCGTTTGATATCTAATGGCTGTCTAAATGCCATCCAAGAAAAAAGTCCGTTTGATATCTAATGGCTGTCTAAATTTCATCCAAGAAATAAGTCCGTCTAATATCCAATACACATCTAAATTTCAACCTAGAAATAGAATGGTTGAAATGTGATCTAACATTGATCCAAGAAAAAGGTCGGACCAACGAGTCTTTAAATGCATTATAATCTTATTAAAATAATATCTCTCGCGTTGGAGCAATCGGTAAGGCATCTGATTATCACCCCGACGACCTAGGTTCAATTCCTAGCACAGGACATCTGTAAGTACACTTTCATCCTTGTAAATTAACTTGTAAAAATATACCATGTGTCTCTAATGTGTTTCTAAGTGTATGTAAACTAAATATGTCTGACAGACTGTAGAGGGAAAGCCTAAAGCTAAATTACGAAGCTACTTCTATTTTTCTCATCCAGAGCGCACTAGGGTGCTTTTTTGTCACTATATAGCTCCGTGTATGATCCAGCTTCGATCATCCTATTAAGATCTGAAACTGGTATAAGTGTCGTCCAGCAGACATCCATGCCAGCTCCGAGAAACAGGTTCAGTAGATATCCACTGGATATCCTTCGGAATTAATTCCTGCTCAGTCAAACCACCTTCATGAATAACCCATGGATCTCTTATGGATCAGTTTCTCGGAGCTGGCATGGATGTCTGCTGGACGACACTTATACCAGTTTCAGATCTTAATAGGATGATCCAGCGATGATCTAACGCATCTACGCTGGATCATACATGGCTCCTCATTAGATAAAAAATGTTTACTGGGAAGTCTCAATTTAGATAGGGACCTCCCATGATACCTGCGTCGAACCGCCATTAAGCTCGATTCTGAGAGTGAATTTCGTGATTTTTTAGTATGTACTCATCGTCATTTTTACAGGTTTTTATGCAAGAACCGACTCTTCAATCCCGTGCAGCAAAATTTTGTAATAGCTCCATTGCCTTTTGAAAATATGCCTTAAAAAATCTAAGGCTCTTTAGAGAATAATGGGCAACCGTATCGAGGACCGTTTTGATGCTATAGGACTTTCTTTTGAAGGTCATAACAGTGGCGGCTCGTGATATCGATGTCTACTCCATTTAGAACTGTAAAAAAGTATCGATCGTCAGGGGGTGTAATTGAACCCCCGAGAAATCGATACTTTTCTATAGTTTTAAACGGAGTGGACTCGATACATCGCATTTCACGAGCCGCCACTGGGTCAAAGTACACATTATTTTAAATTCGGTGGTTACGAGTGGTGGGATTCATTCAAAAATGTCCCCATCCTTAAAAAGGTCCAGAAAAAGCATGTCTTCGAATTTGATGAACCAAGCTAAAATAATCTTTTAAAAAAATGGGGAGTTAGGCTGTTCAAGGAGAGCACACAATAATGTGTATATTATGAATGCCAGTGTTTCTACTTCCCATGAAAATGGATTCTGAAGGATTTTTACACTCCTCAAAATATATTCTTAACCAGAATCTTCTACCCCCTCTCCCTCTTCATATACCTCCTTATCGTTTTGCCGCTGGAACTTCGCTTTAATGGCGCTCGCTCGGAGCTGCGAGGAGTAATCTCTACTATAAACAGCTTTGAGGAGGGCTGGAATCAGAGCCGCCGGATTGCATGAAAAAATTCGTCTTCTTTACCTCGAGTTTAAGAGCAAAAGTGCGGCAAATTTTTTACCACCGAATGACAACTATGGCTGAAATCATCGTTGCCGGCTAGCGAGGAAAAAAGAGTCTCTTCCTATATACTCTAAAATTGATGTAAATGGAGGGTAGGTGAATTTTTTCGCAGCAACCGTGGCGTGAAACGGATTTTCTCCAGCACCAGCGACCAGCGTTGCCAAATTTTTAGGTCAAAAGATTTTTGCGTACAATGAGTCTGTTTCACACTTCGGCTAGAGCGTTTTAAAGTATCAATTCTTATGTAAAAAGCTGTAAAATAACAGTGGCAGCATCAGAAAACACCGAAACTCATTATTAAATTCACAAATTGTGAAAAACACTAGACACTATTCACCCCTGTATCTTTCCGTACCACGTGCACGATATTTCGCGAAATTAGCGCGGCACATTCAAATAAAAAGACCTGATAATGAATTTTGTGATTTTTTTGTGTACTCGTCGTCATTTTAACAGGTTTTTATCCAAAAAATCAAGTCTTCAATCACCTGAAGCAAAAGCTTGCAAAAGCTCAATTGGACGTATAATATCTTTTGATCTTGATCAGGGGGCCTTCGACCCCACCTGAATCTAAACAAAATAAAATGGAGGATTTCAATCAGACATCTTGCAACGTTGTTGAGAGTCGGAGCCTTCATCATAACTCGCCGTTCCTTACTCTCAACACGATCAGCTGCTTGACTATGGCGAAAAAGCAGAGACCCAAGCTTATAAAGAAGAAAAAAAAGAATGGAGTATTATTTTTTAGCGGGTTTAAGATAACAATGACGGGGGAGGGTGGAGAAATGGGGGGTAAGGAGCGCAATGAGAAAGTTGGAGAGGAGTGAAATGTTGCCTAGTATTTTGCATATTCCGAACAGAATTAATTTTTTATGCACCCAGGTCTCCGCCTCTCACCAGTATGAGAGCTCAACCCCAAAGTTTGTCTTTGAGATCGTAAAAATTTAATTTTCCAGGACCCAGAGGCATCGTGGACAGGAATTTCTCTTTCTCTCTTACTCTCTCTCTCTCTTTTTGCCAATTCTAACACATGTAATAAAAGGCACTAAAGTCACGCGACAGCGCATATCTCAATTTTGGTCCGACACCAGGGCTGCCGTTTTGCGTATAATCAATGCTATCTTTCTATTCACCGATGATTTCACCGGTTGAGAAAAGATTACACAGTTCAGTTCAGTGTATTACTGTAATGAACTGAAATACTCGCATCTGTAATCTTTTCTCAATCGGTTGAGTCGTCGATGACTTTAAAAAACTTGCGGATATTTTAATCAAGTAACGGAGTTTCCACCGATTAAGGAAAGATTACAGATTAGAGTATTTTCGTGCATTACAGTCATACACAGATTTGAACTGTGTAATCTTTTCTTAGCCGGTGGAATCATCGGTGAATAGAAAAATAGCATTGATTATACGCAAAACGGCAGCTCTGTCCGACACATCTGTTTCAGTGGGCACTAAAAGAGAGGAATACAAATTCCTAAATTCATCTTTGCCGAGACACACAATTAATATGTTATTAGCTTTGAAGAGATATGTCCCCCTCTCTCTCTCCCGTTCTCTCTCTCTCTCTCTCTCTCTCTCTCTCTCTCTCTCTCTCTCTCTCTCTGTGGCCTACACCCCAGTCCTTAAGGGGTTTCTCCATTACACTTCATTTTAATTTTAAAATTAACCAAACCTAACCTAACGTAACCTTAAACAGCCTTTATTTTGAGTTTTTTCCCTTGTGAGGTTGAGAAAAAGAACCCAACAAGTCCAAAATAACCGACAAGGATGTTTGGGATGTTTTGGAAGGTTTGGTTTTGGAGCTACACAAAATCGTGTGCGAAGTGACGTCACTACGTGAAATACCCATTGAAAATAATATAATTTGAGCCAAAATCCCATCCTGGAATAATAGGACTTAATTGGAGACCAATTAAGGGATCGTTGTTCTCAGATCATCAAGTACTTTCATTTTCTTCATAAAAAATACAATATTTCAGACCCTTGCAACTGCCCCATTCCAAAACAGGGCTCAGCAGGCAACCCACTTTTTTTGCTGAAGTAAATAAACAGCTTCGGGTTCTTTGAGACCCCATTCAGAAAGATGAGGGTCAAATTCAATAAATTAGAACCTCATATTTTTTCTCTCTCTACGCAATCACAATAATGTGCATTCGATCGGCAGGAGCTTTTATTTTTGAGCGAGGGAATGGTTTTTGATTTTCTGGCTTCGAATCAAAAACAGCTAGCAGTACAGAATATACTATATCCATCAGCTCTCATCGAGGCAAAAACAAGAAAAAAAGCTAATAATTTATCGGTCATTCCAATCATCGTTCCCATACTTCCGTTGGCAAGGCAGGAAAAGGAGATCTTATTTTTTTACGATCAATAAATTTAAAATCAGGCGGCATAAAGAAGAATCCCGCTCGAGACTGTCATCAAATGATTTTTATTGGCCATCGTGTAGGCAAATAATAAAATGACCACACAAGTTTTATTCGTTTTCCCTGCCCGATACGTTTACTCGTGCAACTTTGACCGGAGGAGGATTCAAAAGGAATGGAGAAAAGAAAAATATACCATACACGACACACATCTTGAAAAGAAGTCATTCAAGCTGCTCTGTAATTACGATAAACTTTTTATTATTCCATAAAAACTAATCAACGATCCTCATGAATGCCTCGTGGAGTGGCTCTCAAAAGGAGACATCAATGTATATGTATTATTGTATTGGTATGTACCAAACCCTATCCTCTATTCAGTACTTTTTGCAGTAGACACTATAAGTTCTTCGTAGGAAACTGTGCAACCAGATTGTTAATAACCAATGAACAACGAGAGGATGTTTTGAATTAGTATTGTATTTTATTACCAGGTATAAAATTAAGGTAAATGCAGGTAAGCAATTAGATTATTATCTAACGCAATTATATACATTATTGAACGCACTGCAGTGCCGTTAGACATAAGAAAATATTTTAAATATGGCAATATAAACTTATTTTTTTATCAATTAAATCAACTATTATTAATAAAAGCTTTCAACGACCTTAATGAGCTGAAAAATAATTAATCAAATGATACAATTGTCGATTGTTTCAATAATTGTTACAATTGTTGTGATTGCTGTGATTCTTACAATTTTAATATGAATGTGTGATACATTGTATGCCTATTTGACCGGTACCAAAGCCGTAAGGAACACATGTATAAAAACGAAAATTAATTAAGAAATAAAGAAAGAAAAAAGAAAGAAAGAAAGGAAGAAAGAAAGAAAGTAGTAGTAGTAATTTTCGTTAATATAAATAAATAAATAAATAAATAAATAAATAAATACATAGATAAATAAATAGATAAACAAATAAATAAATAAATAAATAAATAGATAGATAAATAAAGAAAAAGGAAAGGAGTTTAAAAACCCCAAAAAAAAAGGAAAACCAAAACACTCAACTGTTTTAGTGAGTGTAGAAGTTCTGGAAATACACTCATGTTGAGTTTCAAAAAATCGCGTGTTGTTAAATCACAAACACAGAGCTCCCGAAAAATAAAACAATGCATTTTCGGCCAAAACGACATCTCCGGAACTATGAGATCTAGTTAGAAGCAGGGCTGGACTGAAATAAAAAGGCCCGAGTGGATGTGACACCGAGAACCAGGAAATTAAAAATTGACCAATCAAATGAAGGTTTTCCGTTCAAAAAACATATAAGAGCCAATAAGATTCCTGGATTTTAAACTTCCCGCCTGTCACTAAAACAGATTATATTGATTATCATTTTCTTTGCATTTGAACAAATACAAAAGTATCGATTCATATAACACTTTTGGGTTCAATTGATACCCTTAGAAATCAATTATTTTCTGTGCGTTTTTATCCTTAAAGAGAGGATATTGATGTACTGTATGATTGGGGCCAGCTCCTGTGAGGTACGGGCAGTCACGAAAGGAAACATCAAATGATTGAGTAAAAGAAAATAAGAGAAAGCATCAATATGTTCATAATGAAACCTACAACTATTATTAGAGGAAGTTCATGATCTGAGGTTGGTTCTCAGGACGCTATATCGTTGCGCCTTCATTTAGGAGGGTATGCAATTCCAAGACTGTCATGTACGAACAGTTACCTACACACGCAAAATCTGGAGCTCAATCGGGACAATGCCACGGCCGAATATATTCAAGTTATTTTAAAAGTAAAATGCGTTTGAGTTCTTCCGAGAATTAATATGAATGAAAGGAAAAATGTCAAGGCAAGTTCTTTAGATTAATGAAGAATAAGAACACGTACATTTTTTATCAGTAAGGGGAAAGTTCAGGAAATTTTTATTTGTTAGAATGGGTATTGCGTACGTTTTGATGCCTCACTTATCAATTGGATATTTTTTGTTTTTTTGTTTCTTGTTTTTTTCGAGGAAGAGAACAAATGTTTCTATTGGCGTGGAGCAGAGCTAACTGCTATGAATTCTCTTTTTAGGTCGAACTCTTCAGTTTTCAAGCTGTCCAATTCTGAGGAGGCCGTTGATATATCAGTATTCGCGTGAGGTAAGGGATAAACGCCAAATACCAGACGTTAACACCCGAGTAGAGACGCGCAGCTTCGTTCTAGCAGTTCTCTTTCATTTTTCTCTTTTTTCCGTGACCCTCCCCTCATACTCCACCCCGTCTCGCTCCGACATCAACACCCCAAACCGCCGAACCTCCAGGAAAATCAGCTGTGTTGCGAGTTTTGTGGATGAGGCGAGTCAATTAAGTTGCCGTTGCCGTTTCCACTATAAAATTGCCACCTCCGGCCACACTTTGAACTTGTTGCCTGATGTGTGAGTGTGACACGATTATTTACACTGTCCAGCTGTCGGTTTCAGCTCCAACCCAGTGTTTTCCCTTCTCAGCCCCTCCCATTCACTCACTTTCCCACCCCCCTCTCACACTCTATGTACCCATCTCTTCCCTCATTTATTTACTCGTCTCGTCCAGAGTCCACCAGCTCTACCCGAGTTCAGTTTGTTTGTATATTTGTTTTTTGTTCGGGTCCCGAGTATGGTATATACTCGAATACGTCATCAAGTTAGAGGGGAGGCGTTGTTTTTCAACACCCATATTATGGTGCAACGCTTGTCGCTTTGTAATTCAGGCGAAAAGTTTCATTCTTGAAAATGGAACAAAAGGTCAGATCCTGCTATTATAAGTTTCAAGCTCTATGAGCGGGCGATTTTAGTGTGACATTAT
This sequence comes from Trialeurodes vaporariorum, assembly GCA_011764245.1. Classification (NCBI taxonomy): domain Eukaryota; kingdom Metazoa; phylum Arthropoda; class Insecta; order Hemiptera; family Aleyrodidae; genus Trialeurodes; species Trialeurodes vaporariorum. The sequence continues at coordinate 5,450,467 of VMOF01000002.1, read as the reverse complement.
ACCTACATGAGTTAACAGCTTGTCAACAATGCACACTGATCGATGAATGGTGTAGATTAATACAGCTGTAAAGGTATTGATGCATTAGAATATAATAGTTAAATACAGGGAGAGCAGATCAGTCAGCGAGCATAAAATTAAATCACAATGTGAGCTGTACAGTGTACCATTCGAGAGGATCCATTTTTAGAGTGAACAAAAAATACCGGAATAAAACAAGAACCGGGTTATATTTTGAGCGAACGATGCAATTTAAAGCTAATAGTGAAGCATGGAGCAGAATTATTTTACACTTGTTTGAAGTGATGAAAAATTGGGGTATGGTAGCGATGGAATTCATCCCTCGCCATTAATCGATTCATTGATGAATTGATTCACGGGTCGGTATACTCTCCAATGTGTTTATCAGAGAATTCATCTTAAAAGCTTCATCAGAAATTTCATCAATTCATTCTGCGCTCATTAATAACCAGAGACAAATAGAGACGGGGCACTACGCTAAAATACATTGGGAAGATTTGAGGCACACTGAATTTTCGGGGATTCAAAAAATAACATGTAAAATAACAGTCAACACCTTTTGATGTGCATTGGTGTTGAACGGTGACATTCGGTTGGGAAGTGTAGAGGAGGGTGCTCAACATTCAACACCCTGCGACCTTGATGGTTGTTTTGTTGAATCCACGAGAATTCAGCTTGCCATCTGCTGCAGCCGTTAGTGCTCCGTCTCTTTTTGCAGGGACGGACTGGGCCGGGGTGCCGGGATGCTGCAGCACCCCGGGCCCCTCCATGTCCGCTCCCCTCCTCTCTGGAACAGTACATAGTTCGGGCCCCTTTCCCCAAATCCCGGGCCCCAGCACCCCGGGCCTTTTTGCCCCAGTCCGCCACTGTCTATTTGTCTGTAAATAACAGCCATTAGAATTAAGAACAATCATTGAGGATGTTACATGCGTTTGCTCTGGATGAAGTTACTTTCAACTTTCATGTATGAAGTGTTTTACTAAGAACCAGTAAAAATAACTGTCCGTTCGTGACCGCTTGAACAGCTTACATTGGTTTTTTATCAGTACTTTTGCTTTTGACACTTAGAGCACTGATTATAATGTAAAATAATGCACAAACTTTAAATGACTAAACTTCAAACGTCACTTCTAAATCAAAAATATAAATAGGAAACGATCGAGGGTAGTTCCACAGTAATCACAGTTTTCGTTATAGAAACGCCATCATTAAAAACGTCTAAAACTACGAAATAAATATATATATATTTATTTTGAGGTCTTTTTTTTCTCTTTTTTTTACCTTGCTCTGAGAGTTATATTTGATTGAAATTATTCGTTTGGTGGCTTTAAACGTTTTGATGATGCATTTTCTATGATAGCTATTATCGTCACAGAAACTTCCAGTCCAATGAGCTATAACTTTAGAGTGGCACATCAAGGAACGTTCCGCTGGTTCATTTTTGTCACCTAGGGCGCCGCCATCTTGTCGTAAAACTCGATTTTGAGGTTAACTTTTGTAGGTCGTTTCCGGTCGTTCCGTAATCAAACTCGGGCATCGCCGGAAACGACCTACAAAATTTAACCTCAAACCTTGGAATCTGCCGTCCAAATTCCGCTTTTTCCCGGGATTCCTTCTAACCTGTGTGGCACAAGGTCGACCAGCCCGCTGCAACTGTAAAGTTATAGCTCATTGGGCCAGTCACCATTCAATTGCCCCTTTTGCACACGAGGGACCACGAGGGGGACCTTTTGCCTTTCATCAGTTACAGCCCTGACACCATGGATGAGAAAGAAGGCCCGACACGCAATTTACCAGAGGCGGCTGATTCTGCTCTTTTCGACGAGATGAAACGAGACAGCGAGAGTCGACGAATCTCACTAGTTTAAACGGAATCACGTAACAGATTCCGAGTCGTTTTTTTCTGAAATGAACGACTCAAACTACTTCAAATCTGTCTTGTAACGCCGTTTAAATCCTTGGGATTGGTCAATTCTCGGTGTCCCGTCTCGTTTCGTCCCAAAGAGCAGAATCGGGGCTGATGTGTTGCGTATATGATTAGACGAATCTTCCTATTTAACTCAACGCTTAATTCGTTTAATCTCCCCCAAAAGTGGCAACACTGCAATTTACTTCTGACTTATCACCTAATGAGGAGCCTCTCAAGCACACTAGCAAAAACACATCAACTTGTTTGGGTGGCTTTTTACCCCCCCCCCCCCCCTTTCCCTAATTCAGGAGAGACAGAGCAAGACAGAGACAAGGGCGCGAGAGAGAGAGAGAGAGAGAGAGAGAGAGAGAGAGAGAGAGAGAGAGAGAGAGAGAGAGAGAAGGATGAAGAGTGACAAGGAATTGAGAAGGGAAGAAAGGAATAGAGGGAGGAAAAAAATGAGGAAAGTACATCAAGATAGTGGGAATATATTTGTTTGGGATGATTTAAAAACACAGACTGCCGAAATAGGGAAGATTTATTGCTGAGAGGAAGGAGATTGAACAGGCAAGATCATCAGCAATAAATCAGCGTTTATCGCGATGGGTTTTTTCCTCGCCTCAAAAAAATGTACGCATCAGCCATCAGTGGTGAAAACATCGGTCATACATTATTGTGCACTTTTTCGTTTAGCCCATTCATTCGTTTACTATATACTAATCATACGTTTATTTACTCTGGATGTTTTATGATTTGATAATTCACGCATTCGCAGGTATATGAGCTAGTTTACCGACTTGTTATTCCATACCTATTTATGTTGCATGTATAAGTTAGGCGACTATGTTTAAATATAAGTTAGGTTTGCAACACTGCCGAACCTGGAAGTAAGCTACCAATCTCTGGTTTTGTCATGAGCATCCTTTAAGATATATTCTTATACATCCTCATTCCTTTTTATATTGTTGTTCCTTCTAACCAGTGACTTACTCCTTTATAACATCTCTAATTATAATAATTAATTTTTACGTTCATTCAAGTAACTACTGCGACACGTTTTCATCACAGATCAGAAAACCGAAGAACCGGTGGCGGCTCAGTAACCATTGGTTATTGTTTTTCTCATATTTGTATAGCCTGCGCAATTTTGTGGGGGTCAGTGGCGGCTCGTGCGATTTGGCAACAGTGTTTTTATCCCATTTAAATACATGGAAAACAATCGAAACTCCAGGAGGCTGCCAGCTTCCGCTTGAATCGATTTTTTACCTAAGTTTAAGGGGGGAAAATGCATGGTTGCCAAATCTCACGGGCCGCCACTGGTGGGGGTTTTATTAAACCCTTTAGTATCAATCCCCCACCCCTAAGTCTCAATAGAGAAGACGTTCATCTATCGCTTCCATTTCAATCTATCAATTAACTGATATTGGGAAGGTTTAAAAAAAACAAAAAAAAAAACAAAACAAAAAAAAAATAAAAGAACAACTACAGAATGTTGAAGAATAACAAATTTAACATAGCTGAGTAAAGCCAGTTGAGAACTATTAACTTATTAATTTGAGATGAAGGTAATGCTCCAATACAATTGAGGAGTTCTCTAGAAGAGGGGCGTGATCGCGAAAATCGAGTTTTGAGATAATCAGCTTTGAATATTTCAAACTGTTGCCAACTAGTTAATATAAAACTTACAGTTTGGAAACTCTCATCAATGCTGGAGCATATCCATAATTTTGTGTTGGCACTATTGTTTTTATCAGAAAACATATTTAAAGTAGAGAAATAAAGATTTCCTGAAGCTCTACTCACGCCCTTCTTCCAGAGAACTCAAATTTTTTTTTAATACTAAGCTATTAAAGGTCATGTAGAGAGTAAATAAATCCAATTAAACTGAAAAAAATGTTTTATTGTCATTTAAGGACTTATTTTGGGTCATTACAATGAGTTTGTGAATTGTTTAGTCCCAATTTTGGCATTTCGTTGATCAAAGAATTCTCGGATTCCTCACATTCACTGGTGACATTATATTCACTATCTGCACTGTCACTATCGCTCATTTTGATGAAAAAATCTTTAAATAAACAATATTTAACTTCTTAACTTCTTACAAAATAAATTCAAAAAACGGCCGAACGCGGAGCGAAACCGTGTAATCAAAGCACTGATAACAGCTAACCTTAAAAATTACTGTTATTGTTTTCCTCAAAAAGTGCTACCAACCGAAATTCAAAATGCTATATTTCCCTCAATTTTTGAGATATCGGTATGAAAGAGCTTGATTCAAAATGGGGGTTTTTCTCCCCCCCCCACCGATTTTCCTGAAACTTTGTATTTTGATAGTACTTGATATAAGTAGTCTTTTTTTTCAAATAAAGTTTTTCCAAAAATAATTAGGGGAGGAAAAATTCAGCGTTGCAAAATTGCACCTTTCAAAAATTCATAACTTTCGCGTAAATCATCCGATTGAGACGCGGTATTCACCAAAAGATGCGGATTGTAAAGCACTTTCATGCCATCCAAACGAAATTCAATTTCAATAATTTTTGACTTAGTTATCGTCATTGTTGTGATTTTTAGGCCACTCAAAAACTACTTAAAGTGAAATAAATAAAAATGGTATTTTTTGATTTTGATCGGTTTAAAATATGTTATTCCTCTTTAAATTCTGCGTAAAATGAGCCCAAGCAGAATGCAGGGCGATTTTTTGTTCCGGAGTTATGCATTTTTTAGTAAGCGAAAAACGAGTTTTTTAGGGTATCCATGAGCGTTCGATAGAGAGGCTCAAGTCAAATAAATGGAAACTGTATTTTTTGATTTTGATCAAATTGAAATATGTTATTCCTACTTAAATTCTGCGTAAAATGAGCCCAAGCAGAATTTGGGGCGATTTTTAGTTGCGGAGCTATGCGCGTTTTAGTAAGCGAAAGTCGAGTGGTTGAGGCTACCCGGGCTACCCACGTCTTTGAGCCTCTCCATAGAACGCTCGACTTTCGCTTACTAAAACGCGCATAGCTCCGCAACTAAAAATCGCCTCACATTCTGCTTGGGCTCATTTTACGCAGAATTTAAGTAGGAATAACATATTTCAATTTGATCAAAATCAAAAAATACAGTTTCCATTTATTTGACTTGAGCCTCTCTATCGAACGCTCATGGATACCCTAAAAAACTCGTTTTTCGCTTACTAAAAAATGCATAACTCCGGAACAAAAAATCGCCTTGCATTCTGCTTGGGCTCATTTTACGCAGAATTTAAAGAGGAATAACATATTTTAAACCGATCAAAATCAAAAAATACCATTTTTTTTTATTTCACTTTAAGTAGATTTTGAGTGGCCTAAAAATCACAACAATGACGATAACTAAGTCAAAAATTATTGAAATTGAATTTCGTTTGGATGGCATGAAAGTGCTTTACAATCCGCATCTTTTGGTGAATACCGCGTTTCAATCGGATGATTTACGCGAAAGTTATGAATTTTTGAAAGGTGCAACTTTGCAACACTGTAACTCCTCCCCTAATTATTTTTGGAAAAACTTTATTTGAAAAAAAAGACTACTTATATCAAGTACTATCAAAATACAAAGTTTCAGGAAAATCGGTGGGGGGGAGAAAAACCCCCATTTTGAATCAAGCTCTTTGGTACGCATGTAAACTAGGATACGTAGAATCGATTTAGCCGTTCTCCCGAAAAAGGGCGTGAGTGCACTCACGCCTCTCTTCTTCCGACCTCCTCAATTTAAATAAATACATATAAATGTATATTCTTAAACAAAAAAACAAAACAAAATGATTGATAATTGTGGCGTAGTTTGATAGTTGCGGCAACATTGCGCTGTTTCTTAAATCCCCGCATACATTCGAAAGATTGAACCAAAAAGCGTTCACTGCATACTTAATCGGTGACAAATATTACTTGCTACGTGCATAACCGAAAACGAAGACATTTCGTGAGAGAAATCTCAATTTGGGAAGACTATCAGTTTAAGTCCTTTGTTTATTCGAAAGATTACATTCGTTCTGTGCGTTTAAATTGCAAGTATCACCTAAGTTCTTAGGTCACTATCTATAATATTCATTGTTCACACCCCAATAATTTATGATGTTAAGATGTTGCTCTCTTTCTTTTTCATAAATGATATTATTTGACCTTCCTTCGAGCGCGATTTTTGTTGAAATTTTCCATTTAAGTTTTTTTAACGTTTTTTAATTCTTTTTTTTTTCAAGTTGCTCGAAATTCATGAAAATTACACTCGGAAGTAGTTTGGAAAAGAAACCTCTCTTATCCCCTGGAACCTCAAAGTGATTTGTTAAAATGTCAGCTTTTTATCTTTAAAAAACTGACCCAGGGTGAGAATGCACCCGTTCCCCACAACACAAGGGTTGATATTTACCTTCTTAAATGAGCTCTTTTTTGCAAACGTCAAGGAGATAATTGAGCGACAGTGTTCGATAAATAGGAAAACTTCAATGAAAGACGTTGCCAAATTGCACGCTTCGCCACAAGAAAGTCATAGCTTGTCACCAATGTCGGCAAGATGCTACTGCCCTCGTTTCCGAAATTGGCACGAGACCCAAAGCAGCATGCCAAACAAGGCAGCATCATTCATTTGCTGCGTCTCTTCTTTTCATCGCTATTTTATTTTTTAATGATTTATTTTTATTTGTTCTTTTGTTTCCTATAAGGCTGTTCATTTTCCACTTAACATAAGTTTGAGAACAACATGAAGCAACGAGAGAAAGAGACAAGCGGAGATTTTCTTCTATTACGATGCATCTCATAATTTCGTAAAAAAGTTTTAAATGCCCAGGAAATTTCATTGTTTTTTTTTTTTTTTTTATTTAAGAAAAATTAACGATTCGAGCCAGCCGTTTGTAATGTTGAAAACACGATGAGAACACAACCGTAGAGTGGTAATAATGCAAACCAGTTTTTCAAATTTGACCGTCCATAAAGGAGGTAGGGGCGCAAAATGCAGAGGTTTATATTATTTATAAATTTTGACATATTTATCAAACAACATCGATTTCGACCAATTTTTGAAAAATTGTATAATTCCTTTAAAATGCTCCAATTCAAAAAAGTGCAAGTCCAAAAATGTTTCCTTCAACAACATGTTTAGAGGGCGAGAAGCCACTTTAATGAAATTTGGCCAAACCTATTTATTTTTAGGCCCCGAGCCCTTTTCCGATTTTTTGGAAACATTGGAGGCGCACATATTTTAACGACAAACCGTTGAACAACTATTTATGGTTTCAGTAATGACGTCATCTGATGAATAAAGTCGTTAGTCGTTCCGAACTACATCTCTCATCGCGGCTTCCGAGCGATTCATTTTCACATTCCTCCCAATGCAACAGTTGAGAGCATGCAAAGTATCGATCATTCGTGGGCTCAATTGAACATTCAATGATCAAGTTTTTTCATACAGATATGTATGGACGAGTACATCTATACATTGCACAACACGAGTCACCACTTTGAGAACCATGGGTTGGAGCGTCGTTTTAAGGCCAATGGTCGCAGGATCACCAGTAGCGCACCGGAGAGTTTCTTCATCTCTCTCTCTTTTCTCCATTAAAAAACGTTTGTTAGACAAGGATGGATAGCGGGATAAAACCCCCTCTTTCTGTCCTTTTCCTACTTATACAATCAAATGGGAAATGAGAGAGATGGAAGAGATCCTGGTTGCGCCAGTGAGGATCACAAATCGCAATCTAACAACAAACACTTTCAGAGATTTGTCGATCGACGCATCGGCATTACTGTAGATATTAGATAAGAAACATATTCCTCTCTATTTATTCTCGTTCCAGCTATCTTCTTTTCTCCGTTCTATCCTAGATTCTCTCTCTCTCTCTCTCTCTCTCTCTCTCTCTCTCTCTCTCCCACCCCCCTCTCTCTCTCTCTCTCTCTATCCCTCTCCCCTCTCTCTCTCTAACTCTATCTCTCGCTTTGAGAACACATTAACGTGCTTCCGGAGTAATTCATTCAAATATCTGCCGATACATTGAACTTGTGAGTGTAACACCCCCGCAAAACACGAAAGCAGGGAATCTTTTGCATCTCTGTCAATCGATTCGATTCTAAGAATTCTTCGATTCAACGAGCTGCTCTGATTTCACTCTTTTACACACTGTCATCCCAGTCTCTTCTCTTCCGTCCCCTCTCTCTCTTTCTCTCTCTCTCTTTCTCTCTCTCTCCTTATCTCTCTCTCTCTCCTCTCTCCTCTCTCTCTCTCTCCTCTCTCTCTCTCTCTCTCTCTCTCTCACTCTCTCTCTCTCTCTCACTCTTTCTCTCTCTCTCCCTCCTCTCTCTCTCTCTCTCCTCCCTCTCTCCTCTCTTCTCTCCTCTCCTCTCCCCTTCTCTCTCTCTCTCTCTCTCTCTCTCTCTCTCTCTCTCTCTCTCACACACACACACACACACACACACATGCTCCATTTCTCTTTTTCTCTTTCTATGATTGAACTACGCGGTTTCCGTGATTCCTCCCTGATTTATAACGTTCGGCACCTATCCGCACGTTTCCTTTGCTCCACGAGTCGACCCCGGAACAAAAATGATCGGTTCCTGGATGAAATATAAACTGAATAAATTCAAAGGACGAGCCGAGGGGTGCAAGGAGAGAATGTGGAAAAAAAGAGCGTGAAATGTTTTGGGTTAAAAAAAAAAAAAAAAAAAAAAAAAAGCTTTGCCGCTACGCTGCCGCTTTGTGACACAGAGTCTCTATTTATAAGGACAAGGTCGGAATTTGGAATTGCTCCAAATCATACATCGGTTGCATAAGATCCCCGGCGCGACCGAATGCAAAGCTAAGGCACACTGCACAGCAGCGAGCGCGCTTGAGGCCCTTGCCCGCGCGCCCACGAGATCACCTTAGCGACTGCGAGGAATGGGTAGCGACAGCCGTCGTTGGCCCCGTTCCAGCGGCCCGGAGTTCGGGGTTTTAAACTCGTTATATTCCCGATCTTTCTTATACGTCGTTGTCGAATTTATAACCCCTAAAACGAGGCCCTGCGAAGAAAATGCTTGAGGCAATCGAGGTGCCAGGTAGAAAACACCTGATTGATAAATGTATTTCAGACTAATACTGTAACGTGCGGTGAATATGAAATTAAAGCGGGTGTAAGAGAGCTGCGTAGTTTTTCTGCAGAGGTATATAGCGCGCGCGTTGATCCAATGTTTTCTGGTAGCAACAACAAACCATACCATACCATAATAGAGAGTATTTGTGGGGTGCGCGTTTGAGTCAGCACGCATGATGGAAATCTAGCTTTGATGACTATTTTCTTACAGGCTCGGTTTTTTTTGCCTCTTATTTTTTAACCTTTACGTTAAAAGAAAAAAAAAATTGTTATGATAAATCCATTTAAGGTAGATGTCCCAATTACCGCCCCCTTTAAGAAAAAATTGCCGTAAAATGCTTGTAAAAATGTTAATTTTTATCAAATCTATGATCGGTTTTCACTAGGGCCTCTCAAATCCTATCTAGTTTTATGAAAAAAATATAAAGTTGGCGTAATCGATCAGGAAAAAAATTATTAATAAAACTCGAAAAAATGACCCATGTCCCAATTACCGCCACACCAAAAGTGGCTTTGTCCCAATTATTGTCATATCAGGTGCCCTAATTATAGCCATACATATTTGCGCTGGCCTTTCATTCAAATCATCATGTTTATTGTCAGGAAATAATGACATTATAATAATTTAAAAAGCAGAAAGTAAAGAGAACAGATTTTTAATAAGTAACTGCTGAGAGAAAGCGGCAAAAACAGGTAATACGGGGGCAGGTGTCCTGTGTCAACTTCTATGATTTTTTAAGGGCACAACGCTGCTAAATATCAACTTCAAACTTTTTTCACCAGTTCAGCCAACCTATGAAAAACACTTATCCCATATACGCTTAAATTTGTCTGCTAAAGTAGGCTTATTTTAAAGAATAAATGAAAAGGGGGCGGTAATTGGGACAGGGGCGGTAATTGGGACATCTACCTTAACATTGTTTCAAACGAAAGTGAAAGTGCTCAGAGATAATGGGGCGGTTTCAAGGATCTAAAATGTAGTGTTTTTTATCAAGAAAGTAAAAGTACTTGATGAGCTGAGGACAAAAATGCCTTTGGTTTCTAATTAAGTCCCATTGCTTCGAAAATGAGATTTTGGCCCAAAATACATTGTTTTAAATGGAGATTCCGCGTAGTGACGTCACTACACTCACGATTTTTTACAACTTTACCCGTGTTTATCTCCAAAAGTGGGATACATTGGAAAAAACCAAAGGCCCCATTGTTTTCAGCTCATCAAAATTTACCATTTTCTTTATAAACAACATATAATTTTAGACCCTTGCAACTGCCCCATTCCTGGTGGGGAGGGGTGTTATTGTAAACCTTTATCGCTGTCGTTTCGAGTCAAAAGAACGCTTAGCGGCGAAAATGGCGTGGATGTAAGCAAAACCTATATAAATGATCGTCTTGTGTGTAACTCGCTGACTCAAGCTTATCGAGTCAACAGCTTTCCATTGTTTTGAGAGTGACATCACATTTAAGTTTATAGTTGTCTTCATCATTGACTCTGGCCTCGAGTTGATACGATGGTTCAAAATCGCAAGCCTTGTGTCAGCAGTAGGGAACCAAAAGTCAGGAACTTTATTTATTTAAACTCTCTCAAATGCATGCATCATTTGAAAAAGGGAAAACATACCTCTCGGATGCTAATCACGTACGATCATGTCGAAAAAATCAGTAAAATGGACATATTATCATAGCCTCGTACAGAGGTGAGTCCAGTCAATTCAATTGGAATGAGCTCATCTCAACTGACACTATTTGGAGATCAATTGATGGAATTGGGCGTTGCCCATGCACCCATAAATGGTTAGGTCATCTATAAGGGCTCGAAATTTGAGTTATCAGTTTTTCAACACAGTCGATTCATTTGCGGCAATTTTAAGATGTTTAAAAAAAAAAAAAAAAAAAGACTGACTGGAATAGCTTGTACATTCTAGGGTCATCGTAGGATATTCATTTAGACCAAATTTAATTTGTGTAATGAGCTGTAAAATGGTGGCAGGGTTGCTATTTTGTGTGTATTTAATGGAATTTCTCATATCACTGATAATATTCCACAGGCTGACCAAAATATCACTCCAGTCTGTTCAGTGTATGAACTTAATGCACGAAAATACGATGATTTTTGTAAAGTATCCGTATTTGATTTTATAAAAAAATGTGGTTATATTACGGTTAAACGACAGTTCCAACGATATTGAGCTATAATTAAATAAGAAAACATTTTTGTGCATTACTGTTATACACTGAGCTATAATCTTTAGTTGGTCATGGGTGCCTGCACAGATATATACAGATATATTGTCAGAGGGGCAAACTTTTGGAACCTCAATGGGAGGTCTCGGGGACAAAACCCAGTGATAGGTTGATCAGGGAGACCTCCCCCTCCCCCTGCCACAAAATAATGGGAAAATTGACTTTTTCTGCAAAAACAGCTACAGGTACAGTTTCAAGCTATTGTAAGGGTATCAATCGGTATTAAAAATGTTGACAAAATTGTTGATACTATGAAGAGATAAGTGGCAACACAGATGAAAATGACAGTCAGAAAAATACATATTACATCCTATAGTTGCAAAAAATGAATTACAATTATGAAATAAAGTAATAATAAAGTTCGTCAGCTCTTACTCCTTCAATTGGTATATTTTTGTATTCTTTTGCTCCTTTAATTTTCACTGTGAAGTTTTGATAGCTGTAAGTTCTAAGGGGGAGTGCCAATATCCTTGTCCTCCGCGGTGGTTATGCCCATAATCGGTTTAATCATCAGTGAATTAAAAACATGACATTGAATATACGCAAAATGGTAGCTTTGATAAGGAAATTTTTTTTTTTTTTTTGTCTTATTTCCGAGTAGCTGCAATAGAGCTGTTGAAAAATTTTTGATTTCAGGCAGTGCGATGGTGTATTCAGAATTTTTTTTTGGGGGGGGGGCAAGCCTGTGAAATTTTGAGATTTGAAGCCTCGAAAGAAGCGACTTCGGACTCTTTTCCGTAGAAAATGGCAAAATTTGAGGCTTCGGGGGTAGGGGGGAAGAGGGAGGGCAAATGCCGCCCCCCGTGGATCTGCCACTGGCTGTAGGATTATCGACAGTCGATAAGGATGTAAAAACCTTGCGAAACTGACGATAAGCTCACTGAAAAATCACGTAACCCACTCCCAAAACTAATAAAATTCTTTCAAATGCGAAATCGTAATGGGGGTGCGATAGCTGCCAAAATCTTATAACAATGGGGCAGTTGCAAAAGTCTTAAATTTTTTTGTTTTTTTCTAAAAAAAAAAAAAAAAAAAAAAAAAAAAAAAAAAAAAAAACAAAATAGCTGAGAAACATGGTGTCAATGGTTTCTTCCCAATAGTCCCGCAGTTTTGGAGAGTTACACACAAGTAAAGTTGTAAAAAATCGTAAGCGTAGTGACGTCTCTACGCGGCGGCATTCCCTTTTAAAACAATGTATTTTGGGCCAAAATCTCATTTCCGGAACAATGGGACTTAACTAGAAATCGAAGGCATCTTTGTTCTCAGCTCATCAAGTATTTTCATTTTCTTTCTAACAAATACAACATTTCAGACCTTTGCAAAACTGGCCCATTGTAACCTCGTGAGGGTATAGCGTAATGAGATAAAGAAACCGAATGTAAAAGGAGGCTGTCACCGCCATTACGATCTCGCGTTTTAAAGAGTTTTATGAATTTATGAGAGTGGATTTCGTGATATTTTCGTGATCTTTATGTGTGCTGGGTTTTACATCCGAATCAACTATTGATAAGCCTGTAGCAAAAGTTTACAACGGCTCCATTTTTGAATCTTATCACGACAAAAATTCATACGTCTCGTCTTGAGCTGCTGTGGAAAAGCTTGAGCTTTGGCTCAACGATTCCGCCGTGAAAATTGGCAACGCTGTCGAAGCTTCCTTCGTTCTGATTCTTGGCCCGGTTTCTGACGGCGCTTTTCCTCGAGTAGTTTCTTTTGCCACCCGCTTCGCCTTCCCCCCTCCCCCCCTACCACCCCGCCATCGCCTCCCCATCGTCGTTATCGCGATATCGATAAGCGTTTTTCAATCGGGGCCCAATTTTATAGAGCTACAAGTTTTACGAACGCGCGAAAATCCGATGTCAAAAGCTCACTCAGACAGGATTTCAAGAGGAGAAGAGAAAAGAGGAGAGAGAGAGAGAGAAACCACCGTCCGAACTTCAAGCGCGTTGTATGGGTAATGATTGGAAGAAGTCAAAGGTCACGCCACCCCTTTTCCTTTTGAACAAGACTTGTTAAGGAGTGTGAGAGAGGTCATGTACTTACAGTCAAATAATGGATGTGCGAGTCCGTTAAGGCAACGGAATTGTGCTAAAAATTGGGCTGGATTATCTTATTAGAAACAGCAATGGCGCGGCGCACAATGGTCTGAGATGGTTAAAAAGTGGCCTAAAATCAGAGAGTATAAATTTCTCATTATGATTTATCATTTATAAACTTTCAAGCCCAGTTTAATCACAGAAAACGCTTGAATCAAGTAACTCAAACCTACAGATGGCACTGAGAAGTTTTGAATGCAGCTTTTAAGATCAAAAACTATGTTTATTTTATGTATTTTTTTAACTGAATTTTGACCTATTTTTTACGATCTCAAACAACATCGGTTCGGTGCGATGGTGCAAGTCTGATAAAATCAAAACCAAAGGGAAAGAATCGGGCAATTTATCATACGCATAGCATATTTTGGTGTCTGAGGGATAGTGTTGTAAATTTCACCAGAGTATGGTAAATTTTAATAATCAGTTACTCTGATTTACCAAAAATTACGTTGTATTATACATACTCTAGTGAAATTTTCCATACTTTCTGGTGCATTCCCAAATCTGCTATGCATATTGTACAATGTACATTGTACCCATTCTATTATTTTTTTAACCCGTGTGGTTGCCTTAAATCGGAGAGTGAATTTCTCATCTATTTATATCATTTATAAACTTTCAAGATCACTGGCACAACCAGGTTTCTTCCATCTCTCTCATTTCCCATTTGAATTTATAAGTAAGAAAAGGACAGAAAGAGTGGATTTTATCCCGTTGTCCATCCTTGTCTAACACACGTTTTTTTGATGGAGAAAAGAGAGAGATGAAGAAACTCTCGTTGCACCGGCGCAACCAGGATCTCTTCCATCTCTCTCATTTCCCATTTGAATGTATAAGTAGGAAAAGGACAAAAAGAGTGGGTTTTATCCCGTTGTCCATCCTTGTCTAACACAATTTTTTTTAATGGAGAAAAGAGAGAGATGAAGAAACTCTCGGTGCGCTACTGTTCAAGATTAATAATAATGGTTGAAAACGACGATTATTTGAGATTTTTTTTCATTATTTTTATGGGCCACTTTTCTTTTGGTCTCTGACCATTGTGCGGCAGTTGGGTGAAAGAGGACGTACAGAAAGGGATGAAGGAGAATAGAATACGCAGAAATTGGTCGTTATCCATCTGAAAACATGGGACAAGGAAATTGCAGTGCTTCACAATCTCAGCTCTTCTATTAAACATGCACGAGTTTTGCAAGTTTAATTTAATTTTCAATTTTTGAAAGAAAATGACGACATATGTTTCCCTGGCTATAAACGACGATGCTCCGAGTACTAAATCAACCACGGGTAAGAAAATCGTCAATTTATCAGCTGTAATCTTAAAATTGATGACCACAAAATGGTCAGTGTAAATTAAACAAAACAGAAATGCTGAGTTAACAAGAAGTTATCGTCAAAAATAACAAAATTAGCAAAAATGATAACTGCACCGGTCATTTTTGGTCAAATTTACAGTACATAAAACTAGTTTTACATTTAAAATAGTAAATTTTTGTGTCAGTTTTATTAAGTTTACAATTTGGATTTCAAATTTTAACCAACTGCATATTGTGAATTTTAAAATCCAAAACGTTGGGGGTTTTCGCAACTAAGTAACATCTGTTACGCTATAACTGCCACGAAAATCGATAAAGTCACAATGTTTTGGATTGTCTGAACTCGACAATTCAAATTGGACAATTAATCGATCAAAGAAATCAATGAATTATCTCGGTATGAGAATGCTTGATGTCTCTATAGTGTGTGGAGAGAACCTCATGCTTTATGCATCCTATATCCCGGACCGCCCGAGTTGTACTTTGACTTTCAAAAGAAAATGCCCCGCTCGAAATTCTTACTGTTAAATTTGTCCTTCATTTTCAATCAAACTTCCGACTTTTCAAGTCTTACTTTAAGACGGGGGTTTTGATTAGTCCTTACACACTTGAAAACCGCAAAATTGTTTAAAGTTTCATTGTCAAGATCTAAAACTGTAAAAATTTCGACGAGAGTATCTTCTTTTGAAGGTCATAGTACATGACCGAGTTATTTCACTGGAGGGAGTGTCTGAGAATCTGAGGCAGATACGAATACTCGAATAGTGCCACCATCGCATCGGACGAGTGAAAAAGCCGAGTGAGCTATATAGTGCAAAAAGAAAGAGGCGGGTGTAAGACATGGTGAAGGGGGGGGGGGGGGTTGACTTGGCGTTCGTAAAAAAATGGAGGGAGTGAGACAGTAGGGAGATGGGACATAGAGAA
Organism: Trialeurodes vaporariorum; assembly: GCA_011764245.1. NCBI lineage: Eukaryota > Metazoa > Arthropoda > Insecta > Hemiptera > Aleyrodidae > Trialeurodes > Trialeurodes vaporariorum. The sequence continues at coordinate 5,434,885 of VMOF01000002.1, read as the reverse complement.
TGAGAGAGAGAGAGAGAGAGAGAGAGAGAGAGAGAGAGAGAGAGAGAGGGAGAGAGAGAGAGAGAGAGAGAGAGAGAGAGAGAGAGATGTGGAGCACAAGAAAGCGGCATTCCCGGAATCCCTCCAAATGACTTTTCGATTAATCCCACGTCGGTCGGGGGTCGCATCTCTTCACAGAACTGTGTGAGTGTGAGTTCCTTCAGCCTCCAGCCCCCCTCCCCCTTTCTCCCCCTACTTAGCCCCACCCATGCTCCCCCCAAACCCGCCGCCGCCGCCTACACCCCTTTACTACACCCTCTTTGATCATGATATAACCTCCACAAACGAAATTCAGCCTTCGCCCTATACGCCAGAATCCCGAGTGACGAGTTCCTGTTTTGGTTTCAGCCTGTTTCCATCCGTTTGTACGTAAAGTTATAGGCCTACTCGTTGGTTCTCAAAAGTACATGACCAAGTACCGAATTCGAAAGAAATTGAAGATCCTTGAAGCACGCAACTTTTCCAATGAGCTTTCACCTCAAGAAATAATATTTCTGTAACACCGCCTCTTTTCATCCTGTCCCCTGTCTTTGGTTAAGCTCTTGGGCTGGCTGGAAACCGGAAGCGGGACTGAAAACCACTTGAATCGACAGTGTTTTGAGTGCCACAAACCAATACTACCGTGCTAAGTAAGAACACCGTAAGCGCAATGTGTTACTTGTGCTGTTATTACAATGTAGCTCGAGAGTTTTGCAATAGGGCGACAAGGTGATACTGGGTTATATTCGGCGATTATATCCGATTTTTTTACTAATCGGTGGCTATCTTTGCTCAGCGCCAGAACGGTATACTTTGTATAGATAGGACATTCTTACGTCTGAACCGAATGGCGGAATGGTACAATTCTCGCTCGTCAGACCTGAGAACCCCGGTGCGAATCCCGCCTCCGTTAAATTATTTGTTCTCTTTTTCCCAATTTACATCTACTTTTTAATGACTAAATATGCATTTCTAGGTGCAAATCTAGGTGTGATTCAAGATTTTTTTTTGCAAAAAATTGAGGTTCGGCAGGGTTTACGAAAAATTACGAGTCAAAATAAACGGTGCAGTTCGATATGGAGGCTGTTCAATTTTGAGGTTATGTTTACGTGATTTCGACATATCCCGATCGCAGACCACCAAACATTAACAGAATGGGTCTGTTGCAAACTTTTGCTACAACGACAAAGAGTGCTCCATTCTATGTAAAATCGCCCGAAAAGTCCATAGGTGGCATCAGAAAGTCATGAAATGCGATAATAAACTCACAAGAGACGTTTAATGAAATTCAAGATGGCGGTAAAGTATCGAGCAATCTGTATGCATGCACCTTTAACATCCAAGGATTGCCAACGTTGACAACCTCCGGCTTCAGAGGTTGTGTGTTTATTTACGTTGTGATTGGGTGTGATCGATATTGTGAGGTTGGCTATCCTTGGATGTTCGTGGTGCATGCATACAGGGTGCTCGATATTTTACCGCCATCTTGGATTTCATTATACGTCTCTCGTGAGATTCATACTGCATTTTATGACTTTCTGATGCCACCAATGGACTTTTTGCGCACTTTTACATGAGATTGAACACTCTACAGCGCTGTAGCAAAAGTTTGCAACAGACCCATTAACAGTCATTTTCCCCCAAAAAAACCCTTTTTCGAGAGCAGACAACCTCAAGTTAGATTATAAAAAGGACCAGGAGCGAGCGAAGCGAGCGGGAGGTGAATTCACCCGAATGGTGTTTAATTCCCCTAAAATGCCATAGCCACAAAATACCCCTTTAACAAACTATTTCCCAAATAAATTATTCAGTGGTTATACGAAACGACGGCAGTGTGCATTTCAAATCGAACTGATTTTTGCGGCTTTCTAAATCAGCATCGGTTCGACGGGCGGTTATCCCGAAAGAGCACCAATTGGTGCAAAATCGGAGATAACCGGCGAATAAAACCGGTGTCACCTTGTCGCCCGATGGAAAGACTCATAGCTCGGGTTCCTTATTCTACAGTTTACCCTCACCTTCAATGCCTCCAATGGTTTGTCCTTCCAAGGGTTCTAGCATTGAACAATAGACAGCCGTCCTTTCTTAAATTCTTGGACGGGCAGAAATGAGTGACCCAGATAGGTACAACAATAATAAACTCCTGAAGAAGCTCGGTTTAAGAATTGAGGCCCGAGCTCTAATGCAAAAATAGTCTGAGTAACACATGGCGCTTACGGTACCAGTCTTCCTTAAGGGGTGTCGCCACCTGCGAATTTAAAAGCGCAAATAAACTGATTGAGCCAATCAGCTTCTTTGTTGTCGATACATCGGACTCGACCTATCGACTTCAAGGCAGCTCATTGGCTCAATCAGTTTATTCGCGCTTTTAAATTCGCAGGTGGAGACACCCCTTTAGCACGGCAGAATATCGGTGCGGGAATACCAAGGTCAGTTAAAATTGATACCCGAAACCAGAACCAAAAACCAAGGACTGTAAAATCCGACGAGCTACACTATAATAGAGAGGCTGATACATGTCATACACTGAAAAAACAGCTATCGTAAGATTTACCATAACTTGGTTTAAATTTTCGACAATCCAAGAAAATTGTAAATTTTACGTTTTCCATGGTATTAGTTTAATGTGTCATGGTTAAAACTAGCCAAGTTATGGTAAATCTTACGAAAGCTGTTTTTTCAGTGTAAGTCCTTGTAAGTCCTGTAAGTGTAAATCTTTTAAGAGAGGCAGCATGAGCGATCTGATTCAGGTTTGCTTGCCTCAGTTTTTTAAACCTTAAATCAAAAATTGCAATTAATTCAGTGGAAATGGCGTAAGTTTCAGATTACAATGACACTTCTTTCATAATTCGTGTGCGAAAGGGATAAGTAGGGACAGACTGGGGTCACTATATTACACGGAAAAAAATGAAATTACTAAAAAAGCAATGAAGTTTTGTAAAATCAGTAAAATAAAGCACATGCTAATTTTACTTGTTAATTTCGGTGAATCCTACTAAACTTATGGCTAATTTTACGATTTGAATTGTAAATTTTGCTTAAGTTTTAGTAATTTTTCTATTTGGATTGCAAATTTTTCAATCTAACTAGTACATTTTACAATCCAAATCATTGTGACTTTTGCATATTACGTGGCTGTCTTGGCGTGACAGCTATACAACTTGCAAAAATTACAATGCTTTGAATTGTTAAATTTACAATCCGATTGGTAAAATTTATGATCCAAATTGTAAAATTAATCAAAATTAAGCAAAATTTACGATCCAAAACGTAAAATTAGCTATGTGTGTAGTAAATTTTACTAAAAATGGCTGGTAAAATTAGCCTTTGCTTCATTTTACTGATTTTACAAATCTATTTTTTTCAGTGTATTCATACTTATCTTTGGTACTTGTAAACTTCGGTAGTATTCGGTACTCATAACTTAAAACTTCAGTTACTGCAAACGAACATCTTAACGTTTCATATGAGCCGAAGTTCAGTTCTCTAACCGATTTTTCTTTCTTCGTGCACTAACAAAACGTTTATCATGTATACTAGTGTTTTTACATCAAAACAGTATTTCAATGGGTCCCCAAATCAGATAGCCTGCGAACATTTCAGGAAATATACGTGTTGAAATAGGTATTGAATGAAGGGAATTTAACAGGATGATAGCGCATCTGCATTCTTTAACCTTGGAAAAAAATCCGATTTTTGTTTGTTTTTTGTTTGTTTTTTTTAGGGGTTGTGCAATGGACATTCCATATATTTACGTATGTTCGGCAGAAATTCCATACATTTACGAGCGCAAACATGCATTTCCTTTCTCCCGTTTATTTAAAACTCATTAACCCTTACATTACCAACCATTTTTTTTACACCCCTTACCAAACCGGGCCTCGGAGGCCCGTGTGTAAATCTTATGGGGCTTGTATATTTTCCATGGTTTTTTTTGTTTTTCTTCAATTTTCAGTATCTAATATTCATGAATGTCTTTTTTACTGCATAAAAATGATTCTTCCTTGTCAGAATTATTAAAATTCTTATTCAATACATATTTTCTTCTGCTTGGACCCACTTCCCCCCCCCTTTATTACAAAATGTTTGAAAACTTTGATTTTTGCTTTATTCGTAGGTGCAGCTTATTTCATCTCTATTTGATTTTCCATGAGATATTGTTTGATCTTATTATTTATTATTTTCAATATTATAATAATAAATAGTTTGCAGTATCCTTCAAAGATATTTATGAGGGTGAGAGTGGGGGGAGGGATTATAAAGGAAAATATTTAAATGCTAGCCAGTCCGATAAAATGAAGATTGAGACTATCTCTGATGTTTTAGCTCCAACTTTACTTTCTCTTCCCATTTTATTTTTATAGAAGCTCCTTCTCCTCCTCCTCCCCTCACCCTAACCCGTCAACAATTCAATCAACCTTCCAACAGCTCCTTTCTTGTTTCTTTCATAAATGGTAAAGAAAAGGGCTAATTCAAAAAAAAAGGAAAAAAAAGAAAAAGAAATTGACATATTCATACTCCTGAAAAAAGCAAGTAAAACATATAGTAAACATAGGAGCCTGCTTGACTTGTCCAATAGAAATATTGTACATAACTTGAATATTTCTTTTTTTTGCAATTTACTGAAATTTATTTTGCTGCGCACGAAACTTCAAACTTTTTGCTTTTTTATTTTTTAGTTCCAGTAACTTTTAGGTTTTCTTTGTTTTAAATTTGGTTTCAAACAAATAGAGAAAAAAAAAACAACAAAAGCTTGTTTCTAAAAAAATTTTATTGAAAAAAGCCTTGTTTCCATTATTATCATTTTCAGTCAAAGGACGCTTTACTGTCACACAACATAACTCCATTGCAAGGCGCGTCTCTCTTTTCAATAAGGTGCTTTTACTGCGCATTATCATTTGTGGCGTAATAAGCTGATCGGCTAAATGTCTTAAAAAAATGCGACGACAGTTGCGGATGCTATGCCATTATTAAGTTCTGGATGTTGCACTTCAAATATCCGAAACACATTCACTCCAGCAATATCTAGAATATAAAAAACTAACGGCCACCTTCTTGACAGACGCTTTACTGAGTATGTCCGAGCCATTTGGTCAACTAGATCAACGCCCCCTTTTGTCTTATTATAATATGGTCATATATTGGTCTCGTTGATTATCAGTTTATCAGGTTTTGTTGATTTTCACATAACCTCTAAATTTTTTTTTTTTTTTTTGCTTGTTTTATGGCTTATACTCCAGAAAGGAGCCTACAGCCAACTATAGACTAATGTCAGTGTGTGAATGTTTTTTTTTTTTTTTTTTTTTTTTTTTGTTTAATGTCAGAAGACAACAGGGGACTTGAAACATCCATGCTCAAAGCACTCAGATTTCCACTGTAATCTTTGCCGTGGACCCACTTTTTAAGGAGACCGAGCGACAAGACGAGTGAAAAATCTGCTGCCACTACCGGGATTCGAACCCGGGACCTATGGATTGGCAGTCAGGTGTCCTGACCACCAAGCCACCGAGGCCGGCTTTAACCTCTAAATTTAAAGTTATATGGATCTATATAGATGAAGCACTGCATTTTAACACAACGAACATACCTGCAGCTGCACGGCTCATTCTACATAAATTTCTTGATTGGAAGGAATTCGATTACGGAATTTAAAATACTCAAACGTACGTACATGATGTGCTGCCGTGAATTCCATTTTTCGCACACTGAGAAAAATTTCCGATTTTTTCAATGAATGTGTGTGAATTTTCAGTGGTGTCGCGTGCCATCTGGCAACAATGCAACGACTCCATTTAAACTCATTAAATATATCGAATTTTCCTTGTGCGCTGTGCACCCCCTGAATTCGATATTTTACATGAGTTTAAATGGATGGAATACATTGTTGCCAAATTTCACGCGACGCCACTGGTGCCGATAGTATATTCCCGCTCTTTATTTCTCATAAAGCCAACAAGAATTCGTGAAGATTCAAGCGCCTCGTTATAGTTGCAGTAGTAAGGACACTTAAATCGACACGAATTCCCGCTGTCTTTATCGGAAATAAAGTGCGGGAATTTACTGATGGCTCATTCATTGAAACAATCGGACATTTTTCTCCGTGCAGAGATAGCTCTACAATGCTGTTATAGTTAGCGATCTCCCCAACTTTTACGCGTTTTACTCCCCTGAGAATTAACCTTTTCAAACCTTTTAAATACTTTTTGTACCAGGGACGGATTTTTAGCCATCATAGCTGATCTGGGCGCAATTTTCTCATATAAAATGACATAGGCGGCGCGTATAAGGGGCTATTGGGGCTATAGTCCCCCCACTTTTTTGGGAACGAGGGGCTGAAAAAAATTTTGAACGAGAAAAAAAGGAAAACAGGAAAAAGAAAGAAAAACAGAAAAAGAAGAAAAAAGGTTATTTATCCCCCCCGCCTGCGTCAAACGTTATTGTGAAAAAGGTGAAGAAAGAAAGAAAAAAAAGCTTGTGATTTTTAGCCCCCCCCCCACTTTTTGACCCCACGCGCCGCCCATGTAAAATGATATGCATATCATATTTTCATTTTTACCATGAAATATTCTTTGTCATTCAAATGCACATTAAAATGTACACCAAGTACGGAAGGGTTAAGCATAAATAATCCTCTAGTTGGAAAAAAAGCAAAAGTCGAGCTTTAATTAAAATAATTCTGAATCTTTAGGTTTTATTGCATTTCTGTTTTTTGGAATTTCCAACTTCCAAATTTCACTGAGTAAGAAAACAAAAGAAAACAAAAAACCAGGATAATCTGACAAATTATAACCATAAGTTCACGCATTATCCATCTTATTTGTTAGGGAGATAGATTGATCAATATATTGTGTGTGCTTGCTGATTAATGTCAACGTAAACGGTTTAGGGTTTTTATGGAAATTAGAGACTTTGTTATAATTAGTAATAAATAAGATTATCAGCTTTTATTGATATGGAATTAAAAAAATCATATTTACCTGCTGCATGAGGTGTCTTGAGTAGTGTTGCCAGATAGGGGTGAAAAAGCCGTACGTTTTACATTGATTTAAATGGGGACGATCCGGCTTTTTACCCTCGATCCGGCAACACTGGTCTCGAGAATCGTAAAATGAAGAGGAACAGTTGTCCTCTCTCTCAGTAGTTATTATCTTTACGCTTACAAAACTAACGATGAACCGAAGCGTATAGGAATTTTTTTCTGTGCAGCCGTTCGAGTTTATAGAATGACATTTTTCAATTCACCGATCGTTCCATCGGTTGAGAAAAGATTACACAGTTCAGTGTTTGAGATGCACTGCACGAAAATACTCTGATCTGTAATCGTCTCTCAATCGGTGTAATCGCCGTTAAACAATTAAATACACGCAAGAGTTTTTTTTTTTTTTAAAGTCATCGACGTCTCCACCGATCAAAAAAATATTACAGATTTGAACATTTTCTTGCATCATAGTCATACACTGAACTGAACTGTGTAGACCTTTCTAAACCGATTAAATTATCGGTGAATTGAAGAATGCCATTAAATCAGAGGCGGCTCGTGCCATCTAGCAAGAATGTGTTCGCTCCATTTGAATCTATGTTTAACAATCGATTGCTGGTGAAGAGCTGCTTCACTTTCGAATCGATTGTTTTACATACAATCAAATGGAGGGATGACATTGTTGCCATATTGCACGAGCCACCACTGCACGAAATAAACTCGGAACGGCAGCTCTGGTTTTTTCTACAGTTCATCAGCCGGATTATCGTTGTTTGATCCGTATTTTTTTGTCGCACTGTGCGTTGGATATGAGAGTTATAATATCACGGAGCTGCAACTCCACGCCACGTAGAGCGAGCAATGATAAAATAATCGGATTTGTCACGGAAAATGGAGAACAATAAAAATTTAAGTTGATGATTGAGAGGAGCGCCCCCCCCCTCCTCCCCCACGACTTCCCTCGCACTCGCCTGCCTCACGCCCAGCCTCCTGTTCTGCGTTTATCAGGTTTTGTTGATTTTCAATAACCTCAAAATTTTTTTTTTTTTTTTTTGCTTGTTTTATGGCTTATACTCCAGAAAGGAGCCTACAGCCAACTATAGACTAATGTCAGTGTGTGAATGTTTTTTTTTTTTTTTTTTTTTTTTTTGTTTAATGTCAGAAGACAACAGGGGACTTGAAACATCCATGCTCAAAGCACTCAGATTTCCACTGTAATCTTTGCCGTGGACCCACTTTTTAAGGAGACCGAGCGACAAGACGAGTGAAAAATCTGCTGCCACTACCGGGATTCGAACCCGGGACCTATGGATTGGCAGTCAGGTGTCCTGACCACCAAGCCACCGAGGCCGGCTTTAACCTCTAAATTTAAAACAATAATAAACTCTAGTGCCAACTGTATTGGCCAAAGAAAACTAAAATTCCCACTAAACAGATAGTAGGGCCTGAGAGGCCCACGTTGGTAAGTCTAGGGGTAGCGATGAAAAAAAAATTCCTACACCTAGAGAATTTTTTGTTGTTGTTTTAATTTATTAAATTTAGGTTTCTGAGGGTTTTTTTAGAGATGTCACAAAAGCTCAAATTTTTCAAACGATTAGAACGGAAACGGCGCAACAAAATAACAAGCCTAGGGCCTCTCAGGCCCATGTTGGTAATGTAAGGGTTAAAGTTATATGGATCTATATAGATGAAGCACTGCATTTTAACACAACGAACATACCTGCAGCTGCACGGCTCATTCTACATAAATTTCTTGATTGGAAGGAATTCGATTACGGAATTTAAAATACTCAAACGTACGTACATGATGTGCTGCCGTGAATTCCATTTTTCGCACACTGAGAAAAATTTCCGATTTTTTCAATGAATGTGTGTGAATTTTCAGTGGTGTCGCGTGCCATCTGGCAACAATGCAACGACTCCATTTAAACTCATTAAATATATCGAATTTTCCTTGTGCGCTGTGCACCCCCTGAATTCGATATTTTACATGAGTTTAAATGGATGGAATACATTGTTGCCAAATTTCACGCGACGCCACTGGTGCCGATAGTATATTCCCGCTCTTTATTTCTCATAAAGCCAACAAGAATTCGTGAAGATTCAAGCGCCTCGTTATAGTTGCAGTAGTAAGGACACTTAAATCGACACGAATTCCCGCTGTCTTTATCGGAAATAAAGTGCGGGAATTTACTGATGGCTCATTCATTGAAACAATCGGACATTTTTCTCCGTGCAGAGATAGCTCTACAATGCTGTTATAGTTAGCGATCTCCCCAACTTTTACGCGTTTTACTCCCCTGAGAATTAACCTTTTCAAACCTTTTAAATACTTTTTGTACCAGGGACGGATTTTTAGCCATCATAGCTGATCTGGGCGCAATTTTCTCATATAAAATGACATAGGCGGCGCGTATAAGGGGCTATTGGGGCTATAGTCCCCCCACTTTTTTGGGAACGAGGGGCTGAAAAAAATTTTGAACGAGAAAAAAAGGAAAACAGGAAAAGAAAGAAAAACAGAAAAAGAAGAAAAAAGGTTATTTATCCCCCCCGCCTGCGTCAAACGTTATTGTGAAAAAGGTGAAGAAAGAAAGAAAAAAAAGCTTGTGATTTTTAGCCCCCCCCCCACTTTTTGACCCCACGCGCCGCCCATGTAAAATGATATGCATATCATATTTTCATTTTTACCATGAAATATTCTTTGTCATTCAAATGCACATTAAAATGTACACCAAGTACGGAAGGGTTAAGCATAAATAATCCTCTAGTTGGAAAAAAAGCAAAAGTCGAGCTTTAATTAAAATAATTCTGAATCTTTAGGTTTTATTGCATTTCTGTTTTTTGGAATTTCCAACTTCCAAATTTCACTGAGTAAGAAAACAAAAGAAAACAAAAAACCAGGATAATCTGACAAATTATAACCATAAGTTCACGCATTATCCATCTTATTTGTTAGGGAGATAGATTGATCAATATATTTGTGTGTGCTTGCTGATTAATGTCAACGTAAACGGTTTAGGGTTTTTATGGAAATTAGAGACTTTGTTATAATTAGTAATAAATAAGATTATCAGCTTTTATTGATATGGAATTAAAAAAATCATATTTACCTGCTGCATGAGGTGTCTTGAGTAGTGTTGCCAGATAGGGGTGAAAAAGCCGTACGTTTTACATTGATTTAAATGGGGACGATCCGGCTTTTTACCCTCGATCCGGCAACACTGGTCTCGAGAATCGTAAAATGAAGAGGAACAGTTGTCCTCTCTCTCAGTAGTTATTATCTTTACGCTTACAAAACTAACGATGAACCGAAGCGTATAGGAATTTTTTTCTGTGCAGCCGTTCGAGTTTATAGAATGACATTTTTCAATTCACCGATCGTTCCATCGGTTGAGAAAAGATTACACAGTTCAGTGTTTGAGATGCACTGCACGAAAATACTCTGATCTGTAATCGTCTCTCAATCGGTGTAATCGCCGTTAAACAATTAAATACACGCAAGAGTTTTTTTTTTTTTTAAAGTCATCGACGTCTCCACCGATCAAAAAAATATTACAGATTTGAACATTTTCTTGCATCATAGTCATACACTGAACTGAACTGTGTAGACCTTTCTAAACCGATTAAATTATCGGTGAATTGAAGAATGCCATTAAATCAGAGGCGGCTCGTGCCATCTAGCAAGAATGTGTTCGCTCCATTTGAATCTATGTTTAACAATCGATTGCTGGTGAAGAGCTGCTTCACTTTCGAATCGATTGTTTTACATACAATCAAATGGAGGGATGACATTGTTGCCATATTGCACGAGCCACCACTGCACGAAATAAACTCGGAACGGCAGCTCTGGTTTTTTCTACAGTTCATCAGCCGGATTATCGTTGTTTGATCCGTATTTTTTTGTCGCACTGTGCGTTGGATATGAGAGTTATAATATCACGGAGCTGCAACTCCACGCCACGTAGAGCGAGCAATGATAAAATAATCGGATTTGTCACGGAAAATGGAGAACAATAAAAATTTAAGTTGATGATTGAGAGGAGCGCCCCCCCCCTCCTCCCCCACGACTTCCCTCGCACTCGCCTGCCTCACGCCCAGCCTCCTGTTCTGCTGCGCCACGCTATGGCATAGCACATAGTGCGCGTCCTTCCTCACAAGAGACGCTATCCAATAATAAAATTGGAGGGGGCGAAGGGTAAGATCGATGGAGGGGGCAGGGGGGGGATATGAATAGGAGCAGACAAAATAAGTTTCAAACGACTGCTTGTCAAACGTGAAGCGTAATCCTATCCACGGTAATTGGGAAACTGCTGAGCATTTAGGGAGAGAGTGTGTGTGTGTGAGAGAGAGAGAGAGAGGAGAGAGAGAGAGAGAGAGAGAGAGAGAGAGAGAGAGAGAGAGAGGGAGAGAGAAGGGAGAGGGGAAGAGAGAGGGAGGGAGAGAAGGGAAAGATGGAGAGGGGGAGGGGGAAAGGAGGTGGAAAGGGAGAGAGAGACAGACAGACAGAGAAAGAGAGAGAGAGAGAAAGAGTGAAAGGAGAGGGGGAGAGAGTGGGAGGGAGAAATAGGGGGTGAGAAGGGAAAGAAGGAGAGGGGGAGAGGGAAAGGAGGTGGAAAGGGAGAGAGTGACCGACAGACAGAGAAAGAGAGAGAGAGAGAGAGAGAGAGAGAGAGAGAGAGAGAGAGAGAGAGAGAGAGAGAGAAAGAAAGAGAGAGACAATGAATGAAGACGGAGTGAAGAAGAAGAGAAGAGGAAGGTAGATACTAGAGAGTGCAAAAAAAGAGGGGGGGGCATTTTATCTTAAAGAGGATTGCATCACGCAAAGCTTCGAAAATGCTGAATCTATGCTGTCATCATTGGCAGTTTTTGAAGCGATACAATGTGATGGGATATCGACGTGTTTTAAATCAAATACGTTAAATTGTGTTTTTGTTTTTGTTTTGTTTTGTTTTTTCTTTTGAAGAAAAATGTAGGAAATACCGACAGTTGAGTGCGAAATGTTGCGTCGCTTTTGGTACGATAAACATTGTAAAGCAGTGTAGTAGAAAAAAAAGCTTCCGTCATCAAAACTAGGATTAGCTCGCATCTTTACCTATCGGATTTCCCACCGGACAACTGTTGGATTCTGATTGCAACGGTACGTTTCATATTTCAAGGCGTTACCAATGTTTTTGTGTCGTTAATTTTGAACCAATGGAGGACTGATAGATTGAATTGCTTCTTGGGTGAAAAGTATCGAGCGAATTGATACAAATTGATTCAATTTACAGTAAACTGTAGCAATTAAAGTTGTAAGCTCAGACTTTGTTCCTAACTCCAAAAAACGTCACTTATAATGAACGCGCTACAAAGTGGAGTGAAAAAGACATTCAATCCAACGCACCAATCAGTTTTAAAATATATATATTAGAGAGGATTCAAAGGCTCGGCAAATGGGTGCGTTAATTTATTTCGAATAATCGAAGTAAGATAGTATGTATCTGTCTCATACAATAATTGTTCTGCAAAGGAATATAAAAAGCTGCAAGTGGAGTGGAGTAACAAAACCAATAACATGTCCTTGATTGCATAGTCAGAGAAAACAAACTTGGTACAATAGTTCCTTACAAAAGTACTACGTTGAATCGAGGCTTAAGCCAATAAGCTGATAAATCCACTGATTTATACATATCTGGTACTTTTTGTGACTGGTTCTGCTACACTGTATATGGTTTCGTTGTCTGTATTCTGTCGATTCAAACCGCTATACTACAGTTTATAGTGACTTGAATAAAGTAAAACAAACAGGCTGCTTATTTTAGTTCAACAGAACCCCACTCCACTCCTCCGTTTATACAGGGAAGGTAGTTAACTGTTCGTACTCGGTGGAGTTGGAATTGCCTATACGATGAATTGAAGGAGCCCGATGAGATCTTATCTTGTAGTGTTTTCATCTGTATTTGATGATATTTTGTGCCAGAAAAAACCTGTAAAAATGACGATGAGTACAGCAAAAAATCACAAGATTCACTCTCAGAATCGGGCTTAATGCCGAAGAGACGTGGGTATCTTGGGTCCCATCTAATTTGACACATTGTTTTGTTTTTCTGTTGAGAAAGTGACAAATTAGACAGGAATCTCTTATGATACCTGCGTTGAACCGTCATCGCGATCTTCCTGTTATAGTAGTTTTGTGACATTAGTACTGAATTTTAGACTTTTTTTGCATGATTACCGTGATTCTTGCTGAGTTTTACATCAGATTGGACTACTCATTTGCTGACAGCCTAAGTCTGCAAGAGCCCCATTCGTAATCGTGTAATCGACTACCACCCATTTTTACCCAACTCTGATATGTATCCGGTGACTTTTGTCAGATGTCCTAATGTGTGACAAAGTAGACGGAAGGAATGAGAGCAAGCATAAAAATTGGTAACACCGAAGTTTCGGGGCAGAGAGAGGAGTGCACAGAAGACAGGTTGTGACCTGAGAGAGTTATTGTCCTATGAGCATATTCTGAATGCAAATGTTTGTGAAAAACTCGCTTCACGCTGCCGGCATAAACAAGATATCCTACACTCCCCGAACAAGCACCCCCCACCCTCCCGTTCCCTCCTCCGTTAGAGTCTTTTTTTCATCCCTCTTCGTATGTAACTTCCTTTCAGTGCCCCCTTCTTCCTTTGTACCACTTGGAATCGTCGCGTCGATGTAATGTCCTCATCCGTTACTGCACGTCAGTCATAATGTCACGTGCTCTTCATTTATATAAACGGATCGAGTGCGCCACATAACCTCTTAATAGGGAGCAATCCTTCTTTGCTACATTTATTAATATAGGGCCCGATTAATCCATCTTATAAACGTAACCGGAACTTAATGGGGTTACAGGTCGTTTGGTCTACGGCAATTACGTCTACTATTTTTTCGGTCTACTTAAAATTAGGTCTATACTTTTATTTCGTCCACAGTCGTTACGCGTAATGTGTCATTCCATCCACTAGCATTTTATGTCTACTGATTCCTTGTCCATTGGTTAGTTATGTCTATACTTACAAATAAGGTCTAATTGTGAAATAGATCTAACTAATTCGTTTGCCTACTAACAACTAACGTCTATACGCTTAAAATTTCATTGGTTATTTTTTCTACATTTCTTATGCCAAGAAGTAAATTGCCAGTTATTCGACTCGAATTATTGTATCTGTTATTGTATAAACGGTTATTCATCGCAAATCAATTTTTTTAATGCAGTACGTATGATTGGTCTACTCCTAATTCATTGGCAAATTTTGCGGACCAATTTTTAATAGCCGTAGGTATTTGATAAGCAAGCTTTCACGTTGTAGACCTATTTCCCTGGACCAAAAGCCACCTTCTTGTCAATTAGACTTCCTTGATTATTAGACTTCTTGTCTGTGGACCTAATAATTGTTAATATCAATTTGAGGTTTCTTGTTCCAACTGCAAATTGATGTAAGGTCATTTTTTTGAAGTAATTTGCCGTTGGAACAACCACAATTGCTGTCAAAACAGGGTATTGCTTTTTCTCCTTGTTATTATTCTTGTTGTCATTAGCCGTAATGGAGCTGTTGCAAACTTTTGCTACAGGCTTATTAATAGTTGATAATGGGGTAATACCCAGTAAAAATAACAATTAGCGCACTAAAAAATCACGAAATCCATTCCTAAACTCACAAAATGCTTTTAAACGCGAGACCGTAATGGCGGCCGGGGCCGCGGTTTTCATTGGGGCTCCCTATCTTCAATCAGTGCCATCTACACGAGGTGTTCTCGCAACACCACACAAGAAGAAGAAGAAGCATAAAATTGCCATAAGAAAACCGCGGCCTCGGCCGCCATTACGGTCTCGCATTTAAAAGCATTTTGTGAGTTTAGGAGTGGATTTTGTGATTTTTTAGTGCGCTAATCGTTATTTTTACAGGGTATTACCCCACAATCAACTATTAATAAGCCTGTAGCAAAAGTTTGCAACAGCTCCATTCATTAGACCTAGTGACTATAGACCAATTTTTAGTAGACAAAACGGCCTGAAACCCTTCATATATCCTGTTCAGTATAAGTCACGGAAATAATTGGATCCAAACAAATATTCAATCTCACTCGCTGTAACGCGGTTTCCTGTAAGAAACAGGATCCACATTTTCAAATGCTAATTTATGCTAGAACACAATAACAAGTTATCTC
This sequence comes from Trialeurodes vaporariorum, assembly GCA_011764245.1. NCBI lineage: Eukaryota > Metazoa > Arthropoda > Insecta > Hemiptera > Aleyrodidae > Trialeurodes > Trialeurodes vaporariorum. The sequence goes on along the minus strand of VMOF01000002.1, from coordinate 5,419,704 downwards.
AGATTTTACTACACTGTTGGATTTCTCGTACCTTAAAATATAACCACGTTTCAGTGACAGTTTTGATACATCACCCATTAATTCACAATCACAGTTATTTCGAAGAATTTCCTACGTTTTGTCCTTGTCTCACTCACAGTTTCTTATGGGCACAGGACCGGAGGTCATGGGCTCATCGGCACCATCACACTTCATTTTATACCTCTAGCAAGCTTCGATACGGAGAGATCCAGTTTTGATCGTGATGTTATCACGGAACATTGACCAGGTATATTTTGACGTAAGAGTGCCTACATTTTGATGGATATGCAATTTCAAGACGAGAATGTAGGAATAGTTGCACGAAAAAGTGCCGCAGTTTGTTTATTCTCGCCCAAAGTGAATATAATAACGAAAACTGGAATATTATAACGAAGACTGACAATTTGACGAGTATAACAAAGCACTTTTTGTGTTATTTTTGTCAATTTCAAATCCTTGTTTTCTTCTTTTCCTCGAGTTTTTGTTGTTTTGCTATTTTGAATTTGTATCATTAATATTTTCTTTGTTTTCATTTAGTAAAGGTACATAAATAAATAATAAGATATGAAAAAATTATATTGTTTGCAAACGATTTGCACCAATTTTTATGTAAATTCTATTTGTTGCTAGCTGTGCAAAAGCAAAACACGATTTACGTACCTATTTTTCAGAAACGTCTCCGTTGTGAAACGAAGGGGAGAAAAATATCACTGATTCTTCTATCGGACGTTACATCCATTAAATCAAAATTAAAATAAAAGAAAAAAAAATCATTTCTGGAGCTCAATTATTTCATAGCTTTCACCGTCTTAGGAAACGAACTTTTTAGCATAAATAAAACTTTCAAAACTACAACTTCCGAAGTTTTGAGACGGCTCGGTTTTTTCATCCTTCCAACCCACTTAAGTGATGACGTTGAGGTCGGCAACGAGAAATACTCTCCAGCTCTCTCTGTCAGACGCATAACTGGAATCTGTACTCGACGCCGCGTAGAACTTTCACTAACTCGGGCCTCACTTAAACTTACATCAATAAATTCAGCACGAAAAAAAAAAAAAAAGGTCTGCGTAATTCATCCACTTTTCTTATGAGTATGGAGAAAAATGAAGAAATTAAACGGTGAAAACATATGCGGTAAGTAAATACTACAGAAAAAATGGGGGTGGAACACTGAGAATAGAGCTGTTAGAAGAAAAGAGTTCACGATGAAATATAAAAGCTGCTTATCCGATGAAGTTTTCGTCTGGTGCAGGCTACGACAGAAAAAAAAGATGGAGTGAAAGAAAAAGGACCGAAAAAAAAAAAAATAGGAAAAGAAGCAAAAAATCAGGAAGTGAGTTGAATGTTGGGAAGTTATTGTTCTCAACAAGGATCATTCTAAAATGCATCCGTTCGAAACTTCCCGTACGAAATCGTTTTAAACTGGAGAATAGACTTCAAACTTTTGCTCGATTATTAACGCTCCGCTTGTAATTAATGGAGTCGATTTTTATTTCAAAGTTTCCTAGGAGGTAAATTTTAGGTTCACGACAGGAAAAATAATGTATGAAAATTAATTTGTTGAAATCCTTTTTTTTTTTAATTCTATGAATATTTCATCATGGCTGTCGTGAAAGGGTTGGCTCAGATTAAGTGACACTTAATTGCAGTTGACACAATTCTAGCGAAACTGCCAACTTCTACTTTATTATAATACTGTATTGGAGTAGTTTCGGTTTTCTTTTTTCACTCCCACGCAGATATACCTATAATTCACGGAAAAAGAAGACTGTTAAAATCTACTATCTTGGAGTCAGCTATCAAGTTAATGGTAAGTGCATCGTACATTAGGTAAATTAATTAAGTTTGTAGGTTCATTTTATCGCAGAATTTAGTAAAATTTATCAAACTTGATAGCTGATTCCAAAATCAACTTTGCGGACGGTAAGTTCTACCAGTTATTTTTTTCGTGTGGTATAATGAATACATGAACAAAAATATTTAATTTAAAAAAAAAAAAAAAAAAAAAAAAAAAAAAAAACGGAAAATAAAATACAAAATGCAAATCAATGGGTGATTGGTGATTGTGTATGGTCAAAAATATATGCCATATACAATGTTCATTTTGCAACCAAACATGGTGTCACACCACACCGGTGCCAAAAGAAAGTATTCTCTTATTGGCAACTTCTTGATCTAAACTGCCATTACGTTAAAAGCATTTCATGAGATTAGGGTTGGATTTTGCAAATTTTAGTGCCACCATTGTTATACTTGGAGATTTTTGCATCTGAATCGACCCTTGAATTGCTTGTAACAGAAGCGTACAAACAACCTCATTCTACGTGGAGGTGGGGGGGAGGAGGAGGAAATACGTTTTTTGCTTAGAATGATATTCTGATTGTGTTTTCGTTTTTAATCATTCCTTTGACCGTTTTAACGGACACTGCGGTGAGCCTCGGAGTTATCAAAAAGCAATATAAAAGTACAAATGAGTTTAAAAAAATCCATTCCAAGCTGCCTCAAGAGGATTTGTTTAAACGTTGAAATGGAGGGTAAAAAAAAAAAAAAAAAAAAAAAAAAAAAAAAATCTGTGCTCCTTTTCATTTAACATAGGGTGAAAACAAGGCAATATAAAATTGTGCCGACATTATTTTTCCCGCCTCCCATTCAGCAGAGGACGACGACCAGCACCAGTACCCGCCTCCCTCCATGTCTACCCTTAGGTTGTAAAACTCGTAAGATTTTTTCTCTGAACAAGCAAAACAAGGAGGAGGAAACTAATTAAAAGTGAATAGCGCAGTATATAATTTTTATGAAGATAACTCCGGATAAACCCTTCCTGCCCCTGTTTGCCCCTTCCTTCTCATCCGTCTCCCTCGTCCTCTCTGCACCGCTTCGTCTCTTCCGCTCTTTTCTTCTATATTGAAGTGGATGTGACCGGCAACATTTGTTACATTAAGTAGCCGTAGCCGTGAGCTTTTCAACAGAGTAATGAAAGTCAGATTAAGGCCACTATTGAAGCTTAAATCGTCTAATCACGGAGGGAAGGGACAATTTGTATCCATGGCTTACAGTACACTCGTATAAAAAAATGAACCTAGTTTTATTTTATCAAATCAATGCACATGCATCTTGTTTTTTGCTTCCGTCATTTATACTTATCAAAGAGTGATGCATCCCTAATAGGAAATCCTTGGTTTAAAAAAATTGTTCAAACGAAATAAATTTATAAAAAATCAATACACTTAATAGTCTAAGCAACGGAGAGCTAATACGAACCCTAGCTTGGAGAGTTATGTCTGAGAATCGATTCGTATGTATTTTCGGTCGCTGAATCCGAACATGAACTTTAAGTACGAATCAAATGGGTGGGGGGGGGCCACCATTTTCCAAAATCACGTTTTTCGGCTTATTTTGCTTACAACTCAAGCGCCATTGCTCAAATGCATAAAATACTTATGTACAGTTCGTCTTTACAACGAAAAAGTTTCAAACCATTATTTAAAAAAACTGCATGAATGCGCTACGGAGTGAATGCAATTCCTTTTTTGCGATGTGTGTTAAATGTCAGTCCTTTTCGACGTGATATAGTTAGTGGTAACGAGGAAAACAATTAGTGATGTAATTTAAATTCTTGCGCATTGTTAAGTTAATTTGAGCCGTGAACCTTTACTTTGAGAGTCAGAGACTTAATGGCGTCTCCTCTTCGAATTATTTGTCATGAAGTTACGAAATAATCTTCGTCCTTGCATTCGTCGATGGAACACACGAAAGTTACCCCCCGACGAACAATAGATGCGACAGTAAGTTGGACGAAACTAGTTTGCCTAAAATCTCAACTTTAGTTGTTTACGTCTGTGATTCACAATAGTCAAATTGCACAAGTTTCGTCTTGCAAAGACTTAATGTAAAGCACGAGTTGGTACTTGACTCAAGGTAATCAAATTGCCGCAGCGAATGTGCTCACCTCTCGTTCACTTTAATGAACGAAGTAGATTGAGTCTTCCTCAGTTTCTCTTCAAAAACTGGCAAAAATTGGAAAGAACCCACATTTTTCCTAAAACAATACATAGATGTATGTCCTAATGAGGCTCTTGCAAACTTTTGCTCTGAGCAAATCAATAATCCAATCTGATGCAAAAAACAGAGAAAATCAGGAAAATCACACTCCGAAAGTCTAAAATTTAGTAATAAACTCACAAAACTGCTTTAACGGCAATATTTTAATGGCGGCTCAGAGCGCAGGTATCATGGGAGAAACCTGTCCAATTTGTCACTTTCTCCTCGGAAACACAAAGATATGTGTCTTAATTTAGATAGGAGTCTCTCATGATACCTCTGCGTTGAACCGCCTCCAAGCCCGATTTTGAGAGTAAATATTGTGATTTTTAGTGTACTCATCGCGTCATTTTTACGGGTATTTATGCAAGCAGCTACTCTTCAATTGCCTGTAGCAAAAGTTTGCAAGAGCCTCATTATTTGGATAATTTTTTCTAGCTATCGTCTTTCTACCTACAAGTTAGATTAAATCGACTCATAATATATGCCCAAGTTTTGTTAAAACTTACAGGTAACTATTAGTCAGTTATATTAATGACTCGATAAATAATGTCAACAAATTATTCAGTAAACAGCAGCTGTTTCCTGTAAAAAAAAAAAAAAAAAAAAAAAAAAAACAACTGTTGGCGCATGCTAACAGACAAGGCTTTAGATTGTTTGTCGTGGACAGTCCTTGATGCCTTTACTAATAAGTCGAGTATGCTTGATGCAGCGGCAACTGGTACAACGTGGCAACAACGTATTTTCTCCATTTAAACCCAGATAAAACAATCGATCATTAGGATGCGCACCTAGGATATCGATACTTGTGAATAGCTTTAAAGGGAAAATAAGCATGGTTGCCCTATTGCACGAGCCGTCATCGCCACTGGCTTGATGATGATCGGAGGAGACAGGACTTGCTCCCGAGTTTAAGTGAATCGAAAGACTGTCCTTGTCAAAGAAAATTAGGTCCTAGAGAAATAATTGGGAACTACATAGGTGACTCTTCCAATACCACGCCCGAGTGTGTTTGATTCCATATAACTTTTTCTCATTGACAATAAAGTATATACTAGTCCAAATCGTAAAACTCGGAAAATAACCTTTCTTCAAGAGCCTTCAATTACCTGAATAGGCAAAATGAACGTTTCTGAGTACGAATATTTAACTACCCACTGAAAATGAGCGATTTGTAACTTTGAGTCGTTTGGAAAACCTGTGCCTAGAAGTATAAAAAGGTTGAACGAATTGACTAAATTAAACGCAAGTGTTTCCAAATGAGTGAGAGACTGATTATAAATGGATACGTCTTTCGAAAACCTGTGATCAGTCTCTCCAGAGTTACTTTTACATTTTGAGCGGCTGAACGACGCTTTCCGAAGGACAACCTAACCGGGCTCTCACCCAATAGAAACACTTGCACTGTATATAGTTTTATCGATCCGTTTAATCACGAAGTCTCCTTTCAGCCCGCAGGTTGAGCTCATACGCACATCACGTTTTTTTCAGGGATCCAATCTTTTCTACCAAACTGGATCAAAAATTCCCTGACGACAGAGATGATATTAGCCGGTTAGGGAGCGGTCACGAGAAAACCCGAGTATTATGCAAATTACTGAGTCTCGCTTGAATTCAGAGATACAGAGCAAGAGGTAAGGAGGGCGGGCGGGCGGGCGGGAGGAGGAAGAGCTGTGAAAAGATATTAATCACAGCTTTATCTAAGCCTCCAGCGTTATTTTGTCTTCTTTTTCTGCTCCCCTCTCTCTTTTACTTTCTCTCTCTTTCACCCCTTCTATTTCACTCACTTTTACTTTAAATCTCTCTCTCTCTCTCTCTCTCTCTCTCTCTCTCTCTCTCTCTCTCTCTCTCTGATCTGCGTTCTCGTCCTTGTGGGGTTCCTCCATAAGACTCCATGATAATATAAAATTAACCTAACTTAACTAACCAAACCAAACTTAATCCTAACCTTAAAAAGCCTTTATTTTGAGTTTTGTTCCCCTTGTGGACAAGTGAGTGGTTCTGCAGACATTTCCGCTACCAAAACAAACATAAACTTTAAAAATTTTCTCTCAAAAATCTTTGAAAATTTTGTTAGTTTGCCTCAATTTTGAACGCTGACATCGAATTTGATAGCTTTTATAGCGAATTTTCATTGATTCCTCTTGAATCTAGCTTTCCTAGAACATAACCTCGAATTCATCAAAACACTAAGTTTTTTGGAAAATTTCACTTCTAATCAGGAAAAGTGAATGGAAATAGCAATCAGAGGGCTGACTGAATATTTTTCAGAGCGTACGGTTGCAATTCCGCACTTTTAATGAAGCTTTTGAGACCTTTTATCTTGTTCAACTAACAGTAGCGCTCAAAGTCTTAGGTAGCGCAAATGTCTGCAGAACGAAAAATCCCTTGTGGACTGTGAAGTTGAGAAAAAGTACCCCTCAAGTCCAAAATAACCCACAAGGTTGGTTTTGGGAGCAAAATGGTTCCCACAAGGATGGAGGGTTGCTCTCTCTCTCTCTCTCTCTCTCTCTCTCTCTCTCTCTCTCTCTCTCTCTCTCTTTCTCTCTCTCTCTCTCTCTCTCTCTCTCTCTCTCTCTCTCTCTCTCTCTCTCTCTCTCTCTCTCTCTTTATTTCGCCCATCCTCCTCCCTTGCACTGTCCGGATTGAATTGGATAGGATCGGCTCGTTAACCTCTTGAGTACTTTTGTCTTTCATCAATCATTTTCTTCCTCTATACATCTCTGTTGTTTTCTTACAACTTTACTTTGATCGACGCAATGCAAATAAAGAAAAAAAAAAGGCTACATTTTTTATTCGAGCCTCTCTTTTTCTCCAACGGTCTCTTCTGCTGGCACGGTTTAGAAATAATCGTTTATTCCAGTTGGTTCTCCCGTTGGCTTGGAAAACGGTATCTTGCCAGGACACAGGTATAGATTACAAATATAGTCGGCGCTCTGCTTGTAGAAAGGCAGTATCCAGGCTGTCTTTTAATAGTCGTTCTGCAAACAGTGTTATAACTAATAATCACTGATCCATACCTTTTTGATTCAATTATAGCCATTAGTCAAAAACGAGCATGGTGGAAAATTTACTTGGCAATTATTCCATTAACTCAGAATGTTCTATATTTTTCTTGAAAGATAGCTACGGCCCACAATGAAAAACATTGTTGAGTCCGATTCCGGTTAAATATTCATGTTAATAATGTTTAACCGAGATTTAAGATCGTTCTAACATGTGCTTTAATCGTGTTTGATTAGTTGTTATTTTAAAGTTTCTGGGGGAACAGTGCATCAGCGCCCCCCTCCTAGAATTCAAAACAGTCAGAATTTCTCGATAAGAAAAATGAAAGGGAAAAAAAGATGATGAAATGGTAATCAAAGGAGTAATACGTATTTGGCGAACTTTGTTATTTGTTTACATTTTAATTTGGACTAATTTTTTGCAAGGAGAAGTAAAATAATACATTTGTCTTAATATCATTATCATCCGTTGTCCCTTTATTCATTGTATCAACCACCTCATTTTATTATTTGATACACCTTGGATGGCTTAGTAATGGGTCTGTTGCGTACTTTTGCTACATCAATATAACTCCTTGTTTGTAACGTAAAATTCGGCGAAAAGACAGATGCGCACATTAAAAACTTTCAAAATCCACTATCATTAATTCAGATAATACCTTCCATTTCAAACAACCCGCGCTACACTAGACACTATATCACCGACTTATAACTACATAGATGGAACCATATCGTTTATATAAACATCAACAGAACTTACACACATTGGAATGTTTCGTTTAGATACGTACATTTTTTATATTATCTTGTAATCTTTGATAAACCGAAAAAACCAGACAGCAAATGCAGCCAATTGTTCATGTATTTAGAAGAAAATTCCATCATTATGTAGTTACGATGTTGTTTAGTTATGCACGGTGGTTCCGTCTATGAAGAAGTATACCGGTGCAAATAGTGTCTAGTGTAGCGCGGGCTGTTTGAAATTGAAGTGATTTCCAGATTTAATGAGTGGATTTTGAACGTTTTTAATTTGCGCATCATTATTTTCGCCGAATTTTACATAAGAATCAAGGTTCTATATTGTTGTAGCAAAAGTATGCAACAGACCCATTGTGAACTATTTGGATGAAAAGAATCTGTCCTTTTTTCCCGGGGAGAAGGGGGGTACCCCTGGACCTTCCATTGGGGTTCCACAACTGTGTCCCACCCCCTTGGAAATTTGTCTGCGGGCGCCGGGGGCGCCCATTTACAACGACCCTTTGTAAATTATTACATAGGATCTGGCATCGGCGGAATGGAAACAAATCGAGCTGGTCTCCCGTGCCACCCTACAAATTAATTTTAAATTTAAAACATTTCCTCGCCCGGAAAATATTTACAGTAGCAAGTACAACGTGTTGTATTTACTCTCTGTTTTCAAGTTAATCACTTTTCCCCCCCGCACTGCCAATTTCTCGCCCATACCCACAACACTCAGACACCCCGAGGATCTTTGTCGACGCTGATTTTCTTTTCCTCCCATCTCGCCTCACGCATTTTTATACTCTCTCGAAGAACTCTTGCTCCCACACTCTCTCTTCATGTTTCCTTATTCTCCTGCTCCTGCTCCTTCTCCTTCATCCTCTTGTTTCTCTGTTTTTCATCCTGTGGCATAAACTAGACTCTCTTCGTATATCCTTTTTTTCCCCCTTCCAGAAATACAAGGGTGCTCGTGCAGTTAAGTATCTTTACAGCAAATCTGAGCTCTTATTTTTCTTCATCATCCCTAGCGAACAACTGTTGGAATCCAAGGCTGTAACTCACTGTACCTCAAGGCTGAATAGAATCTCATGGAGGGTACTCTAACATTACCGATTGTATTGAAGGAGAAGAAAATGCATTTCATGCTGGACGAAAGAAAAATGTCGGGATAAGCACTCTTATAAATCTTAAGTATTTCGAATTGAATTATTTTTCCTTTTATTTCCGTCTACTCTTTTCAATGGGTCTGTTCCAAAAGTTTGATTCAGCAAATTACAGGATTAATTCCAATGTATAATGTTAACATTTGCGCTCTGAATTTCCTGGAATCTGTTCCATAATTTAAGGAATCTGAGCAAACGTCACTTTCTGAAGCTCCCTCTCTTTTTTTGGTTTTTTTTTTTGGTTTTTTTTTTGTTTTTTGTTTGTTTTTTGTTTTTTGTTTTTTTTTTTAAAACGGAAGTTACAAGATGATCGTTTTGTTGTCATTTTTTAAATGCATACGAGCGTACGAGCATGAGATTTTGTACCAGTGGTGGCTCGTGCGATTTGGCAACAGTGTTTTTATCCCATTTAAATATATGGAAAACAATCGAAACTCGAGGAGGCTGCCAGCCTCCGCTTGAATCGATTTTTTACCTAAGTTTAAGTGGGAAAAATGCATGGTTGCCAAATCTCACGGGCCGCTACTGTGTGTACGAGTGTGAGCGAAAAACGTGATGATCAGTCAATTTCTTTTAAAATTTGACCGAGCGATTTAACGTTACCGAGGCGATCGTCATCATATGTTTAGTGCCCTGCTGAACAAAGGATACATTCGGCTAGACACATTTTAGCGGGGACTTGTGACTTTTTGATATCGATGTACAGCTTCGAGACTTATCGAATTTTTTATTCGCAGGTTTACGGATTAGTACAGTGAACGAGTGATGACTTGATGAGGTCGGTGCATTGATTCGAAAACACGATTGAAAGCCAACTAATTTGGAAGGTTTTGAGACTTTTTCGCAAAACCGTTTTTTTTTTCTCAAAATTGTTTTATTCATGATCAGTTCCGAGGACAGGCTGGTGGTTATTCTTTTCTTATTGGTAATATGTTGTTGAATTTTACTGAGTTCTTTATATGATTGGTTTCATGTTGAACATTTGTCGTTTATTTTAAATGTAAGTCATTTATCTATAAGGAGAACAAGCGATTGAATCACGAATTATGCAATCAGCTCTTGAAAAATCCAAAGATAGTATATTTTTTTAGAAGCCCCTGGGAGTTGCGGGAAAGCTTTCGTTTAAAAATGTTTATTACGTATATTGTTTGCGCTAAAGGTAAAATTGCATTAGCAGCATGGACGTGGATAGCAAATTACGCGAAAGACGAGAAACGGAACGTGGCCACCGGCCGCTAGTAGTAATATAGTAGTAATTTGTTTTCGGCGAAATTCTACTTCATTTTATCACAGAATAATACAATCAGAACGGAAACTCCTATAAGAGCCAATGGAAGCAAGTTTGGAATTTAACGGCACCAATAGGCAACGCTGTGGTTTTATTTCCCAACATGGCGGACGTGTGTGATTTGTGTTGAAACTCATTAATTTATGTGAATTCTGGAAGGAAATCTTAAGTTTCCAGCCTCACTTTCATTCTATTGGCATTTCAGAATGAAAATTTCGCGGATCATGTCCTATATTTTTTGTTTTTCGCAAGCGAATCCAGATGTAAACATCCTATATCCAAATATGGCGGACGCGAAATGAATTTGCTTCAAAATCCGACAGAGTTTCCGTTCTGATCGTTTTATTCTGTGATTTTATTTTACCTGTAAGACAACAAAAATGATCATTGAACGAAACAAACTTTCCTTGTACGATGAAAAAAAATTTGACTAAAATTACAGGACAAAAGCCATATTCTGAAGCTAAAAATAATTGGACTTTAAACTCATGGACGTTGCATAGTCGAGGACGAAAATAATGAAATGACCTATTGTTCTACAAGACGAACTTTGATTGGACGAATTATCAAGGACCAACTTTCATAGGACGAAAAAACAGAACGAAAAGTCATTACTACAGCCCCGCTCTGATTGGAAACCCCTCTTTTCTTATGCATCAAATTGTATCTTTTGAATGAAGTACAAAGTAAACTAGAAATAAACTTTCTCGTGAAATGTTGACAAACGAAAATTCATCACAAGTTTGTTTTCTTTGCTGTGTGTCCTGTACCTTGTGTGTGCTGGTTACTATTTCATTTTGTCTAAAATGAGTCGTTTAGGGTGACCATGAAGCGGATTTTGGGCGGAGGCAAGGAGTGGCAGTGTGTTTGAGTAATGTAATAATTAATGACTTACAATTTCATCTGGCGAACTTTACTTGCGCGCCTGGACCTACACGCCCACCCCAGAACTCCTCATTCCATAATTTTGCTGATGACTGAACACGTTCATTTGCCCCCTCACTCGCTGGCATTCATCCCCACGTCCGCTCCCTCTCTCAAACACTCTCTCTATGATCTGCACTCTATAGACAATTTTTTTGGTCTTTCTTATTCCTCTGATTATTGCCCGTTTACACTCGTTTATTATTTTCACCTTAGTTTACTGTCTTTAAAGATGTTAAATAGATGTCTTCGTTTTCTCACAGTCTTGGTTTTCTGGTTTTTAATTTTTCGGTTTTTCGGTTACGTTTTTTTTTTTCATTCAATGCATCCATCCGTCTGTTCTCATCGATTCCAAACTTTTTATTACTTCAGAATCCTTATAATATTTATATATACTACTCTTCTTGTTCATTATTGATTATTTCTGTAATATGACTAGCAAAATTACTTATAATTGGTAAATTATTGTCATGGTGCAAACGATTTTTGGAAACTTTGCAGTTGGTTCATTTAAACTTATGAGAAGTATCGAAATATTGGGTGTTCAGTCAACACGTTTGCATTCGACCTTTCGCATGGATTTAAATTGACGCTAGTCAACGTTGCCAAATTGCACGCTTTTCCACTAACATACCTTGAAAACATATTTCCAAAGTATTTTATTTTATGTTGATAAAACTAACTGTACTGTCTCGAATGCGATTAGTTTATGAATGATAAAAGCAAAGTACGGTTTTTTATCCATCGGTAAACAAAAAAAAAAAACAAAAAACAAACAAAAAAACAAAACAAAAACAAAAAAAACAAAAAAAACTATACGAGTCAACATTTTGGGCACAGCGTTTAAGTAAAAATTATAATACATTTGGACGCGAATTTTATGTTAAGGGAAGATTTAACTTTGAATCTAAGATATACACTTGTACTTGATGCAGAATATAAAAGACCATTATATGAAAATCATGAACTCAGTTTTAACTAATTGTTATCCATTTACCACGTAGATAGAGGTGATGAATTAATAAAAATATCATTAACTGTTACGACAGTGTGCAGATTATTAAGCAGGGACATATAAAGACTGAGCTCAAACCTTGCAAAATGTGACAAATTTTTCAGCTCAATTTTGGTCGGGACTCGTCGGAACATCATCCAACAGTCACCTACTGTTGAGCGATGAATAATTGAACGTGGATTAGGTTTTTTTCATGGTTTAAATGAGCATTATTTGAGACAGCAACGGTTTTTGATTAATTCAAAACTACACACCTTATTTATGATTGAAATTTTGTCTTAAAAGCAAAATTTTGAGTAGCTTTCTATTAAAACAATGTTCAACCACTCAACAGTAGGTGACTGTTGAGCTGTGTTGGCTATTGTTTTGTTGAGCTCTTTATCAAAAATGAACCCATTTTACTAAACTCTCTTCCATAACATGGGAAGCATAGGATGTGCTAGGTTTCTATTTGCCTTTATTGTTAAGCGCATAGAATAATGATTAATTACTATACGTAAAAAAAGCGTAGGTAAATTAATCGCTTAGTTTTTTTTAGGCACTTGTTGATCTTGAATGATCTGCCAAAGATTATGCTTGGACGGAAGTTTCAAATTCTGTAACCACTTCATTCAACAACAATATCATCGACCACCGAGAAATGCTGCGATTGGGAGTTCCTCATTTCCGCACAAAATACGGGGGCTCATCATTTCCGCACAAAAACTTCGATTCTCATTTCCGCACTTTATTTTGTTTGCACAATATGGCAACGCTGCAGGAGAATTAATTTAATTTTCATAAGGGACATTAAAAAAACGGCGTAAAATGTAGGGAAAATAGAAGAGCTCTCCTATGATAAAAGAAAAGTTTCTCTAGCAGTAATGCATCGGCATAAGTATAAACGTTAAATTGGATGGCGATTAAAAGGCGAAGGTGGCTTTTGGTCGACAAAAAAGGTTCCAGACTCTGCTTCAAATTTAAATACTAAAGCCTGGGAACTTTTTACCCCCCTTTCTCTTAGATGTGTAAATGGCTTCGTGTCAATTTTATTTTGGTTTAAAAAACGGCACTGGTAGTTGGTAATCCGTATTTTGGGTAAGGGCTTGCCTACATGGAGGGAGGGTGCTTTCAGTTTCCGTCAAATCTCATTATATTATTTACTTTTAGAGAAGCAACGCTGCCAGATTGTGCTTCGTCGATGCTTCGATTTTGTGCGGAAAAGATGACCCACAAATTTTGTGCGGAAATGATTTTGCACGGGAAAAAAACTACGGTGAAAATAACCATAAGGATACCTGATTTTGGCAACTGCTAGATGTTATGGTAATGTTAACCAGAAGTATACTATGTTTTGACTATAGGAACTAGGTGATGTTACCTGATTGCACGTCGAAGGTACTCAAGGTATTGGGAAAGTTAGCATACTTCTGATCACGTTTACCGTAACATCTAGCAGGTGCCAAAATCAGGTATCCGTATAGTTATTTCCACTAATCTTTTTTTTCCGTGTGTGCGGAAAAGACTAGCAGCCCTGCTATTCACCAATTTGGACTCTTCGCGGGCCAGCTTATTTGAACAAGATCAAACCAAAAAAGTTTAAATACCAAACCTTATGGCAGCGATGCTTTTATTAATGAAGTAAAGATTATTTAATGATCCTAAAGTCTATCATAATAAATGATAAGTACGGCCAACGGTCCAGATAATGCTGCTAAAATTGGCTTCCAGCTTGCTCTCACGGTCAACCGGCTTATTTTGGATCTTCGCGGCTTATTTTAATATGTTCGAGGGCCGGCTTATTTGAGGAGGGTGAACGAAAGGAGTTATACAGACTACAGAGCCTAATGGCAGTGACGCCTCAACTTTAAAATAATCTTAATTATTTGGTTAAGAGGAAGCTCGTTAAGTAAAATGACTACCGCAACAAATACTACATATGAACAAACTCTTCAGAACTGCCGTTTTGCGTATAATTAATGGAATTTTTCAATTCATCGATGATTCCACCGGTTGAGAAAAGATTACTCAGTTATCATAGTTCAGTGTGAGACTGTATTGCACTAAAATACTCTGATTTGTATATCTTTTCTCAACCGGTGGAGTCGTCGGTGTCTTTAAAAAACTTGCGGATTTTTTAATTAATTAACGGAGTTCCCACCGATTGGAAAAAAGATTACAGATCATAGAGTATTTTCAAGCATTCCAGTCATACGCTAACTAAACTGAACTGTGTAATTTTTTCTCAACCGGTGGAATCATCGGTAAATTGAAAAAACGATTGATTATACGCAAAACGGCAGCTCTGAAACTCAGATGAATTCTAATCAATAAAAATGGAGCGTTTGAAAAATTTTGCTACTTTTGATTGAAGAGTCGATTCTTGCGTAAAAACTTATAAAAATGACGATGAGTACACTTACAAATCACAAAATCCACTCTCTGCAGAATGGATTTAGTGGCGGAACTGCGCAGGTATCATGCGATAAACCTAACGAATTTGAGACATATCTCTGTGTTTCCGTATACAGGGTGTCCGGTAAGTCCCGGAACGGCTGCGCCATTTATTTATTTACGCAGATAAAAAAACCAAACTTTGGGAATGTTCCTCGATAAATAAAAACTACTTTTTGGTGGGGGTCAAAATTTTGGTCGCCCCTCCCGGGGGGGCGGGGGCGCCCCTAACTTTTTTTTTCAAATGGCAACCCCTATCTTGTGATACCTCATTCGAAAGAAGGTAAAAAATTGAGCATTTTGGCGCAAACCGCATGTCGATATCTCTTTTAGTATTCGAGATATCGAACTTCAAAATCTATGGAAACCCATTTTAAAAAAATCATAACTCTTATTCAGAAAGTCGCTATTTAAAAAACTAGGGGTCTAAACTACTTTACATAACAAGCTCTTTCCAGGGAAAAACACCTCTGCCCAAAAAAATTAACTTACAGTTTTTATTTGTTTTCCACGCCAATTTTTTTTAAAACATTTTGGCGGGAAAAGAAAAACAATAACTATAAGTTAATTTTTTTGGGCAGAGGTGTTTTTCCCTGGAAAGAGCTTATTATGTAGAGTAGTTTAGACCCCTAGTTTTTTAAATAGCGACTTTTTGAATAAGAGTTATGATTTTTTTAAAATGGGTTTCCATAGATTTTGAAGTTCGATATCTCGAATACTAAAAGAGATATCGACGTGCGGTTCGCGCCAAAATGCTCAGTTTTTACCCTCTTTCGAATGAGGTATCACAAGTTAGGGGTTGCCATTTGAAAAAAAAAAGTTAGGGGCGCCCCCGCCCCCCCGGGAGGGGCGACCAAAATTTTGACCCCCCCAAAAAGTAGTTTTTATTTATCTAGGAACATTCCCAAAGTTTGGTTTTTTTATCTGCGTAAATAAAGAAATGGCGCAGCCGTTCCGGGACTTACCGGACAACCTGTATAGAGACAGTGACACAAATTAGACAGGAATCGCCCATGATATCTGAGTGGCACCACCGCATTGCGATCTTGCTGTTATAGCTATTTTCTGAGTTTTCTGCTACTCTTGAGACTTTTCAGCTTGATTTTCGTGATTCACGCTGATTTTTACGTTAGAATTTCCTATTCATTAGCTTACAGTAAAAGTTTGGAAGAGACCCATTGACGAAACCCAATGTCTATTCTTTGCTCACGCATAATCAATAATCATACCGTAGTCTCAAACTATACACCGACGGTGTATACATATATACATATTTTCAGGGCAGCCCTTTCTTAGGAGCCCTGTCCGTGCATTCCCTCTTTCCATTCCCCGTCCACAACATGGAAGTAGTCCCTCATTTTGTATTCGAGTCCTTTTCCAAGGAGTCTGTTTAATATTTACGGAAGGCGAGACAAGCTCAGCGAACGAGCCAAACTCTGACGCCCAAATCAAATTCATATTTTCTGCTCGGCTTTGTCTTCACGCGCGCAAAGTCGGGTCGCCCAACTTGTTTGGAAACTATAAACACCGGTGTTGCCGTTTCGTGGAAATATTCTCTGCTATTCAACATTGAATCAAATGTAAACTGGTTTAATTTTAAGGCCAATTTGGCAACACTGGTATACACCTCGTCCTAACTCCTCCTCCGTTCAACTTTGCGCTGCGCTGGCACCCGACAAGTCCTCGCTATAATACTCACGAAAATGACTGAATAGGAAAGCTGACCAGATTGGTCGCGTGGGTATTGAAACCGAAATCGAAGCTCGGCGCGCACTGTGCAACGTTGCCTTATTTTCGGATCCAAATTGTCAGTTTGACAAAAGCTTTCAAGGCAAACACAGTAAATTAGTTTGATTTTTAAAATTCTTAAAAAATCACGAAAGCTTTTTTGACTTTGAACAAAATGTGGTTCTTGATAACTTTTGCTAAACGCGATTAAGTAGTTATTTCTTGCAGAAAAACCAGTGAAAATAACAATGAGTCTCCACGAAAAAAAGGAAAAAAAAATAATTAAAAAAAAAAAAAAAAAATTAAAATTTAAGGCTTAGTTTTAAAATTTAAGGCAATGTGGTAGAGATACGTTTGTACTTTGGAAGCCTATCTAATTTAAGGCTTCTCCCTGTGTAGTTCTACAGAAAAAGAGACAAATTAGATGGGAATTTCGTAAGATACCTGCTTAGCTCCGCCATCTTCTCTCTAGTTATTCTCTCTTTAGTAGCACCAAGAGGAAATGTCTTACATTAGAGAGGAATATCCCATGGTAGTACATTGGTTTTTACATGACGAGTAGTACATCGGTATGTGTAGACACGATCAGAATGGGTGATATGAAGACACCAGTACGGGAACGTGTTCTGAACGTACTCCCAACGTGTTCAGAGCACAACGGGATGTGTTTCAGACACAAACTTATTCCGTGTCAACAACCTGATCACGTTGAGCTCAGAGCACGTCAGTGGCGGCGCGTGACTTTCGAACCTGGGGGTGCAAATGCTGATGCACGATTGGGGAGTCCGCGGAGAATCCAATCAGAAGTGGGCTGGGGGGGGCTCCTCCCATGGATAAGTTTAGATAGAAAATCGGCTCTCTGAGACACACTTTAACGAAGTAATCAATGTGTCTTCCTAAAAAAATAAATAAATAAATAAATAAATAAATAAATAAATAAATAAATAAATAAATAAAATAAAAAAAACGAAAGCGCCGCAAGGAGTATTTCAGAAAACTGAAACCGCTAGGAAATAAATAATTTTGATAAGCATCTCGTTGTAAGTAGGGGGTGTAAATGGATCAGCAACTGATTAAATGCAATGGTGAAAATGACGGTGTATTAACTGACGCCGAACTGAAGAGGCAGCGTGGAAACAAAAGAAAATGTGAAGAGATTAGCCTATGAGCCGCGAGCGCGCAAGTCCGCTTACCGCTGCGCTGCGCTGGCGCTGTCAACAGCAAGCCGTCCGTCTCGCTGGTTCGTTAGAGGTCGGAAACAATCGGGATGTCTCGGGGACCGATCGCAAATCTCTTCGTTTGCGATCGCCACGGCTCCCCCCCCCCTCTTCGCCCCTCGCCCTAATCTGGCGGTGCAAAGGAAGATTTGCACCTCCGAGACGGTGGCGGTCTCGTGGAGCTAAAACAAGGACGTTATATCATACGGACTGTCCCATCGAGAGATTCGTGTGGGAACTTTTATTTTCACTCGCGGCTCAACAGTCATCAAACGTTGCCTGCCGCGGCCTCCGACTTTGCATCAGGTGCTCCAAAATCATGACAATTCTAATCTCACTGAGGCAATTAAGTGTATACAAGCAAAAAGGATTACAAGTGGCAGTGGAATATAGATAGGAAATTTCCTCAGCATTAATTTCGACTCTTACTATTTTTTTGGTAAAATCAACTGGAAATGAGAAAAACACGAAAAAAGATAGCGCGGCAAGCATTCCAACATATGCTGCTGTACTATCTGCATTCTGCATCGATGCGTGGAGCACCAAACCCCCGCACTCGTTGCCCGCTCGTCGCATGGAGCGGAATATAATCTCCCACCACGGCGGAGAATAGGAGCGGACCGTCCATATGATATAACGTCCTTGAGCTAAAATGAACTAGATTTTGATGCGCGGCGGCAGACGGACGGACTGATTTTCTATCCCTCACATCGCTACCCGCCAGAAATCGTTATTTACTATTTATTTGATCAAGTCATTGCTTCTTCTGCTTTCTCCGTGGGGGTGCAATGCACCTCTGCACCCCCAGTACGAGCCGCCACTGGAGCACGTACCATACTATAGTGTCTTCATATTGCTCATCCTGATCGTGTCTAGAACTTGTTATTTATTTTTTTTTTTCAGAGTATATAAATTAAGATGTTTTTAAAGCAAAGAAACCATCAACTTTTTATGTCCTGAAAAATGCATTTTTCTACCTAGTGTGTGCCTTGAGTTTAGCTAAACAGAGAAGTGTGTCCAGGAATCTGTATTTCTATCTCTTTATCTATTTAAACACAAGTGTTCGAATAGAATGAATGGATGGGCAAACTTGTGAATTGTGCCTCCCCCAGTCCCCCCCTCAATCATTCTCTAACATATGCGGTTCATAAGAGCGAAATAGATAGGGAGAAACACAGCTTTCTCGGTACGCCTCTGGCTTTAAGTTTGTCTATTTACAGAGTAATCACTCTCTTTTGCCCTTTCACGGATGGGCAAATGGTGCGAGATTGGAGAAGACTAAGAATCAAGATTTAACGTTAATTCCCGTCTAAAATGTTCGATCAAGTTTGAAATTACAAGTTCCATTGTGATTCAGAGATCGTTCAGTCACTCCCCCTCCCCCCCCCTCTGTCCGGCCGATAGTAAGACTCAAGGCAACCTCCCCTCCTCGCCCAACCCTTTTCTTCACCATCCACCCTTCTTATCCGGCTCGTCAGTATGAAACCGTGGTCTTAAATCTACGTATCGAGGCGCAAAGACTGCGATACACAGAGCGCGGATGATGTCACAAGTCCTGATCCGATTCCGCAACTGCGGGTAAGTTTTAACTTAACTCTATCCCCCTCTCACTCTCTCTCTCTGTCTGTCTCTCTCTCTCTCTCTCTCTCTCTCTCTCTCTCTCTCTCTCTCTCTCTCTCTCTCTCTCTCTCTCTCTCTCGTGTCTCTCTCTCTCCCTCTCTCTCTCTCCCTCTCTCTCTCTCTCTCTCTCTCTCTCTCTCTCTCTCTCTCTCTCTCTCTCTCTCTCTTTCTCTCTCTCTGTCTTTGTCTCTCTCTCTTTCTCTCTCTCTCTCCCAAGTTTAATTAGTTCCGAGTTTGACCTGAATTTATAATGCAACATAAATTCCTTGCGCGTGATAGATAGGCGGAGAGAGGTTTATCCTTGAGCAAATCAATCCTCTCTTACCTCACTCTGGTGGCCGATGCAAGAACTTCAGTTTGATGTATGAGGTCGGTCATAACTGTGATACATTCCTAGAATGAAGACCTTTTTGAGTTAGAAGCATCACAATCGCGGATGTTTCTGTCGGCACTAGTTGACCTTGAATACGGTCTAGGAAAGATAATAATTGAAGGGCTCTCTCAAATTCTGGAACCTTTTCATTCAACAACACCATCATCCTCTATCGAGTAGCGATGTGATTGGCTTATTTTGAATCTTGGAAGGCCGACTTTTTTAAGTAGGGTACTTCAAAAGGAGTTTAAATCCAGCCTAAAGGCAGTGACGCTTATTTTTTTCTTATTTTTTTTCAGGTAATTATTACAGTAGTCCCTCGATTATCCGAACCTCGATTATCCGATCCCCCTATTATCCGAACATCCGGAAATCGGGTGAAAACGAATCTTTTTACCTGGGGTTTCCCGCGCATTGTCCTATTTGCCTCTTTTTCTTTGGGGTTTCCTGCCACATGTTTGTCTGTTGGTCTAATTGCGCTTTTTGTATTTTATTGTATCTTTTGACCTGGGTTTTCCCACCTTTTGTCTGTTGGAAGAAAGGGGTGAATGTCCCCAGTCAATTAAGCAGGTGTGTGTGCTCAGTTTTTCTGCATTCGTCCGTTCAATTGTTCAAGTTTGTTGAATAGTGGCGGTTGAATTTGTACCCAGTGAAGTGTTTGTGTTAAAAAAATGGGGAGAGCCGAAAAGCAGAGTGCGAAAGCAAAAAGTGGAAAAGTTTTCAAAGTGCACGTGCAAAGTGCAGTTTCAAGGCATAATCTAAAAGCTCCCTCGATTATCCGAATTTTTCGTTATCCGAACAAACCACCGCCACATTACGTCGGATAATCGAGGGACTACTGTATTATTTTACGCTCTCACAGTCCATTATGATACATGATCAGTACTGCCCAAAGCCAAGATAATGCTGCTGAAGTCGATTTTACCCTCGGCAATCTCAGAATCAACCGGCTTATTTTGAATCCTCGTGGGTTGGCTCATTTTCAAATATTCGCGGACCGACTTGTTTGAGCAAGGTCAACGAAATGAGTTTATTCAGAATCTTATGGCATAGAAGCTTCGATCATGACGTAACCTTCATTGTATGATACATTACTGTGACGTATCTCCAAACCCTAGTAGCAATAGTGAACTGAAAATGTAAGGTTTTACGGAAGTTTTCCTGCAGGGGAATTGCTTGCGTAAAACGGTCAAATTGGAATCATATTTTTTACGTAAAGGGAAGTTTCAAGTGAGGTTTTCCTTCGGTTACTTGGAACTCTTTCGGTGAAGCCGCAAAATAGTGAAACACATTTTGGGATAACCATAAGTATTTATCAATTACTCACATTTGCTTTAAAAAAATAAGAATAACGATGTATATGAATGGTTATTTCGAAGGTTTTATCGTTCTCTCGCGACTTTACCGTAAAAATTCTGATTAACCGTAAAGGAAAACTTCCCGTGAAAGTTCCATTCAGGTGAAAAGATGTTTCCAATTCGACCGTTTAACGCTTGTTATTCCCCAGGACTGAGTTGGGCAACAAACTAATGAGAAAAAATATAATGAGTCTGAGGCCGAAGAGCGGAGGGGACTTTTTGGGAGCCCTGCGCTTTGCCAGCAATTGAAAGCCCACCAAAAAGACGGGTCTGCTCGTAAGTCTGTTTCCCCATTTAAAATTACATTGGCGGTGCTCCGGAAGAGCAGACGGGACGTTATGAGAGCCCTGCGCTTTGCCAGCGATTGAAAGCCCACCAAAAAGACGGGTCTGCTCGTAAGTCTGTTTCCCCATTTAAAATTACATTGGCGGTGCTCCGGAAGAGCAGACGGGACGTTATGAGAGCCCTGCGCTTTGCCAGCGATTGAAAGCCCACCAAAAAGATGGGTCTGCTCGTAAGTCTGTTTCCCCATTTAAAATTACATTCGCGGTGCTCCGGAAGAGCAGATGGGACGTTTTGAGAGCTCTGCGTTTGGCCAGCGATTGGAAGCCCAACAAAACGACGGGTCTGCTCGTAAGTCTGTTTTGCCATTTAAAATTACATTGGCGGTGCTCCGGAAGAGCAGGCGGAGCGTTATGGGAGCCTTGCGCTTTGCCAGCGATTGAAAGCCCACCAAAAAGACGGGTCTGCTCGTAAGTCTGTTTCCCCATTTAAAATTACATTGGCGGTGCTCCGGAAGAGCAGACGGAGCGTTCTGGGAGCCTTGCGCTTTGCCAGCGATTGAAAGCCCACCAAAAAGACGGTCTGCTCGTAAGTCTGTTTTGCCTTTAAAATTACATTGGAGGTGCTCCGGAAGAGCAGACGGGACGTTATGGGAGCCCTGCGCTTTACCAGCGATTAAGAGCCCACCAAAAAGACGGGTCTGCTCGTAAGTCTGTTACCTCATTTTATATTACATTGGCGGTGCTTCGGAGGAGCAGATGGGACGTTTTGAGAGCCCTGCGCTTTGCCAGCGATTGAAAGCCCACCAAAAAGACGGGTCTGCTCGTAAGTCTGCTTCCCCACTTAAAATTACATTCGCGGTGCTCCGGAAGAGCAGATGGGACGTTTTGAGAGCCCTGCGCTTTACTAGCGATTGAAAGCCCACCAAAAAGACGGGTCTGCTCGTAAGTCTGTTTTGCCTTTTAAATTGCATTGCCGGTGCTCCGGAAGAGCAGACGGGACGTTTTGAGAGCCCTGCGCTTTACCAGAGATTGAAAGCCCACCAAAAAGACGGGTCTGCTCGTAAGTCTGTTTCCCCTCTTAAAATTACATTCGCGGTGCTCCGGAAGAGCAGATGGGACGTTTTGAGAGCCCTGCGCTTTACCAGCGATTGAAAGCCCACCAAAAAGACGGGTCTGCTCGTAAGTCCGTTTCCCCATTTAAAATTACATTGCCGGTGCTCCGGAAGAGCAGACGGCACGTTATGGGAGCCCTGCGCTTTGCCAGCGATTGAAAGCCCACCAAAAAGACGGGTCTGCTCGTAAGTCTGTTTCCCCGTTTAAAATTACATTGGCGGTGCTCCGGAAGAGCAGAAGGATCCGGCTGACCCCTTACATCCCCACCCCACTCACCTTCTCTAATTTTAGGGGGGCCCCTCAGAGGTGTAGCTATGGGGCTTTGGACCGGTGACACTGAAAATTGGATTTGCTACCTGAGCTAGGTATAGGAATACAGGCGAGAGGTATGGGTCAAATAATTGTAGAAGGGTTCATATATTAATGCGATTGACTCTGCGTTGCCAGTCTCACCATATAATTTCCGAAATATCGTTTGCCAAACTGTACCCCAGGGAAACTTGCGTAGAATTTTACGTTTTCGGTCCATTTTTGCTATTCACGAAAATATGCGCAACTTTTACTATTTAAAAACAGTCACATTGACGGATCTGGAAGATTGTCGTTCTTTTTCTCTACCCATATAAACGCACGTGTTAGCAAAGGATGGAAGAGGGGGCGAAAGTCACGCCATTACGCCAAATACATCCTTTTTTAACACACACGATTAAATAGGTAGAGAGAGTGAGAGAAGAACAATCTCCTAGTGCCGCCGCGCCGCACAGTGCCATGTGAGGAGTGGTGGCTATGTTAATTGCAATGTTTCTACTATGATTAACTCGTGAAATTGCATTCTCTACGTCAAAGGAACTCTTTTTTCCAGTTCGTTAAAGAGAAAAGGCGCTACACAGCGGGCAAATCCCCAAGCTGCGGAATACGTAAACAATTTCACTGTTCACGAAACAGGAATGCAATAATCTCTCCGTTTTTTAAATGACGTTTTTAAACTCAGTAATGAACAAGTCCACGTCGATTTGAGGTAAACCCATGTGAAATCATTCTCAGAAATTGTATGATCGATCAACTGTAAGACCGAAAGTACCGAAGTGACCTAACATGAAACATGATGAATGAACATTCTGAAAAGTGGTCACCAAGATGATTATTCATGTAAAATCGTCGCAAGCGCGCTGGTTTACATCACAGTCGTAATTTTAATTTATCTCATTGTTTTTTTTTCGGTTTATGTTTAAATAATCGATTCTTGGTCTGTCAATTCGCCTCTCTCATAGTAGGACTGGGTAAATGGGATTAAATTATTCGGTTGATGAGATGAATTTAAGTGGCACGCATAACCAGGCTTACAGATTCCAATAGAACCAACGTGTTACGAGGACATGCAACGAGCTGTAGAAATACAGACTTACAGAGGATTTATGGGACGTGATTTTGAAACTTCAGAGAGGTAGCCATGTTGGAAATCTACTGTGGATATTTCACACGGGCTCGGTTTGTTTGCCTCATTTTTTAACCTAAAAAAACGGTTGTGTCAAATTATCACTTGAAATTGGTTTTAAAAACAAAAGTGTCAGTGATTGAGAGTGGCTATCTGGACGCAGAAATCGATATCATTGTTTGATCTTGATCAGGGAGGATTTGCACGATGAAGAAACTGTTACTTGACCGAGATAAGCCAAATTTTCTCACCTGTATTGTTATATTGGAATTTTGTGTCCAGATAGCCACTCTGAAACACTTACAATTTTGTTTAGAACCAATTTCCACTGGATTAATTACACTTTTTTGATTTAAGGTTAAAAAATTGGAGGCAAATAACAAACCAAATTCTGGTCGTCCATGCTGTCTCACTTTGGGATAGGACTTACAACATGTATCAGATTCTCTAAATTCAATGAATTGTTGTTCATCAGATAGTATTACTTTCATTGACATCGGTACGCCTGATTATAGTTCATTACCGCTTACATTCAACTAGATTACTTGTGAAAATTTATCGATTTTGGATAATCGAAAAAGGCGTTTTGCCAAATTCTGTCCTATCATCACTTTTTCACTCCAGTTATAAACCCTGCACCTTAAATTGACAAAAATTAAGACTGTCGCGTTGCACAAGTGACCGCTACAATTACTATAATTATTCTTAGGTCTGTTCGTACTTCCCTTTAATGGATTTATGGATATAAAAGAAAGAAAAAAAAATAAAAAGTACTTTACATTGGACCCCTTTTTTACTCTTTTACTACTAAAAAAGTTAGAAATAGAGAAAATTTTGAAATGGTGCAAAGAATTTCAAGGTATTTTGTTTCGCTATTTGGCCCACAACGACTTATGTCAATCATGAAAATTACAAAATAATTCGCTCTCATTATACCAAGTACTATCTTAAAGAATATTCATCCATGAAGTATAAATATTATTTAACCATATTAAACCATATTAACCATATTATTATTTGTTTGGAGTTGTGAATGCAAAAACTTTCTGCGGCTTCTGTCTGTCCGTCTGTCTGTCTGTCCCTCAGTAGCCATAAAACGTGAAACCCAGCATAAATGTTGAACTATTAATCCATAAATGCATCCAAATTTCGCAGATATGTTGCTTTTAACATTCACCAGAGACAGTTTTTTTCGGTTTTTTTTTTTAAACTTTAAGTTTCAGGTTACTTATGGATGAACAATAGTTTCCATTCAAATCGATGGGTTAAATGGGTCAAAAATAAAAAAAAAAAAAATAAATAAAAAAAAAAAACATGTGATAGAAAAGGACAAATCATAAGTGGCGGTAGCCACCAGGCCAAGTCCAAAACCCCGAGCAAGAAGGTGGCGTCCGCGGACACTTATTATACACCGATCAGTTCGTTTTTGTCGATTTAAGCGTTATATGATCTGTTGCCTAGGATTCCAAGAAAACCGCTCATTAAAACCCCATAACACCTGGTACTGTTCGATTCGTCTTGAGGTGTACATGTGCCGCTCACTAATTAGATTTTCAATCGGATGAGTAACAACGGAGATATTTCCAAAAAACATCGATTTATTCGCGTTTTTTTTGCCTCTTGCCGATTCACTTTTGCGTTTCGCACCCTCGTTTTTGCGCACAGATAGCGGAATAACGGTAGATGAAATCCCCATATAACCTGGTATAGAAAGATTCGTTAGGCTTTTCTGAAGGTTTTAGGCCAGGTCTCGTTGAATTTTGAGCAATATCAAGGAAGATAGCTTTAATTGAAATTAGCGTAAATTCAGAATTTTTGCGTTTCGGCCGCTCGTTTTTTGCGCTCAGATTGCGGAATAACGGTAGATGAAACCCCCATATAACCTGGTATAGAAAGATTCGTTAGGCTTTTCTGAAGGTTTTAGGCCAGGTCTCGTTGAATTTTGAGCAATATCAAGGAAGATAGCTTTAATTGAAATTAGCGTAAATTCAGAATTTTTGCGTTTCGGCCGCTCGTTTTTTGCGCTCAGATTGCGGAATAACGGTAGATGAAACCCCCATATATCCTGGTATAGAAAGATTCGTTATGCTTTTCTGAAGGTTTTAGGCCAGGTCTCATTGAATTTCGAACTGTATTAAGGGAGATATCAATGATTGAAATTAGCGTAAAATCGTCATTTCTCCACATACCGCTATGGTGGAACGGAGGAGCATCGTCGCGAGGACGAATGAAAGATTGGAAGAGAGCGAAGAATTGCGAGCTGCGCAGCAAATGTGCGCGTCGCGACTCGTGAAATGAACCGAGTGTGAGTGAACGCGTGATCTGTTTCGTTGTTGTTCGTTTTATTATGTGGTTTTCAATCAACATTATTATATTATATGGATTTTCTGTATATAAAATTCCTTCTATTTTGAATACTCTTCGATCGATTAGTTTATTCCTTAGTTCTTATTTTCTCGGCAAATCTTGGCAGATCAGAGGGCAACAGCACAATTTGACATTTGAGGTTATTCACGCAGTTCTGTTTCATAATTTAAAAATATTATTGTTCAATCGTGGTTCAATACTTTAATGAAAGTGCAGTGATGTTTGTTAAAAATCCGCTCTTTGTAAGCATGCCATCTCCGGGTAACTTTCTTGGAAGCCTCTGAAGTTTCCAAAGTGTATTTTCAAAGAATTGGTATTATTGTTGTCTTGTGCTGTGCTTGTGCGCTTGTATAATAGAAGTGTTGACAAATGCTGTCCATACGATTATATATGATTTTATCTGTCGCTTCTGTTAGCAATGTATATTCTGAGATCAGGCAACTCCAATGAGCTCCTAGTCTTAGAATCCCTATTATTAGCAGATTGCTGTTTCTACATTGATCATCAATTCCTTCAAAGAGATTGCAAGAAGTGCTAGTTTGCTCACTGTTACAAATCAATCAAGTGTTAAACAAGTAGGTCTCTTTTCCACCTCCAACCCTTCTCTAACTCTCTTAGTGTCAAATAAAGGATACTATATAGTTCTTACAGAAGAGCTCACATTATCTGAGTATATACCGGGTTCTGACAAGTAGCGTTGCTCGCTATACTGAAGAACACGGAGACAAACTTATTTGTTGACAACGGGTCAAAACCTGTTTCGACGCATTAGCGGATATAGGGGGGGAAGGGGGCGGTCGCCATTCCCCCCTTCATTCGGCCCAAAAAATCAGGGGAAAAGGAAGGGGAAAACAATGAGGAAAAAAAGGAAAAGGAGGTCTCCGGGGGGTGAAAATCTCAGGTTAGCCCCCCCGTTCGCTACGGCTGGATCCACCAATGTGCTGACCAGCTGCAAAACAATGCCCGTTGAAGCAATTTTGCAGGCTACTTGCCACATTGCTACTTTCCAGAACACCTCTCTCATAATATGTGAGCTCTTGTGATGGTGTTAGTCAAGACCTGTGATAATTTTTTGTAGAAGATTAGAATTTTGGAAGCACTCTGATGGGAGATACTGTATATGTTAGGAACCAGAGCTGTTGCGTGCACTTTGGCAACAACGTAATACATCCATTTAAACCCTCGTAAAGGGTCAAACTTTTGAGGATGCACAGTGCACTCCCTCGAGTCAGTACTTTACATTAGTTGGAATGGATGGAATACAGTGTTGCCAGATTTTTACTGTTCTTGTTGCAAAAACCAGTTCTTGTAAAACCTGATGAGCTATACCGTCACAACTCAAACGTTATTTTGCAATTTTA
Source organism: Trialeurodes vaporariorum (assembly GCA_011764245.1). Classification (NCBI taxonomy): domain Eukaryota; kingdom Metazoa; phylum Arthropoda; class Insecta; order Hemiptera; family Aleyrodidae; genus Trialeurodes; species Trialeurodes vaporariorum. The sequence continues at coordinate 5,392,217 of VMOF01000002.1, read as the reverse complement.
CTTGAGTGTGTCTTTAAAACTGGGAGACCCAAGAGGAAGACCGTATTGAAATCTTTGGTTTAAGCTCACCAATGACTTCCGAATAACAATTATAACCACTAGTAAAGAATGATTAAATACATAGACTCGAGCTCTATTCCTTGGCGTAAAGACATCCGTGTTCTCAGCTCGCTGAGTACTAAGTAACTTACATTTTTTTAATTTTTAAAATCACGCATTACTGATCCTTGATCTTTTCAGGGTACCAAAAACAATTTAAACTTTAAGCTCTATACCTGCTGAATTTCAAATATTGTTGCTTTAATAATATTAATAGTGCAAAACTATTATCAGTAAAGTATCAGAAACAGTTTAGTATTTTGAAATTCTTAAAGGGAATTTTTTCCTCGTGTAGAATTGACTTAGCTTTTCATCAGTGACATTCAAATTAAAGGGTTAGGTAAAGCTTAAAGAAGAAAATCATTGCAACTTAGCTTTTTTTTCTACAATTGCTTGTAATAAGAAAAATAAAATGAAAAGAGGGGGGAGGGATTGCGCTTGCTATTTCATTCTGCTCTATTGATGTGCCTTATGATGGACTCAACTTTATTATAATCATTGCTTTAGAAACACATCTTTGTCAAAATATCTCTTTATGACTGACCCACCTAAACCTCAACCCCTTAACATAGGAATAAATCGCAAAACCGGCCTGATATCTTTGACCAAAACTATCAGTAAACCTCAAGTAAACTCGTGGCGGCCAAGGTCCAAAAATTTCTCCAAACCTCTCCCTTTTACTACCTTCCTCTTTCCTACCTCAATCTCCAGTAGTAATAGGGGCGGTTGGGCCCGGTGACCATTAATGACCTAATTTCCAGGAATTTTTCGCGCGTATTTTCGGTGGACTAATTACCCTAATTAATTACTGCCACTTGATCACACCTGACCTAACATCATCTTCTTGGACGACACATTGTCGCTACCCCTCGCCCCTTCCTCCGACGGCCGATACACCGTTGCATCCCCGCACCCCCGCAACCTATACTCCGTGGCGCGTGCTATGATTTTCTCCCCTACCCCCGCCCCCATACTGGTGGTTGATTCACCGTTATGTTTCCTACCCGCATTCCTTATTACTCACTGCAAACCACTGAATGAGTTTTCTTTTACCTCACCCCCTCCAACCTAACACCTTCATGGTGCGTAATGAGCGCTCTCCTCTCCCATTCCTCTTTCCACCTCCTTTGCAGCGTTGCACATTATGAAACTCTGCAGCCCTTTCCGATTCATCATTGTCCTTGGTGACTACAGATTAACAATGCGTTGCTTTGCGTGAAAGGCCAAGGCAAGCATTTAAGGCTTATCCTTGTTTAATGTAGCGATTTTTAATACGCAGCCCAGCCAGACCTTGAAATGCACACGCAGTTGGTAATGATTCAAACCGTTGTTTCACAAGGAGGAAACAGACCCAAGTCTTTTGATTAAGACAATGTAAACTACAAGATGAGCATAATTTGGAATTTTCACTCCCGTAGGAGTCGATTAACGAACCAATCCATTATTGCCATATTGCAGAATATTTAGAACATGGTTGCCAAGTATTAATTCCCTCCCAAAACTACCAAGTTCGATAAATTTTACAAAAACCTCTCTGAATGAGCTGGGAATCGAACCTAATAAGTCCCCCTTGATCTAGGAAGCTAACGCGTTAACCACTAGACCAAAGAGGACTTACATGAAACAAGGAGTAATTTCCATGATTTAAATCAGGTGAAAACTAAATGTTTTGACCTGTTCAAAAAAAAAGTGATTTCAAATCCCCCACTTGTAAAAGTGGTCGATTTGAAATCACAGCTGGATTTTAAACCATGAACGGATTCAATGATTAATGCATTTTACTTTGCATTTTTTTTATTTTTTTTTTTTTTTTTTTTATTTTTTGTAAATTTCAATTTACTTATTTTTTTTTATTTTTAAATATAAAATTGTATGAATAATTCGGTAATATATCGATGAAACAAAAGATTACAAGAAGACAACTTTTTATAAGGTTTAATCTGTGTATAATCTTTTCCTTCACCGATCTCCCCCCCCCCCCCTTAGTAAAAATTACCGAATTCTTCATTTTTTTTTTTTTTTATTTTTTTTTTTTTAGGGGTTTATGATGATAGTTTATGATGATGAATTCGAAAGCATAAGACCAGGATACAGATTATAGAATGTATATTCCCTATAAATGACAGTTCTAATAACTTAAATATAACTTAACATCTAAACTATGACTAATTTTGAATACATTTAAATGTGTGTTTATGAAAAAAAGAGAAGCTAATACTTTTGAATAGACATATTTGAAACGATATTGGAGAACAAAATTGATTAAAATCAAACGAATGTCGACAAGAAATTAAAATCAAACGAACGTTGACAAGAAATTAAAAACAAACGAACGTCGACAAGAAATTAAAATTAAACGGACGTCGACTAGAAAAGAAGAGGGGGGAAACAAATGAAAATGATTACAGCACTGACTAGATGGACACGCAAAAGATTATGGTTTTCAAGACAGATTGAATATTTTTAAAATTCCGATGAAAAAATATTGAAGTTGACACACGCATTCACACGCACATTTTTGTTGGTAGATCCCGTACCTCCTATAGGTTTTTCATTTCACCGCAGAGTCTGGAAATACATTCTAATAAAACATATTTCAATCCTGTTACCTCTATTGAAGTTTTTTGTTAATCTCAAGGACAGGATTGTAAAAACATCCACACTCGTCAACCCCATTTTTCAAAAAGAGTGGGCATTGGGGAACACAACTTCTTGAAAATATTTCATTTTTCATCGGTTTATTTAAAAATTTCTTAAAGAATGAAAACCATGGACAAAAATTACTTTCAGATTTCGAAGGTAAATTATCATATGCAGCGCACCGTCACACCACTCTGTAATAACCGTTTTCATTTTTCCCTATTTTTTAATTGTATTTTAAATTGAAACCAACTTTATTTTCTAAAGTCAAATGTATAAACGCTTTGAAACACAAATGTTTGAGTTCCGTAAAAATCACATCGAACTCTTCTTGAGAAAAAAGACTATCATTCGGAATATCATTAGGTTTTAATTTTGTTAACACTTGAGACACATTAGCTTCATCAAAGTACAAACAATGATTATTTAAGTAAGAGCACACGCGATTAAATAATGTTTCTATTTTCTTTTCACTGCTGGAACATTTATCGACACAATGATCAATCGCAGGCATGATAGATTTGAAGTATTCCAAAGGCTTTCCTGGATGATAAACTGTCTTGGATAGTTTAATGGCGGTGGTGTGAAGTTTCCGATATGATGATTGATTTTTTGTCGTACATCGTTTTGAACTGCAAAGATCTGAGGAGTGAGCCCAGTGGTTTGGTCGACCGATCGGATCCGTGTTGAAAATAGTGGTCGATTTCACCCCGGCTTAGACAAAGTTCGGTCCATTCTTTTGGTGTAAGTTCGAGACCGTTTTGCGGAGCACTGTGTTTATGAAACTTGATGCAGGTGGCAAAATCATCGTTAATATTATGACCGACGACGATTTGTTTCGAACCGTCGGGAGATAAAAAGTAGCACGTATTCTTCAGAGTCGACACGAGTAAGGCACCTTGGCATTTCATCTTGAGTGGTTCCAAAGGTACCTCAAAACCGTTGGAGAGACCGTATCTATTTGTATCCATGGTTGTTGAAGAAAGGCGTTTAAAAAAACAAAGGACAAAAAGTACCGGTGGTACAACTAAACAGACTGTTATTGAAAATTGCACAGCGAGAGGAGTGATCTAAGAACAGCACACACTAGTGATGAGTGAACAAAGAGAATAATTGGGTCATTTTGATGAACTGGTATATAAGCACCCCCGAGAAGCGATGAGTTACCACCACCACCGGTAAAACGGTACTTTCAATAAAACCGTTAATCACCCTCGGAATCGTTACGTAGCAGAGACTTCTAACGGTTTTTACGGCAGCAACACGATTGCGTATCATGGGTACTCTCATGATTTCCAACGTTCCGTCTTTTAAAACAAAGATCGAATTTCTGTTTTAATAATGCGTCATTCGTAAGAGTGTTTGTTGAAAATAATCTTTGGAAATCCGCCATTGAATGACCGTTGGCTCTAAAATGCAAAAAAAGTAAACAATATTGTCCACACACGGTAGAGTTTAAACTCTGTAACTCGTGAGTATTGTAAATCAGTTTTTTACAATTTGCTCTTAAAAATGTTTTGTGTGGTTTAACAAATGGCGGTAGCCCATAACTATCGAAATATTCACCATTTCTAAATTCATCGATATAGATTGCAACCCAATGAGTACCCGGTTTATAATCAGGGTCCGTGTTCACGATAATGCCACATGGAACAGGGGTAGAATTAGGCAGTTTATTCGCAGCATACACCATCGTTTCAACAGGCAATGTTTGCATGGTTGCATATACTTCAAGGGAATTCATATTGGGGGAGGGTAGAGGTTAAAGGGGGCGGGGGGGGGGGGGGCAAATTTAAAATTATTACGCTCCAAAATCAACGATGACGCTGCGATTCTTGTCGATCTCAATAACGTTGTCGAACTCGGCATAAGTTACGATTGTTATCGGAGCACCGAGAGCTTCTTTAAATCTAACCTCTAACCTCAAACTGCCGTGACGAACTAGAGACCAATGAGATTTGATATGAGCTTCTAAATCTGGCGTAAAATCTAGAGCCATGAGAGCGTAACCGTTATTGTAATCCTCACGACTGATATCGTTACCAGAGTCGGAATAATGTACGCGTCCGGTACCAGAAAAAAGAGTATGGAACGATCTGATGTATTCGCCTGATTGGAAATTCGGTGTCAGCATGACACCAGGAATCTGTTGGCCATCGATGTGAAATGATGCAAAGTCCAGACCGAAAGTTTGAAAGTTAAACGGATTAGAAGCGTAGGCACCGTTAAAGGCTGTGTTCGACACCATACCAACAACTATGCGAGTGGGTAGTTGCCCGTTAAAAACGTTATCCAGGGAAGCGCTGCGAACACCGGCAGAGACAGTGTTACTTTTAACTTCGGCTCTAGTAATCGGATATTTGGCGGTGGTTTTTTCCAAAGTTTTAGCGTGACTTATCAAAACAGTGGGAGAAACCTTGACGCGTCTCACAAATAAATTGGCCTCCGAGATTTGAACTTTACACCCATCAGCCCCTAATAAACTGAAACTGTCACGTGCTCTAATCAGTCTAAATTTTAACTCGACGCCGTTGAGTAAAAATTTTCTTGATTACAGATGTCTACGTGAACATGACCAATCATTTCACAAATTCTGCTTCTATTAGTAAAACTACACCTTTTGGTGAACCCTGTATTATCAGCAACCTCCATGTGCCCTGGTGTGTCTTTATACCACAAAACGGTAGTTAAATGAGAACTTTTAGCCGCCGGTCCGTAGCTTAGTAAATTTTCAAAATAAGCCCTATAAGGATATGCATTACTTGCTGAGGAAACATTTTTTGATTCAGATACACATCTATTTGACTGAATAAAGAATGCATAAAGTTGTTCACGGGGCCAACAGTGTTGTCGTCCGCAGCAACAAGGGCCGTACCATCAATATTTGTAATTTTTACCTTAATATTTAGTAAAGTGTGCGATAGATCGATATATTCGTCACCCTGGCCGGGTATCACAAATTCGATCGGTGCCTCGTCAACTAATGAGGAAATTGGTTTATAGAGATTCCATTGCCCATTCTCGATATGAGTCTGGGTGGGAGGGAGGGAGAAGAGTGATAGTTCTGATTTTGAACATTCACAACCCGATGAGTGCACGAATGACATGATTTACCCAAAAATATCAACAATATTATTTCTATTTATTTTATTTCTCCGAACTTTCTTTTTACCTCCTTTATTTTTACGAGTTTTTTTAATCTTACGAGTGACTCTCCTTTTACGCACTTTTCCTTTACGAGAGGTTTTTTTCGACGTCTTCCTCTTGCGAACACTACGTTTCGACTGAATGGCCATCATTCGTTTTTTAGTTTATAACCTTTACCTCTAAATAATGTATCGATAGCTTTTCTTTTTAGATTATTTTGTGCGTCTTTCATTCTTTGTTGAAAAGCTTCTTTAACAGGCATGTCATGATCTATATCTTCCAAAAAGTTCACACCCGAATGTAACAACTCTTTACCCACAGCGCTCGCACCTCTTTTCAGTAACGGTAGAGATGCGCGGAAAAGTCCCCTGAGAAACGTGCCGACCCCGTGGCCTCTCTGAAACGGCGACCCGCGGTACACGGTGATAGTACCTGTACCGAACTGATTCATGATTTAATTAGCACACTTTATATTGTTTTACACACCAACCTTTGTTTATTGATTAATTTTCTTTTATTTTACGGAAATGAAGCTTAACGTTTAGAGTCCCGTGCGTGAATGGGATATAATAACCCAAGTCGTCTCTTATATCTATTTCAATTTGCTGAAATTCCCTGCCCATAAGAGGAACGTAATGCGGATGAGTAAAAACGTTCACGATATGATTACCCGTGACATATTGCGTATTGTCGATATTTACAATACGTAACAGTGGTGCCAACACATCTCCTACATACTGAGGCTCAATTAAATCACTGTAAATATACATTTGTGTTGGTATACACGCATCAATATTGGTCGCATTGACGCCCTCGGTAAAACTTTTAACATCGATGCCTACCAGGTTGAATATCCGTTGCAGCGCTGTACTGAGTATTAACCTAATTACACCAGGTTTTAACTTCAGTTGTATCCGCGCTTGAAACGTTGAGATATCCGCCAATCTTCCAAAATCACGGTTCTTTATCATAACGCTGAGTAACGACTCTATCGTAGAGTAGGCACCGCCAGGAAAATGAATTGTACCCCTCCCTACCCCTCCATCGTTGCTGATTTCACTACCCGAACCACCTGTCTCGTATTCTGACTCTCCATCCCCCTCCTCCTCTCTCTCTCATCTGCATCTTCACCTTCTATAGCGACCGGGAGTGTTGCCAAGTCAATTTCGTACCCTAACCAAAAATCTTTATCTGAAATCGTGCTGAAGGTGTATGGATAGTGGATTTCAGCAATACCAACCTCCCAAAGACCCTGTAGCGAAATGCGTTTGAACAGCTGCGTTTTAAAATGACTAGTTTTGTTGTCGGGAAAATATATGGTTGAAGAATTTGATGGGAGGGTGACATAGAAGTGATCTGTCATTTTAACTTAATTAAATCGGTGGCCGGGATCCACGAATTAAAACTAGCAGGATAACCTTTCCAACTGACAAGAACTTCACGTCTGCCTGATTTTTTCCGTCTACCTAATATTTTATTAATTTTATAAGTTTTACTTTTCTCGACAGTCACAGGTTGAAGTTCATACTCATAAAACAAACCATCGATTTTTTCACCGTTGAAATCTTGCAACTCATAAACAGGAATAGGCCTACGGATCACTTTAATAATTTTAAAAATCTCCTCGGTAAAATTCGTTTCATATCCTTTTTCGAACATGGACTTCTTCCGAGTAATTCTCACATGCGTATTTATTTTAAGGTTAGGTTTAGCGCAAGGTTGCCTAATTTTATTTAAATTCATCCAAACTTGTAAAACATTCGTCTCGTTTACATCAACAGGTCTCATTTTTATACTAGAGTGATAACTATGATTGTATGCATTAACGAGCTCATACAAAACATCAATATAGCGATAAGAATTTGAAAAACTTAGAAACCTCCACATACGGTTTTTTAAAGTTCTGTTAAACCTCTCAACTACTGCTGCTTTGACGTCCGGATTTCTCGTCGTGTAATAATTCACATTATTTTTCTTGAAAAATCTTTGCATTACTTGACCTACAAATTCTTTCCCTTTATCTGTCTGTAAATTCAAACACTTTCGACCACCAGCGAAAATACTTTTGAAAGCCATTTTAACGTTTACGTTATGTTTAGTTTTAAGCGGGACAACCCAGGCATATTTACTGAACACATCAATAACAGTTAAAATGTAATTATAGCCATCGTTGTACTCACTGAGGGTCGCCAGGCTACAGAGGTCAGCTTCCCACAGATCATCAATATTATCCACTGTATAGCGGTTTCTCGGAAAATTCTTACGCCCTAATCTATGCAGAGTGTAAACATCTTGAGATTGTAACCATTTTTTAGCATTCTTAATCGAAACACCCGCGGCTCTCGCAAGGTTTCCTATACTTGAAAAACTACCTGGATTAGAAGGGTCATAATAAATTTTTTCCATTTTTTCCATTATTATTATTATTATTATTATTATTTTTTTTTTTTTTTTTTAAACTTAGAACTTGAAAGTTTCCCAATTTAATTTACGCCGCACTCCCGCAAGGTTTAGGTTTTCAGAGCTTTTTGAGCGCTTTGATACTTTTACTGGTGCTTTAGGCCAGAGCGTATTAAAATGAGGAGAATCAGGACTGTGTATCTCCGCAGCACGTTGACGAATAAGATTCCAGCGATCATTATTACCGATTAACTCCTGCGGAACATTAATTTTAGCCAATACCTTACAGAACTCATCTACACCGTTTGGTGCATTCACAGACTTACGTTTTCGTAAAGCATCATTCAGAAGATCGGCAATATTTGACCCCTGGATAGATTTATTACCAATTCTTACCCTTCCAACTTCGTCCCATTCAATTAAATCACTTTTAGATAATCTCTGTAATAAAACCGAGCCTTTGGTTCTGTATGTTTGAGGAACCGTGGCCAAAATTTCATTGTCTTGCACCGGATCATCGGTACCCTTGAATGGTGAGCACGTTGGGGTGAGGGGTGTGGAGGGGGAGAGGCACGCTCCTCGGTCAAATGTCTGCGCGGCGCTAGGGCGGGAGGTGGGTAGTGGAGGGGGTGGATTGGTGGTCGAAGATTCGGAGGGCGGCGCGGAACCTGCGGATTCTCACCTCGCTCTAGATCCTCTCCCTCCCCCCTTTCAGCATCGGGAGCATCGATTGAAAAAATCAAAGGCTTGCGTCTCTGCTCAACGTGATGCAAACATCTATGCAACACTTGTTGATAATTGGCCCATTTTTCAGAGTCATTCATTGAACGAGATGCAAGTATTCTTGATAGCTCTTTATGCAAGTCATCGAGAGGGTCATGAGAATTGGTTACCGGTAAATGTTGCAACCTTTCAACCGTCTCTGATGGAACTAAAACCATTTTCTTTGCATGCTCCATGAGTAGTTAGGTTAAGTTTGGTTAGGTTAAGTTAGGTTTGACCAGGTTAAGTTAGGTTAGGTTTGACCCGGTTACGTTAGGTTAGAACTGCGCTTAATACGGTACTCAAAATAGGTCCTAAAATTAATGGTATAAAATTCCCACCTTTTTGAAGCAAAATCTTCTTCTTATTTTTCCAACTACCCTTTTTAAGAACTAATTTGCGCAACAACTGTTTGTATGGAGACAACTTTTTCTTATGCCCGGAATTCACGGGAACTTTACCTTTTATTACGTTGAGTGCACATTCGCATAAACACCTAACAAGCTCTTTATCAGCAGATTTTAGAATAGCCAACCGTTGCTGTGGTTTTAATTTTAATAAGGCTTTAAGCAATGCAGCGTTGTTCACTAGTTCACGCACCATTTTAAAATGACTTGCAGTTTTGGAAGACAACCGTATTTATTTAGGTTTATATTCTTTTCTCAAAACTTGATTTTTTTTCTCTCAATTTATTATTTATCTACTTATTATTTTCTTTTTATTATTTATTTATTTATTTATTATTTACGAGGCACGTAAACTGTTATACCACCATCCCCCGGAAAAACGTTTGTTCTGAATCTACAATTTTCAGGAGTTGCTTGTTTTAAATCAATTAATAAATACCCATGTGGTTTCTGAGTGGCATCATTAAAAGCTTCAATCAAAAATTTAGAGTTCTGAGGACACATTTGCTGAGCTAAGTGTCTAATTTGAGCTTTATCTCTTGGATTTTTAAACAAAACTAAATAATGGCTGTTCAAACTTAAATCACGCTGATTTTTACCTTTATAAAATATATTCTGTGTTATGAAAAACACACTAATGTTTTTGTGATGACAGCCTTTAGTAAACAAATCAATGATAACGGAACTGTTTGCAGACTCTCTCATCAAATCGTCAATAATAATTAAGCGAGGGTGATCTGAATCAAAATCTGTGTCAGGCAAACCTTGAATAAAATGGATTCCCCCCACATCTAACTTTGGTTGAAAAATCGAGTAATGCCATAAAATTTCTTTAAATTTAGTATCGCAAATTTCTTCGATATTTTTGATAAAATTAATCACAAAATAAGATTTCCCACTTCCACTTGGACCTGCAATGATTGCAGAAAAAGGGTGACACCACTGAGGATTCATATTTGAAACTAAATGAATGAAAACGTGTTTTCTGGTTTATATACACATTTTATCACATTGAAAAATTAAACAAACAAAAAACATTGAAGAGGAAAAAAAAAGAAAAGAAAATAAAGAGTTTTTTTTCTTCTTTTTTTTTTATTTCTTTCCTTCAACATTTTTTTTTTCTTTGATTATCAATATGAATGATTTTATTTTTTTTTTCGTATTGATTTTTTTTCTTTTTTCAAAATTTTTTCAAAGATTATAGGTACACAAAATATATACAGGTAAGAAAACAAAACTGTTTTCAAAAACAGTTACAAATTTTCAAAAGGGTTACAAAAAAAAGTTTACCAATCAAACTACAATTTACAAAGTGCCTCAACCAACACCAGCAATCAGCGTGAACGAAAAAAAAAAAAAAAGGTAAAACATGGGGGGGGGGGGGAGAGGAGAAAAAAAAAAATACAACAACAACAACAACAACAATAACATACAAAAAGAAATAAAGAAAAAAAGAAAGGAAAAAAAAAAACAACAAAAAAACAGGGGGAAAAAACACCTGAAAATCAAAATTATTCTAACCTGACTCTTTTGGTTCCAAATGGAACGGTGTCGAAGGAATCAGGTAACCTGCGCCTTTTAGTATAAACTATCCGGTACTTTTTTTTTTCCCCACGAGTGACTATTTCCCACCCTTGTTTTCGAACTATCTTGTGTGGTATATCAACAGCGATAACCCTTTCAATATCGTTTAAGACGGTGTTTCTAATAGTGTTGAAATTGACTTTTTGAGAAGCTCTGTGATTGAGGGTGAATCCTCGAACTTTGCATACAGTTTTGATGTCATTGGGGTTACCTCTGACGCAAATCTGCATAGCATAGTTTTTGGGGCCACCTCCAATAAAAGATTTGATGAACGAGTTTTTTCCGTAACCGGATAACTCATCGGTTAACTCACCCAAATAGTCACCCGTAGGCAACATAGTTTCATGGGGTAAACGGGTGAAAACAACCGAGTCTGTATCGTAGTACAAAACTCGACGATTCAGCTGTTCCAAACAGTCGTAGAGTTTTAACCGCGCATGTGTTGTAACAAATGCGGCTAAAACAACATTCGACTTATTGCCAGGCACAACAGCTTCATCAGCAGCTTTCGACGTCATCATCAAAATGTTATCCGTCACCGGTGTAAAACTGTTTACCTCTTGCGATGGGTCGTTGAGAATCTTTTGAATTGCTTCTTGCCCTTCAACGAGGGGTGTGTGTTGATGAAACTGTCTCGCTGACCCCACTTTCCCCAGAAACTATTTAAAAGAAGTTTGGCGCAGGACCTGAATCCTTCGTTGTGTTCAATTTTCTGAGGGTCAAGCTCTATGTCCTCTTTTGTTTTGTAGTCTCTGACATATTTTTCCCTGTCAGCATCGGTGGTACACCATTCAGGCCAACCGGAGGCCTGTTGTTTCATTTTTAGAAATTTATTTATGTACTCAACGAACAAACCACCAGACTGACCGTCAAATTTGGTACTATGGTAATCCCAAATTTCATAAATTTTGAGGATTTTATAATTCAAAGAGAGGGCCCTCTGAACCTCCAGAGTCACCCAAGTCCCCTCTATCGCTCTCTCCTGGTCGGTGTGAGAACAATCATTTTGCGCACTGCTCTCTGCGCAGGTGCGGCAGAGGGGGAAAAATAGTTTGCCCTGACACCGCCAGGGTAGCACAGGATGATAAAGCTCATCGGGAGGTAGTACCACACATTTAATCAACCCAAAATACTCACTTAGATCTTCTCGATTAATCGAATCGCAATCGGCACCATGGATTATCCGTTTAGGGTGCCCACTGGATAACTCAAGTACTTATTACAAAATGGGTAAAGAGATGTAAAGTCTAAGTAATGAATCGTTTCCCCCTTTGATAAATCGGCATCGTGAGCAAGTTTTACTGAATTGGTGCGCCCACCATAGAAAGCATCCTTTGGCTTTAAAGGAGGTATCAAATACTCATTTTTATTGTTTTTACAAAATTCATTTACGGCGGGGTCTGATTGCTTTAGTAAATTAAATTGACATTCCCATGTAGTTACAACTTCATATAATGCTCTGTCATTAATGTCTTTAGGTTTTAATAGTTCTTTCTCGCGGCTAATAGTTTTCTGATAACGGAAGTTCATCGTTTCATCAGGTGAGTCATTTAAGAAGATATCCCTCCCTCTTTAAAGCACAAAGGACACCCATGGTAATAGCAACCGTAAAATTCAAAAATGATTTTGTGTTCCGGTGAGAAACCGTCTACTTTATAGTTTAACCGATAGGGGACTACCTCCCGACCATTGCCTGCATGATAAATCCGAATGCCTCGTGCATTCGCTTGATAATCCAACCAACTCAGAGCTGCCTGGCTCTGCGTATCGACGGAGCGGTAACCATTTTTAGGCAAAACAGGTATGGTGTTACGTGGTAAAAACAATTTCAGATATGTCCTCATACAGGCTGAAGCTATGGTTATGCATTCCTTGAATGGATCGACAGTTGTTTCAGACAGAAATATAGTTCTAAATTTCAAACAGGCCTTCATAAGGATTTCTACATCCATTTTACAATAATGGAGAATTTCTGTTTGAAAATTAAAAATATAATTCTGCCTTACTTTTTCTGCGTGCCATTCAAGAAATTCAGTTTTTCCTTTTGAGCTCATATCATCCGGGCTGTAGAACGATGGAGAGGGCATGGGGCCTTCATAATTTTGATTTTCGGGTCTGTTGAAAAAATGAGGAAAATAACCCTTGCCTAAATCCCCACCGATGCTCATCATTTTCGGTAGCTTAGCGAGGGACGAAGAGAGAAAATTTAGGCTGTCAATGAAGTGTAAATTTCCGTATTTTAGAGACATAATTTTGGCACCGTTATTTATAACTGTAGGAACCCACCCCCTGGTCTCTATCATTTTTTTAATGATGCACAAAAAATCATAACGAGCTCCGTTATGTGCTATACATATTATTTCCTCAAAACGTTTCACTGGTGTTTGTAGATGTCCCAAGAAATCATTTACACATTCATTGCCATCAAAAATTTTCTCTCTCGTCCCGCAAGCTTCACAATAAATATCCATAATGTTTTCAAAGTCGTTTATACATTTGTCGCAACACTGCCTCGCTACGCATAAATTTGGTTCATGTAAAAACTCACCAGGGGTCGGTGTTGGTGTGCTTTGCATGCACTCTAAATCAAAAAAGACGAACAGGAAATTTTTTTCTTTTTTTGTTTTTTTCTTACCCCCGTTACCACTTACAGAAGCTCCATTTTCTGATCTTTCTTCTTCTTCTTCTTCTTCTTCTTCTTCTTCTTCTTCTTCTTCCCCCTCCCTCTCATTATCCTGTTCGTTGTTACGATTAAGTTTTGAATTTTTTTAGAGTTTAGTTTACCATCTTTTATAGGTTGAACATAACACATGTGATTACGGTGGCGGAATTTACGACATGAAAAACAGTACTTTTCACCACACGTATGAGGGTTATTTTTGTTTCGTTTTACGACACTGTATACCTTTTCACAGTCCTTGCATTTCATCACAGCTTGGCAAAGAGTGAAGTTTCTGGTATATGTTTCCAAGTGCTTGGAGTAACACTCGGGTCCGTAAAACCAACGGTTACAGGTTTTGCAATTAATTATGGGCAAATTTCTGTCACATGGATTGTCATTATTACACGCGAGGCACGCACTCTGGCAAATGTGGTTGATTACATCGCTGTAGCCAACCTTACAGCTGCGACAGAAGTACGATGACCCCGAGAGACCTTTCAAGTTAACAATAGGCACATAGTGATTATCTTCAATTAATACATCTAAATATGTACGATGATGAGCATCGGTGGATTTGGGTCCCTCAAAAATTGTCGTCCGCGCAAATCTATCGCTCCACACGGTTAATGTGTAAGCAGTTAAATAATTCTGAAATTGGCGAATCTCTTCGATGCCGCCCCCATTCGTCAAATCGACCGCTGCAGCCTCGCAAAGGGCGAGAGCCTGCTCGGTCTGATATGGTCTATCTCCGCGTCTGATTTGTCGATAGTGGGCGGCATCTCCAATTTTGTTTAAGCTGGCCATACCTACGACCAGCGCTCGGGCCAAACAAAGGTTATCGTTATTTTGGATGGAAACGACAGATGACTTTGTCCTGCAGAAAAGGTCGAAAGTCATAGTTTTTTGAACACCCCGGTGGATTCGATTATAACCGTATCCAACGGGCATTTTAAGAACAGTAAATTTTACCCTAAGCCTGCCCGCCAAGAGAAAGTCCTCGTTGGAATTGAGGACTTTTTCGAGGCGGGTGAAAATTGTCTCTGCGCTTAGTTGATCACCGCGACGCGGCGAAATGAAAAGGGGGCGCTCCGGTCTGCTGAGACTGGTCAGTTCGAGTTGAACTCGATCAGTCGGTGACGCACCTGTCCGCTCCATAGTGAACGTGATCAAGTTATCAAAGACTGATCTAATCCACTCGAACTGTGCCTCAGCAGTCGGTGGCACCCCCATTAATATTTCTAATTCTTGCTGTACAGCACCAATATTAGGGTAATGCTGTACGCTATCACTAATAACCTCAAAAACTGAGTTGGGATTGCTGGTGTTGGCGGGATTATTTAAATTTTCATTATTTTTGTTACCATTATTAGTTTTTCCTTTTCCCACTTGCACCGATCTGACGGTGTAACACGTTGGCGTATCGGTAGAAGTCGATGGTTGTGGAGAAAAGCGCATCGATGTGATAGATGTACGTCCGTTGTTAATGTTGAGACCTTCATCGAGCTCCCTGAGAAAGAATGATGCATTGAAGGAGACATTGTTGTCAATATTTGGTTGCGGAGAGAAACACCTCATAGAGCTGTTAATTGTCGTCACGCTGTAATTGTTGAGCCCTCCATCGAGCTCCCGCAGAAAGAATGATGCATCAAAATCAATCGTGTTCGGCAATGATTCATCTTCCAATTGGACAAAGGGAGTCTGAAATCAAAATAAAAACAAAAATTAGACTAAAGCTAATATTTATTTATTTAATCTGAAAAAAAAACCGCTGAATTAGTTAAAAGTATGGAGACCACTTAAAAACTGTTAGTTTAACTAAAATAGTTAAAAAAATAGTTGAATATGTTTCTTCCTTTTATATATATATATATATATATATATATTTTTTCAAAATTATTTTCAACTAATTTTTAAATAGGTATACAAAAGTGTATGTCTATTTCTTTTTCTTTTTTTTATTTATTTATTTTTTTTTTATTTATTTATTTGTTCCTAGTTGAATAAGTTATTTAAAAAAAGCTTACATGATTTTCAATTTGAAGGGTGGCCATTTCTGCTTCAGTTATGCGATCATCATTAAACCAGCAATTTCTTTCTACCTCAAATATTAACCGCCGCACCTCCTTTTCGTCAAAGTTTTTACGAGTGACTACCTCAAAAAAGAACGGTACAGCATTTTCCTGAAATCAGAGTTAAAATAAGTTCAAGTTAGAGATAAAATAAGTTCAAGTGCGTACACAATTCATACAGAATTTTCAATCAAGTTTTTCATTTAAGACAACTGTCTTTTTGTTTTCTCATTGTACTCTGTTGGTATGCGTTAGTTTTGAAGGCGCATGTTGAGTCTCAGAGAGACGAGAGAGAGAGAGAGAGAGAGAGAGAGAGAGGAGAGAGAGAGAGAGAGAGAGAGAGAGAGAGAGAGAGAAGAGGAGAGAGAGAGAGAGAGAGAGAGAGAGAATAAAATGCATATGTATATCTATAGTAAGACTTACACCATCGGTAATTTGTAGGACCTCTTCCTCATTGAGGGTTTCATTTACTGGCCACGCTATCTCTGCGAATGCAATGCGTTCCTATTAACAAAACAAAACAAACAAAAAAAGATCAGATAATATAATTTACACTACTGGGTCACCAAACAAAACGAAAAAAAAGAATAAATAGAATAGTTTACTTTCATCACCGTTTTTTGTGATTTTAGAAGTGCATGGTTTTTTACTTTTTGATCATTAATCGATCTCATTCTCTTGAATAATTATACCATATTTGTTTCCTTCTTTTATTTGTTTTTTTTTTTTTTTTGTTTTTTGTTCTCATTCACATTTCTTTCTTAACTTACGAGAAAGAAAAAAAATGTGAAGTTGTGAATTTTCGTCGTGAAGAAAGGCTGGAAAAAATATATTTTTAAAAATTTAAATATACCAAACTTACATCCTGTTCAATTTTCTGCAGGTCGTCGTCATCAAAATCACCATCCATCACCTCGTCAACCGGCCACATGTTGAATATTCTGTGAGCATAATTTATTTTGGATTAGGGATAGGTTGGGTTTAGGTTAGGTAAGGACATTTTACTGTTGTTGCTGTTGTTTTTTTGTCGTTGTTAAAAAAAAAAAAAAAAAAAAAAAAAAAAAAAAAAAAAAAAAAAATGATATTCACTGCCTGTTGTATGAAATTTGAAAAAAATATATATGATGGACACACATGAATAACACTGAGAATAAAAAGATATAATATAATGTTGAAATATTTCTTACCTGTGACACACACTTTATATTTAACAACAAAACAACAATAATCACGAAGATTTACTTGGAGTTTTACTTTAAGAGCTTGTTTCAGTTAGCACTAGGGAGAAAACAATGATTCTCACTTTATACTTTAAAACCAGAGAACACTAGGGAGAAGGCACTTGTACTCAGTAGTCAGGAGTAATCGAAGACTGATTTTGAAAATATGATTTATTTGAGAAGAAAACTATGAGAGCTCATCACTCCCACCCCTTTCTTAATATTTGTCAATGTTAATTAAGGTTTGACCACTACCCCTAACTTCCTGTTGCCAGATTTATGCGAAAAATCGGCAAAAATCAGTGTAAATGTCCTGAATTGCCAAATTTCTTCTATAAAGTTTAGAAAACTTATATAAATCCAGTTTCATATATAATCTTACTTACCTTATCCTTGTTATTTTTTTTCGCCCTCCATCTTCCATTATGTTGGCATTTTTTTCCCCCACTTCAAAAGTAATATTAATCACTTCACTTCACGCTTTTTCGATTTGTTATCAATAATTTCCATTTTCAGTGATAACATATTATACTTACCACGATAACCGCATTTATATTGACAGAGGCGGATGCGCTTCTAAAAGGGGCATGGTTATGCAACCAGCAATACACATACTCAAGGTATAAAAAACTCCTTCAATTGCCTTTGATGCAATTCCACATCAGACATATTGGTGGGGGTTACAGCCCCTTGTTTTTTCTAAGTTATGCAAATTGTAAGACATCTCCGGTTTGGTTATTCACCGGATACGTGTGCGCACCGAGGATCGAATCAATTTAATCCTCTTGTAAATGCACAACGACAACCCTGTAACATATCAAGCAAAGTCCGAGAAAAACACTCGTGAATCTTCACCCCCTCTCCTACGATCGTGTTGCACTGGTACATGGTGCGCGGTAAAGAGGGAAGGGGTTGGAAATCTTACTCATAATATCGAATGCGGTGATTCAACGGTGGTCATCTTCGGTTATACAATGCGCTGTAGGTAAGAGGAGGCACGGGTGTAGGAGGGTGGGAGCGGTGCATGGCACGCGTAACGGTGTATAGGTTGATGGATGCGGGGATGCAGGGGTGAAGGGATGCAACGGTGTATCAACCACCAGTATGGGGGCGGGGGTAGGGGAGAAAATCATAGCACGCGCCACGGAGTATAGGTTGCGGGGGTGCGGGGATGCAACGGTGTATCGGCCGTCGGAGGAAGGGGCGAGGGGGAGCGACAATGTGTCGTCCAAGAAGATGATGTTAGGTCAGGTGTGATCAAGTGGCAGTAATTAATTAGGGTAATTAGTCCACCGAAAATACGCGCGAAAAATTCCTGGAAATTAGGTCATTAATGGTCACCGGGCCCAACCGCCCCTATTACTACTATCTCCTCTCTTTAAAAACTTTTCTTTCAAAATCTGTTATTTTAACCTTACCTGAGAGATGCATGATTGTGCGTGAGGTCTCTCAGATTCAACTTACAAACTAGCTGATATCAAAGTGACCAAGTCCCCTCCCCTCCCCTCTTCCCACCCTTTCTACTCCTGTGTTTCTTCTAGCCCCCTACCCCTTCAGATTTCAGCCTGAGATTTTATCTCTGATCTTCATTATTCAGAATAATTATTACAGTCTGTTGGCTGCGCTCAACGCAAACCATTGCATAACTCATAAATTGCAGGCGCATGAAAGTGCAAAGGATTTAATGCCCAAAGGCGCTGATATCCGAAGAACCAAGTCTAATTTTTTGTACCTACCGCACCTTTCTTCTGCTTCCTCTTCTACTTCATCCTCTTGCTATAGTTCACCCACCAAAAAAAAAAAATGATAAAAAAATAGAAAAAAACTTGGCGTTGACCTGCAAAAGCTGATATGCGGTGTTAGTACACTGTATGTTGGCAGGTAACGCCAAGTTTTTTTCTATTTTTTTTATCATTTTTTTTTTTTTTTGGTGGGTGAACTATAGCAAGAGGATGAAGTAGAAGAGGAAGCAGAAGAAAGGTGCGGTAGGTACAAAAAATAGACTTGGTTCTTCGGATATCAGCGCCTTTGGGCATTAAATCCTTTGCACTTTCATGCGCCTGCAATTTATGAGTTATGCAATGGTTTGCGTTGAGCGCAGCCAAAAGACTGTAATAATTATTCTGAATAATGAAGATCAGAGATAAAATCTCAGGCTGAAATCTGAAGGGGTAGGGGGCTAGAAGAAACACAGGAGTAGAAAGGGTGGGAAGAGGGGAGGGGAGGGGACTTGGTCACTTTGATATCAGCTAGTTTGTAAGTTGAATCTGAGAGACCTCACGCACAATCATGCATCTCTCAGGTAAGGTTAAAATAACAGATTTTGAAAGAAAAGTTTTTAAAGAGAGGAGATTGAGGTAGGAAAGAGGAAGGTAGTAAAAGGGAGAGGTTTGGAGAAATTTTTGGACCTTGGCCGCCACGAGTTTACTTGAGGTTTACTGATAGTTTTGGTCAAAGATTTAAATATTTCAAAAATGAATCTTTAGATCTGGATAAAAATATCAAAGGGGGGTTGGGGGTCTCCCCCAGGATATTGAAGGGGGGTCTGTGGGTCTCCCTCAGAATATTAAAGGGTGGTCTGTGGGTCTCCTTTATCAGAATATTAAATGGGGGTCTGGGGGTCTTTCCCAGATTAAATTTGATGTAGGAAAGTGTTCGTAGGGTATTCCCTATAGTTTATTTATGCAATAACTTTGCAAATCAATTTTTTTCTTCTTCTTTTTTTCCGTCCCTCCTCCGTCATCACTCCATTTCCTCTGGGCAACAGCAACTCCTTTTCCGTAATCTGCAATGAAATACATTATTGACTTGCCAATCCGCTTCTACGACCCTTCATTCGTCTTTCATATATGAGCGTCTAAAGATTGAAATTATATCAGATTAATGGATGCGAAGAGCGGGGAGTCGCTCTCAAACTAACTCCGACCCACTTCACCACCCTCGCCAATCGTATCGTGAGCAAACATCAACGTCTGTTTGCATTGTACCCTTCCTTTTACTCCCTGTTTTTTTCTTCATTACTCACGTATTTTTTTATTTTTTTTTCTTTCTTTTCGGATAAGTCTATTGGATAGAAAAATCTCATATTGTCTCTACACTTCAAATACGTCCGCTTTTTTAATTAAACTTTGTTCCTCTTCCCCCTCCTTCTTGCCCATATTCTGCAGTCGGCATCTCCTTTCTGCAAAACCCTTGTCTTCATCCTCAACTCATCCTCATCCTTGGGAATTCTCGGCGAGTGTTTCGTTCAATGGCCAGACGAAGACACTCACAACTTCATGCTTCTTTTCTATTCCTTTTCTTCTCTCCTTTATTTCCTTCCATTTAGCACAAAAAAGCTTGGGTCAGAACTCAACTAACTTGAAAAAAAAAAAAAAAAAAAAAAAAAAAAACCTAATTTAGCACAATCTTATCCAGATTTAGCTCGTAAGTCCATGTTTCAGACTTGAGGAGATCTGAGGAAACCGATAGTTTTCCAACGCCCCCTTTTTTCTCCACTTCTCCACTTCTCTGTTTCTCTTTTTTTTCAATTAAAAGTATTTGAGGGTGAAAGAGCAAAGAGAAATTTTGCCTCAAAGATCACATCCGATGTCTGCGCAGTATTCTTTTGAGCTACAAGTTACAATCTCGGGGAAAGTGAATCGATTTTTCTTCCTTCTATATTTCTTATTTTCGTAGCTTCGCGGGTAAAAGTGTTCGTCACTGACTATAAATATTGTGAGTTTTTAACTTTGTATTCCGGTTTTTATTGAATTTGTACGTCTACTAAATTACTTCAAAGTAACCTAACACCTCTCCCTCTTGAAATTTCTTCCTATTTGAAAACACGAGTTAGTTATCGCGGAAGTACACCTCGACATACATGTATTGTCTCGAGCAATACATACAAAGGTTTCCAAGCAACCAAACATGTTTTTTAATGGGTCTTCGAGTGATGTTAGACAGTTAAACAGTTCAAGAAATGACCGTTGTCACTATTTGATTGGCGGGTAATGATTTCACCCACTTAAAGAAAAAAATACTAATCCAAACATGTGTCGATATTTTTACTTCTGGACACGCTAACTCGACATTTGAATCTAATTTTCAATACACTATTTTGCGCCTTGGACATGTTTGACTGGACACTGGACAGATGTTATGATGAAAAAATCTGTCACAGTAAATATCAAAACTTTGAGTGGACTCAACTAGTTTCGCGGAGATATACATTACATTTACTAAGCACTATCAAATCTGTCCAATATTTAGATGTGTGTAGATAAAATAATAGGAACAAATGATAAACTAAATTGGCCAAAAATACTATAAAATCAAGACACAAAAACAGAAAGTAGACCAAAAACGACACAAAAACCAGAAACGTTTCGAGTCTTCCGACTGATGATGATTCCTGTGTTACAATCAAAACGTTTCAGACTTGTTAAGTCATTTTTGGTCTAGTTCTCATTTTTATGTCTTGATTTTAAAAAAGAAATTCCTGTTCGCTACACTGAAAAAAGTGCGGAATTTAACTCTTTTTTAGTTAAAAGTATGGAAACCAGTCGAAAACTGATTGTTTGACTGTTTGAATTAGTTAAACTAACACAGAACGGAGGTAACTTAACTATTTTTAACAGGTTTTAAGTGGTGTCCACACTTTTAACTAAGAAAGAGTTAAATTCAACACTTTTTTCTGTGCAGTAAAATCGATAGATCTCAGATCTGAATTAAATGCTCGAGAAAAATGTAAAAATACATATAGAAACGTGTTTTTAAAGGCAGGAAAATCATCTTAATAGCTACATGATTTAATGTCAAGAAAACAGATGAATAACGGATTATAAAATCAGGTCTTTCTATTCATTATTGATATCATAAAATCATATTTTAAATTTTCCTCTAAAAGAAATAGATTCTGTAGTAAAAAAAAGTGTAAAATCAAGAACTAGACGAAAAAATAATACTTGGCTAATTGATTAAATTTTAAATATCATTTAAGCGTCTTAATTGTTTACTTGGTTTCAGAGGGTCTGAAATTGAGATCGTCTCAAGCTTACCTTAACCCAGAATGGAAGATAGAAACTAGAGCAGCAGAGAACGGCCGCAGTGAGAGACAAAAATGCCCACAACACACCAACGCCGCTTAAAGAGGTTGCCATGACTGGAGCCTACGCAACAAAGAAAACAAATTCATGATTGAAACTAAAAGCAGTTAAATTAATGAACACAATAGTTTTAATGGGGCTCTTTCAAAATTTTGCTACAGGTAATTGAAGAGTTAACTTTTGCATGAAAACCTGTGAAAATGACGATGAGTTCACTAGATTTCATGAAATTCGCCCTAGAATTGGACATAATGGCGAAGAGACGCAAGTATCATGGTAGATTCCATCTAATTTTAGACTTCTCTCTGTGTTTCCGTAGAGAAAGTGACAAATTAAACAAGAATCTCTCAGATTTCATGAAATTTGCCCTAGAATTGGACATAATGGCGAAGAGACGCAAGTAGCATGGTAGATTCCATCTAATTTTAGACTTCTCTCTGTGTTTCCGTAGAGAAAGTGACAAATTAAACAAGAATCTCTCACGATACTTGTTTAACTTTGTCATTACGATATGTTGCCGTAGTTGCAGCTGTTTTCTGAGTTGATGAATTGTTGACTTTTGACTAATGAGATCCTAAGTTTCAACTCTCCGAAAAAAAGTTTTGACGCAATCGAACCTGTTATGATCATCCCCTTTGAAATATTGCACTGGTTTCTGATGTTTATTTATTGTACATACCACGTGATTTTGTTCCATGAACTTCAACGTCCAAAATTCCGTACTAATTGCTGGGGAACACGCAACACATTATTTGCAAATTATCATTGATTGCCATGATTTCATGGAAAGAAATGATCGTTTTTTGATATTTTATTTTTAGGAGTTTGATCTACACGCTTACTGACATACAAAGCACTTGCAACTCGGTTTTTGCTATTTCAACCAATATTTTAATTCGATTCGAGTTGAGGCAGATTGTATCACCAAGAATCTATTATTCATTATCGATTTGAATCGAGAAAATCCGGAGCTGCGAAATTGCATGCGCAGTCATTCGGAAGTAGCAAAAATGGATCGAAAACATAAGAGGCCGTAAAAAGGTCGAATTGAAATCATCTTTTTTTACCCAAAATAATGGAACTTTTACGGGAGGTTTTACTGCGGTTAAACGGAAATTTACTGGCACAGTCTCAAGAGAACGGAAATTTTTTTGTGTAAACATAAATCTTATATTATATTTGTAAGAATAAAGCTAAGTTCCCGGAGAACCATTGCACCGTTCGGCAAGGGCCTGGTACCGTTCGATCGGGCTCGGCTCCAATGCTTCGGGAAAATTATAAGTTTTTCCTTACGGGCCCCGCGTCCCTTTTTAAAATGCTAAAAACTTTTCTCTCAAAAAGTTGTGCGAGTGCGAAAAGGATGCGAATCAGTTCGTTTTGCAAGGGTGAGAGAGAGAAGCGAGATTTTGTAGTCCTTTTAAGTAGATTCCATGAATCTACTTATTGCGGAGGGTGCGATGTTGGATTTTTCGGGAAATTTTATCAAATGAGCACGTTTCATGGTCCCCTGAGTGAGAAAATACCACTCGTTGAAAATTGTATATATATATATATATATATATATATATATATATATATATATATATATATATATATATATATATATATATATATATATATATATATATATATATATATATATATATATATATATATATCTTTATATGTATGTTTCAGCCAGTTTTACCGTTTTTATGTCCCACGATCCTGTTCGTAATTTTTGGTTTTTATTTTTGAAATTTGTCTCAACTATTCGTTGGGTTTAATTCTTGGATGAGTTCGAAGATGGTGTAAATCCGACAGTTAGTTTTCGCGTTATGGGCCGTGTTTGAGTCGTAAAATGTGTTTATGAGGTTTATTTTTAGGAGTGTTTGTTTTGAGTATTTTTTTTGGAAAATTTATGTTGGCCGTTTTGTTACGCAACTTTTTTACTCGAGTCATTTTTTCGTGTTTTGCGTTGTAAGCGAGTTATAGTGATGTGTTTTTCGGGTTTTTTGGCAGTGTTTTTATATGAAGAAATTGTTTTTTTGTATCGTAAATTTTAGTATATATCGTGGAGAATGTTTTTAGTTCATATGCTCTTTCCCTTGAATTTTCCTTGTGTTTTACGTGTTTTACGAGCTATTTAGTTTCTTATGGGATTTTACAAGTGAAAGACAAGGATGGTTTATTGGTATAGTTGCTCTTTCTTTGTTTTACACGTACACTGTTGCTTAGGTACGTTATTTATTTATTTTCTTGTTTTATCAACTGCTCTTATACAGATTTATTTCTCATTAGCGTTACAAAGATTACACATTTTTCTATCTTGGTACTATAATCTTTTTCTTATGGGCATTTTTATATAAATTCGTTGAACAGCTGATAAAAAAAAAATTAATAATCCAAAGAAAATCAAAACATAACCTATTTATTAAAATTTGTGAAAAACTTATAAAACCTAGCTTTTATTTCTCACTTGCATTGAAAAGATTACACATTTCTCTATTGGTAATATAATCTTTTTCACAGTAATATTTGAATTTTGAGCAGCTGATATAATAAAAAATAAAAAATCAACGAAAATTATAACCTATATTTAAATTTGTGAAAAAATGATTTAACCAAGCATGGAATCTACTTCGTCTTACCGGCCTGCCGGGAGGCATTTTTTAAATGCATGCGTGCGGAAGAGCATACGATTTTGTACGCGTGTGAGCGAGAAACGTGATGCTCTGACAATTTTTTTTTTTAAATTCGATCGCACGATTTGACGTTACCATGGCGATGTTCATCATATGTTTTACTCGCGGGAGGAACCGTTCGGGTAGACGCATTTTAATAGCGACTTAATGATATCGATGTATAGCTTCGACTTTTTATCCATGTATTTTCGTAGATATACTCAATAGGACAGTCACAGTGCTGCTAGCTGTGTCGAGAATTATACAGTCACTTCAGACTTAATAAAAAATTTGTATATTTTATGTTAAATATACGACAGCACTGTACAGTCTTCGATTGATGATGGCTTGACGCGGTTGCTGTATCGCTTCGTGATGTATAGAGCTTCGATATATATTTATCATATGTTTCATACGCAAATTTACAGAATAGTACAATCAACGAGTGATGACTTGATGAGATCGGTGCATTGATTCGATACCTCGAATATAACCCTGCAAATTTGAGCTAGGTTTCGAGAATTTATAAAGAAAACTAAATGATTAAGGACACTAGGGCTATTATTGATAAGTTGAGACGGTGGTTATACTTTTCTTATTAATAATAAACTGTCAAATATTACTGAGTTAAGTAAATCATTGGCTTCCTGTTGTAAATGCGTTGTTTACTTTAAAAGTGCAAGTGATACATCCAAGAATACTACTTACTAACGAACCAAGAATATGGTTGCAGATATTTTCATTTTTAAGTTGGCGATTTGAGTTGTTTTCGTTTCAGTTCGCGTTTTGGCAAGGTTATAATGTTTTTAAGGTCTGTTTTTTCCGATTTAAACAAAAAAAAAAAAAAACAAAACAAAGTTTCGATAGATCTCTTGAGCCTTGAGTATGTAGTTTTTTATGGTTCATTTGATTATATACCTGTTATTTTTTAATCTGTGCAGTAATATTAGTGGGCAAGTACGACGTTTATTTCGAAATAGACGGTTCTTTCAGTGATGACTTGGTAATGATGTCATCCGGTGATGAGCGTTCCAAACAAAGACAAACTGTCTTTCTTGCTCTAACGTAACCCCCATGTTGTACTGCTATACTATAATTTTAAAAAAACCGTAGAGACATCTTTTGTGAAATATTTTTTGGCAGAAATGCATTCCTCAATGTTAATGCGATTTTGCTATTAACATGCCGTAATACGAGGCCCTGTGTATACGAATCAGGACACTAGAAAGCAGTGGCGGCTCGCCAGGTGAGGCAAGTGAGGCGACAGGGATCCATCACCTCACATTTTTTGAAGTTGGAGAAAGAAAAAAAAATTAAAAAAAAACATACAAAGGTTTAAATAATTATTATTCCATTGTCCTTTCTTCCAATAGTCCAAAAAGTATGAATGGAACATAAAAAATTATCAAAAAAGTTTATGTGAAGCGGATTTCAAAAAAATCCTGTGCACCTCTCATTTTCGTCGCCTCACCTCCACGAGCCGCCAGTGCTATAGAAAGAGGTGGGTATACACGGGATTGGAGGTCGCACGGGAGAGTGGGTGCGATAGAGTTTGAAACGCTATGAGAGTTTTGTCACAACCGATTGCGACCGATGAGTGCATTTATTGATGTAATTTTTGCCTAACTGTTTACTTCACACTAAAACTCTATGGTGAACTTGAGATGCCCTTAGATGCTGGAACTGGGTCCAAGAGACCCGTCGAGTCGCACGCCAAAATCGGCTGCCAGCAGTTGTTCACTGGTCATACTAACTTGAGCTTCGTGAAGTGGTGTGGAACAACTCTAAAAAGTAGGAATTTCATCATTTGGGGGGGGGGGGGGGGGAGCGACCATTTAAAAGCGCCAATTCCCAAAAAAGATAAGCCAAAAGCGCTAAAACGTACACCAAGTGCGCCAAGGAATTTTTGAAAAAGTAGCCAAAAAACGGAAATTTGCTGCGAAATCGATAGTCAAAAAGCGCTAAAAGAATGACCCCGAATAATAGGGGGTGTATAATGTGTATATGACCCCACGTCCAATAAGCTTAAAAAATTAAAATCTTAGATGAAGTTTGCTTGACTTTTCGAGCCAACATATTTCAATAAATTATTGTCGTTAATGAAGGGCTGTTTGAAAAAGGCATACTTTTCCCGCGCTAAGTTTCTCTTCCACTCTTCCATAGATTTTTGATTTACTGAAACGCAATGTCTTATACTCTTACATGTCAGTTCAACGAAAGGTTATTGTAGGTGTGCGATCTCGGTCATGCGTATTTGTTCGCTTATCCCGAACTTCTCATTTTATTGTGAATGCATCAGGTTTCTCACTCTCGCGCTGTCTCTTTCTCTCCTTTCCTTCTTTTCTCTGTACAGTTCTAAATCGTGTAATCCACATGCGCTAATATGACGCATTCTAATGAGCCATTCTAGGGGTTTCGGCGTCTCCATGAGCGTCAAAAAAAATTAGCGGTTTTGGATCGGGCCCTCTTGAGAACGACTACCCCTAAAATGTTTAAGTTTCATGTAAGGGGGTGGCGGCGGGGGTTATGCTATTCATGCCCTTCCAAATGATGACTCCTGTTTTCTAAACCTTTAGTGTACATGAGAAAATACCACTGTAGTGTAGTATTTCAGGAATAATAGAGTAAGTTTTTAGATTTCGTTCTTCGGAGCAAGATTAGATGGGCGAATCGCAAACGGAGTTAGGGAGTGGATGATATCGAGTCAAAGTCTAACTTGAATAAACAAAAATCACGCGAAACGGAATGATGCTTGGCCGCGAAGCGGCCACCGGCCACTAGTATAAGTATAATTGCACTTATTTTCTTCAAAAAATAAGAATACCAATGTATTGGAAAGGTTATTTCAAAGTTTTTTTGTTTTTTTGTTTTTTTTCCCCATTCCTTAATTGCGGCTTTACCAGAAAAGTTTCGTTTACTTAAAAAAGATGATTTCGATTTGACCGTTTTCTCGGGGGGAAAAATTCGTGTAATACCTTACTTTTTTGGTCCATTTTTACTACTTGGGCTCATGTAAAATAAGTAAATCCGTAATTTGGTGGATCGTTAAAATCACATCCGTGACATTTTCATTTTTTATTCCTCCGTTTACTTTGACAACTTCGCAGACTACATTTTCTCAGCCGCATCGCAGAATGCATTATGAAGCTCAGGTGAATTTAATGCGTCTCGCTGCTCAAAACTCAACGGCAAAGAGGTTTCCTATTTCGATCCGTCCCGGAATCTGCTCCCAAATGCATATTTAATGTCCTGCTCCCCCCTTTTTTTTGTCTCCACTCATGAGCGATCCTTTGAAGCATGAAAATTGAGTAAGAGTGTGGTTTAGAGCACACTCATGACGCACTCAAACTCAAATTTATAATAGATTGCGCTTTGCAGATCATTTTCGCATTTCTACGTTTTATTTCAGTTTAAATGCTGAATTAATCGAAACATAAATAAGAAAGGGCTCTCATATTTCCACATTCACATTGTGTTGCAAAAAAACAAGAAACATCACGATACATTGACATCGACAAAAGTACTTAATGCATTTAATCAGATGGGCAGTCACACGAAAAAAAAAAGACTGGTAGAATTTACTATCAGCATAGCTGATTTTGGAGTCTGCTATCAAGTACGGTAAATTTTACCAGCATATGGTAAATGCAACGTACTCTGTGGTGACATGTACCAACAGGTTATCTTAATTTACCTCAAGGTACGATGCATTTACCATATTATGATGGAGAAATTTACCATACTTGATAGCAGACTCCAAAATCAGCTATGCAGATGGTAAATTTTACTAGTTTTTATATGCACGACCCTATGGGGAGTGCATATTGGTTTCGGTCCAAATGTAAATAATAACCAAATGATCATATATTTTGTTTTTTCACACTAAGTGTTTCAAATTTAACGTCGGAAATTTCTGGATCCGATTTCTTAATTGAATGGGTCGCGAATAGTGATTTTTTGAGGAATCGGCAACCACAGCAAACAGAAAATTGTCTTATACCGTCAAGATGGCCCATGACCAATCTCAGCTTGCAGTAGGTGGTTAAACTCGAGAGCCATTATTTTTGTTACGGACGTTACATTTTCACTCTTCTAATTGGTATATAACACAATCTGTGTAAAATTATGGTGAACTGTTTAGGGGAAGTTATAAAACTAGATGGTTACTACCTCTCTGTCAATTTTCGTAGCAAAATATTGGTTCATTTTTCAGTTACGTTAAAAAATGAAGTGTTACGGACGTTACAAAAAAGACACCCAGTTTCCATGGACCTAATTTCGGTTGCTCTTTTTAAAAGCAATTCTAGTTTTTTTTCCAATTCTATTTGAACTGAGTCATTCTTCATACCATCTATTTTTAAGAATCATTTTTGTCTAAAAAAATTTTCCTATGATTTTT
This sequence comes from Trialeurodes vaporariorum, assembly GCA_011764245.1. Classification (NCBI taxonomy): domain Eukaryota; kingdom Metazoa; phylum Arthropoda; class Insecta; order Hemiptera; family Aleyrodidae; genus Trialeurodes; species Trialeurodes vaporariorum. Next base: position 5,363,078 of record VMOF01000002.1, on the reverse strand, counting down.
TTGAGTTATTGCTCTTTTTTGGTGTTACGGACGTTACACGGCATCTGTTACGGACGTTACTAGGTAACAATGATTGGACAATAGATATGTTTTTACCCATTTAATCTTTACTCAGAGCTGCTTATTCCTATTAAATGGCCAGGATTTTATTTTATCTTCAATAGATATGTAAAAATATGCCAAAAACTTTTTTTTTCAATTTAAGTCTAAATCTGAAATTAGTTTATTAAAAATGAAAAAATTTACCGCCCTCCATCTTATACTCAGATTTTCATCTAAATTACAAAAACAAATTATGTAGTGACAAGAAAGGTTGAAAATAACCAACATGCAGCATAAGGAAGAAAAAATAAACTTTATTAGGAACAATAAACTAAATTATTTTGAACAAAATCAAAAACTTAAAATTACGAGGGTAGATTTTAAAGTAAGTTTACCTATTTTTTTTTCTCAGAAACTATTAATGTTAGAAAAAAAACAAACCCAGCGTTGGAGAGTACGTACTCTCAGCTTTTTAATGAGCTCCAGTTTTTCAAATTTGGCCTACGCGTTGCGGAGATATCGTGGATTTTCCACACCCATCTCTCCTTCAAACGTGCCCACCTTTTTAGCCTCACAGAAAACATGAATTTTAGACTTTGAAAAAGTAAAATAGAGCTATTATTTTATTGAAAAAAGTCATAACACTGTTGTGAGGCATCTCACCTCATTTTTTGACATAGTTACCCGCTAGATTCTTGAATTTTTCATTAAAAAAAAAAAAAAAAAAAAAAAAAAAAAAAAGTTGGAACTTGCAACACTGGAACAGTGTTAGCAAAGAGAGCATGAGTGTCGGCCGTAAATCATTGTAAGTGTGGAGTTCCATATTGATAGTACAAAACTGCGACAAAGTCAATCGCAACGCTGCATTTGTGTTTGTATAACAGTGATCGCTGTAAAAATAACTTGATAGGTCAAAGTGGGAATGAAAATTTACTTATAGCGTGTTGAAACAGTTGTTCACGAGGCGAGGTGAATACTGTGGTTTTGAAAATCGATTTCGATAGTGATAGTTCCTTTAAAATCGGATGACGCAATACCAATCCTAGCAAGCCGCAAAGTCTAGTTTAGTTATTTGGGACTTTTTTAGATTTCTCTCGCCTGAACCAAAGTCATCAGGAAGGAAATTCTTAATACCAATCCTAGCAAGCCGGAAAGTCTAGTCTAGTTATTTGGGACTTCTATAGAATTTTCCTCGCTTGAACCAAAGTCATCACGATGGAAATTCTTCGTCTTTATGGTTTCAGCTCTTTTTGTCTCAGATTAAAAAATGAATGTTAATATTGATCAAATGTCATCCGACACTCATCAAGGCCCTTAAGGAACGTAATATGTATTTGAAAAAAGCTCATTCGATTTTTAAGGGAGCTTAAACGGTCCATGAGAGACGAAATTCGCGGATACAGAGTATCCACAGCTTATTTCAATGTTCGATCTGACAAGACCGTGCGCCTTTGAAAAATCGATATCTCGATAGTGAATCGATGTATTGCAATTCGGTTTGCACCGGTCGAAAGCGCTTGCTTGTGACTGACAACCTCGAAAATTTCAGATCCATCCGAGTTTATTTAATGACCTTACAGGACCTCTCGCGGCCGCAATTAGACATTTCTTGTCAGAGTTACGCTGAAACGGGGAGTAGTTTGATATTTTTAATAAGTCCCCCTAAGATGATATTTTTTGGCTCGAAACTGCATTGAGCCCTCTCGGGACATCATTGGGACCCGAAAAAAAGCGGAACCGATATAATACGGCACACGACTGGTTCGTGAGAGACGAAATTCGCCTTTTTCCAGCCTCCAGCGCCCCTCTAAGGTCGATCTGACAAGACCGCACGCCTTTGAAAAATCGATATCTCGAGAACGAATCGATGGATTGCGCACTGCGGTTTGGATTGGGCGGTAGCTTCAGCTTTTAGATAATTCTTGAAAAAAATTCAGATCCATCCAAGTTTTTAAACGGATCTTATGGGACCTCCCGCGGCCGCAGTTAGACATTGTACGTGAGACTTACGCTGGAGTTGGGGCCACGCCCCCCCCCCCCCCCGATATAGACTTTATCGGTCCGACATTTGTCAGGGCCCTTAATGAACTTCATGTGAACTCAAAAAACTCACATATGACTTCTCACGGCGCATGCTAGGTCCATGAGAGTCGAAATTCGCGGATTTTAGAGAATCTTAGATTTCTGACCCTATACCGCGCGCCTTTGAAAAATCGATATCTCGAGAGTAAATCGATGTATCGCAATTCGGTTTGGACCGATCAAAAGAGTAAGCTTACCGGTACTCGCCGTTAAAATTTTGGATCCATCTGATTTCATTTTGAGACCTTACTTGAGTTACTTGGACCCCAGTTGGAATTATTTTTTCGGAGTTACGCTGGCAAGGGGGTCGCTCCCTCTCTTGGAAAACTGTGGAGGGGGCCCTTTGCTGGGGCATACATTCTATTTTTCACTTTTTTTTTTTTTTTTTTTTTTTTTTTTTAATTTTATATTTGTGTCTAATCTAAGTTGGGGGAGGAGGAGGAGAGTACCTGCAAGTCAACCGGCAATTTACTTTTGATAGTGGCTGCGGTCGAGGGTGCGGATTGCGGACTTTTAACTTGTTGTGGGGTTTACAGGGTGGCCGTGTCTAAACTTATGAGAAAAGAAGGCAACCACAGACCGGAAGAACGTTCAATTTCTGGTTCAGAGACCATGGACAAAGACATGGGCACCCGCAAAACAATTGCCCGGAGGGGCAACTTTTTGAATGTCAATGGAAGGTATAGGGGACACCACCTAGAGACGGGCAAGTCTAGAGAACCCCCTCCCCCCCCACTACCGCCCAAAATAGAAAATAAATCAATTATCCTTCCAAATGGTAGAAATTGTAAGTGATTGTAGCATGTAGTTGTATCAAAAGTAATTCTATTTTTGACGTGTTTGATATTATGAATAAAGTGACAGCATCAGATGATAGAAATAGTAAAAAGCTAAGTACAACTATTCCTTCTTTATTTTCATTGTCCTGATGAATTCTAAGAGTTAACCTATTTAAATTAACAAAACCAAAACTCTTGCCTATACATTCTCTAATCATGTAATTATCGACCAGAGGATTCTGAATTTTCAAGGAAGTTCGCAAAATTCTCGTTGCCAACGGTAGTTGCCAATGTAGACACGTTCATACTAGTAGATTTTAAAACTTCTTTCGGCGAGGGAGATGACGGGTGGGAAGGATGATGTCGTCTGAATCAGGAGGGGGTGGGGTAAAAATCAGGGGGAGGTCTAGATCTGGGGGGAGAGGAATCCTGAAACTGGGGGGCGAGCTGTATAGTGGCAAGGGGTGGTTGGGCACCACTGCTTAGGGGGGGGGGGGGGGGGGGCTACTTCCCGCCCTGCCCCCCCCCCTAAATTACGCCCCTAATTAAAATTGTAAAGTAAACTAAGAATAAAGTTTGTTAACTCTTACTCCTTTCGTTATTATTTGATCTTCGAATGTTCCGATACTTTTTTATTGTAAAGTTTTGATTTTTCTGAATTAGGGGGGATGGGCGCCGCCCCTCGGGGAGCGCCCATTGACAGATAAGGGAGAAAGGTAAGTGTGGGAAAGCGCACGGGAATCCGGCGTAGTGTGCCGCAAAAATTACTACCAATGGCGGATCCAGAAAATTCTTTTAGGGGGGGGGGCTTCACGCCTATGAATTTTCAAATTTGCAGGGAGGAATTTATGGGATTTTTTCTGTTGAAAAAAGGCAAAGGCTACCGTGAGTTGGGGGGGGCGTGCCTTTCCCGAATCCGCCGCTGATTACCATGTAACACTGGGCCACGATGACCGATGTCGCATAAAACCAGGTAGAAGACCCGTGGCGGGCGTGGCATCCGTGATGGCTGTGAAATTGGGATGAAGTAGATGGACACACATCATTCATGCAATCTGCACAACGCGGCAAGCAACTGTTGTAGGCGTAGGTGCAGTAGTTCGTGGGGAGGGCAAAGGGGACGAGAGGTCGTCGCAAAACCATGGACGAAGATATAACTAAGGACTGCCGACTGTTGTTAGTCCTGTTTTGCTCTCGACCCCAGCGCTCCAAGCAGCGGTCAGCTGAACTACTCTTTCAAGTGAGCGATCCTGGCGATGTGTCCATGCTCACATGCTGTGCTACTGCTAAAACCGTTGTTGGAGTTGGTCTGTTATGGCATGGCTGTCAACTGTTGTCGGCGAAGCAAGAGGATCAGATAACTCAGTATCTCAATGGAAGATCGAAAGCAAGGGAAATTCAGAATCAACTTTGGACAAGGTAACAGAAATCATCAGCAAATTAAAAGAGTCGCCTGGGACCAAATAGTGTTACGGCTTGACGGTCCTCCGAAAGACGCTGGATGGTGCGCACGTAAGTATATTTGCGTGTAGTTTATACCCCCCGTAAGTGCTCACCGATCATCTGCGTGCGGGACCGTGAGGACGCAACACTATTTGGTCCCTGATCTCTACTAATAAAACAAATGTCTATGTACTCTTTCTTGTTTGATTCCGTTTTGAGGTTAACTGTGATGTATAGTATTTCAGTCCTTGATTAATCATTTTCGACAATTCAGGAATCTTTCAAGAAATACTCCAGACGTTTGCTTTTTAGCGGATTTTGCTTCCTTTTAATTCGCTGATCATTTGTTCCCTTCGTTCAATCGTGATTCAAATTACCTACACGGTATACATTTGCGGGAAGGCATGGGAGAAAGGGAGCCGGAGCGGCCACCGCTGCAGCGGTTCGCTTTTAGTTGACCCTTACTGCTGCTTGGAGCGCTGCGGTCGCGCTCGAAAACCCGCTAACAGGTTTTAACACGGGCGGAGATAGGAAGTCGGCAGTCCTTAGTTATATCTTCGTCCATGGCTCGGAATGGTCTTAAAATTTTCCTTAGGATTTGATCTAGAACGCAACGTTCTTACATTTTCGAAAAGTTAACTCTAGCTCTCGCAATTAACGATTAAAGGCGGAAAAAGCATGGTTTCTGGACCGCGGAACAGTGGCGTTATCTAGCGGATGAGAATCTTACTACAGGTAGCTGAGGATTCGCCTTAAAACGCAACGCCGATCGCGTTCCCCAAACGAACTCTTTTAGCGGACCGAAACATCAACAATAACAGGATTGGAAATTTGAAATCATCTAAATGCATTTTAAATCGCAGAATACACGAAACATGGACACAATCCTCTGATGTAAAACCCCAATATCTCATACAGAAAATTTCGTTGAAGTCTGATCCAAATTAGTAACGTAATTACATTCCCAAAAATGCTTAACCTCAATCTTGGCCAAAAACTCCCGCCACAAAGAAAAAGCGACAAATTGGGAGGACACCGGATTGGCGGAATCACATGGGTCAATCGGTCCTCGAGGACCCGTTCTCGATACTGAAACCAAGCGATCCCCCGAGCGGACCCCCGAACCATGCCGTTCCTATAAGAAAAGCATTATTGACCTTGTAGAAACGATTTCAATAGAGCATGACACTCATGCTCTAAAAAAAAAATCGTAAAATTCTTTCCACATACTCCTGAACCAGGTGTTGACGCAAGCTGTTAATCCAGCTTCAATTCATGATGGTTGCTCTTTCCTTACTGACCGAAAGTTTGAAGATCGAAACAGATTGGATCATTTTCTCAGTATAGTAGAGTAGTCTATTCAGTAAACAACATGCACTCAGATATTATTGAGATGTCTGATCCGGAGATAAGCGCATCGCCTGCCGAAACTCGCAGTCTTCTGTAGCGCGTGAAAAGGTGGGCACATTTGAGGGAAAGACGGATGGGGAAAATCCACGATATCTCCGCAACGCATTGGCAAAAATTTGAAAAACTAAAGCTCGTTAGAAAGCTGAAAGTACGTACGTTTCAACATTGGTTTTGTTTTTTTTTCTAGCATTGATATTTTCTGAGTAAAAAAAATAGGTAAACTTACTTTAAAATCCACCCTCGTAAAGTAACGGCCCCAATAAACCCTGTATAAAAATAAACATAAAATAATAACACAATTTGAGAATCTTGAAGTGGTAATTGAAATTTTACTTAAATTACACTTCTGAGGAGCATCCCAGGTGGTAAAATTTCTCTTCCAGAAGTACCTACCAGTCATAATAATCTGAAATCAAAATAAATACCTGTCAAACTAAATGTTTTGTTTGAGATGCAAGTAAAAATGCAAAATTATTGACAAAAAATGTGATAATAAATGTAATAAACCTAACCTAACCTAACCTTTGCTTCTTGAAGGCGCACAGTTGCATTTAAGTTATGGAATAATAAGTAAAACAATGGTTATAACGTCCGGAACTGATAAAATTAGGTACAAGGTAATGAATGTAACGTCCGTAACGTTACGGACGTTACAAAATGTAATGTGTAATAAAATGGTCCCTAAGATATCTGTGAAAAAAGTGATCCACCTGGCATGACATAAACATAATGAGTGTTTCTTTCACCAAAAATTAATTTAATATACCTACTCAAAAGGAAAATACACTGATTTTTGTTACTTTCCTGTTACGGACGTTACATTTAGAAGCAAGTTGGAATAATTATTAAAATATAGTTTAAAACTTACCTATTTTCTTAGCTGTTAAAGGAAGATGTTATTAATGATCTGACCTCACTCCTACAATGTGTTTGAAGTTTGGATGATGCAATAATTAGTACAAAACAGTAATGTCAACTTGACTCTAAAATCACTAGAGCAAACACTGCACCAAAAAAAAAGCTGAAAAACTAGTGAAAAAAAAGAAAAATTGAGTGAAACAACTTAGTTTCATAAAATTGAAGATATAACTCAATGGAGAGAATAATTTTTTTTTCAGTTAGAATATACTTTTTTTTTTTTGAAAATGTCCCCTTTTAAAATAATGGCTCTCGAAGGATACTGTATTGCACACATATTGCATACTGTTGAGCATTTGATGGCAACAATTTTATGTTGCCGATGAGAATTTTCAAAATTCATTGAAAGAATCAGAATGCAAAAACCTTAATTAAGATTTCCGATCCGAATTGGACTAAATGGCGGAGCTACGCTGGTAGCATGGGAGATTCCTATCTAACTTAATGAGACATATATCTATTATCTATCTCTGTTTCCTTGAAAAAAATGACAAATTAGACAATAATATCACATGATACCTGCGTTGCTAAGCTATCACGATCTTGCAGTTACAGCTGTTTTCTGAATTAAATACTGAATTTTAGACTTATTCAGTCTAATTTCGTGATTTTCGTGGTTTTTAAGTTGGATTTAACTATTCATATGTTTACAGAAAAAGTTTGCAAGCGCGACATTGTTCGACCGGTTCTCGGGTTTAAATAGAAAAAATCCAACGTTGACAAATCGTGCGCTTCGCTGAATTTTCAGGAAATGGAATTTTATGGATTGGGATTAAGGAGAAATGTAAGACAGAGAGAGAGAGAGAGAGAGAGAGAGAGAGAGAGAGAGAGAGAGAGAGAGAGAGAGAGAGAGAGAGAGAGAGAGAGAGAGAGAGAGAGAGAGAGAGAGAGAGAGAAAGAGGTGAGAGAGAAAGAGTGGTGTGTGTGTGTGTGTGTGTGTGAGAGAGAGAGAGATGTAAGAGAGAGAGATGTAAGAGAGAGAGAGATGTAAGAGAGAGAGAGAGAGATGTGTGTGTGTGAGAGAGAGAGAGAGAGAGAGAGAGAGAGAGAGAGAGAAAGAGAGAGTGAGATGGTGGGAGAGTAGCTCGGCTGCGGGGAACTGACCACTCTGAAACTTGGCGAGATTGACGCGAACTCTATTAATCCCAGATTTCCCCGATCTACTACCCCTTCCCCTCCCCCCATCCTCGTCCTCCCCCCTATTCGTCCCTTCATTATCGTGCTATCATTAAACGTGAGGGGGGGGGGGGGTGCGTCGGTCGGCCGTATTGTTTACAGGCGGAGTGCTATATTAGGAACGGGTGGAGTGAAGGACGGAGGCAGGGCTCGAGTGGAATGGCAGATTGGTTGCGGGGGAGGGGAAGGGGGATGGAGCGAAATTGGCGAAGTCTCGTCGGTTTGGGGAACGACCTACCTTACCGCATGTCATCGGGCGTCACTCAGTGGAGATGACCCCCCCCCCCCCACTCCTCCTTCCGTACCAACAGCCACCCGCACGTCACTCCCCTATGCTACTTTCCATGAGGGACAGGAACCCGCGCCACTCTGTCAAATCTCCCATAGTATAACGCCCCCTGAAAACCGCTTTCGCTCACTAGCTCTCTCTCTCTCTCTCTCTCTCTCTCTCTCTCTCTCTCTCTCTCTCTCTCTCACGGATCGGATTAACTCTGCATCGCCGGATCAGAGTTTGCATAGAAATTTCTTCCTCGACTGCCCACTCTTGTGATGCAAATGTTCACCCGCCACTGCTGCCGAATTTACATGACACATACGTTTTTACTGGCTATTAGAAATGAAAGCGGGTGATTAGCGGGAAATATCTTGCAACGGAGCGTAAGCCCGGAGGGCAGAAAATAACCGGAGAATGCCGACAGTTGGAAGAGATACTCATGAACGGTGATATTGGTCAGTTACAGTATAGAATGACTAGGTAATTAAAAAGTGAATTCCTCCTTAAAATTGTGAAGAGATAGTTCGAATAAAGAGTAAACATTTTATAATTTCTGTAATTGCATTATTACAGTAACGGATTACTCTACCATTACAATTCCACCAATTCTACCAATTCTACCAATGGGTCTGTTGCAGACTTTTGCTACAGCGCTATAGAGTGTTCAATCTCATGTAAAATCGCGTGAAAAGTCTATTGGTGGCATCAGAAAGTCATGAAATGCAGTATGAAACTCACGAGAGAAGTTTGATGAAATCCAAGATGGCGGTAAAATATCGAGCAACCTGTATGCATGCACCACGAACATCCAAGGATAGCCAACCTCACAATATCGATTACACCCAATCTCAACGTAAATAAACGCATAACCTCTGAAGCTGTGAGGTTGTCAACGTTGGCAATCCTTGGTTGTTAAAGGTGCATGCATACAGATTGCTCGATATTTTACCGCCATCTTGGATTTCATTAAACGTCTCTTGTGAGTTTATTATCGCATTTCATGACTTTCTGATATCACCAATGGACTTTTCGGGCGATTTTACATACGATGATAAAAACTCTTTATCGTTATAGCAAAAGTTTGCAACAGACCCATTACAATTCTACCAAATCCAAGCTTTTTGTTTAAATGCTAGCTCTTCATTTTTGGATTCAATTTCCTCGAGATCAGCTCCATGTTACTTGGTTCTTTTCTGATGAATGCTGTTTAATTATATCATCGCTAGCAAAAGCATTAAAACTGTTCAGACTTTAGTGGCACGCTTTTCCAACACCTGAGTGTTGGAATTTTCCTTGCTTGTTTTTTTTTGGTTTTAGCAAGATCGGTGTAATTTTGGGCCTAACATGGCTCAGTTGTGTAATTCCGTTATGATTGTAATGCTTGTGTAGATAAAACCGTTCCATCAATTGTCTATGTGTGTGTATGTATTCCGATATTCGTAAAATTTTCTTGTGAGAGAATTCGTAATTTTTCTCCTTTCCTTCTGAACAAAAGTGTTCCTCCGTAGTAGTTTTAAATGTACAATTTTTGAATTCTAATTCATAAGACACATACGTACACTGAAAAGCAAGAACCTGTTCTGGACACGATCAGGATGGGCGTTATGAAGACACTAGTATACGGTCCGTGTTCTGAACGCAGCCTGACAAGGCTGTTGACTTGGAAGTTTGTGTCTAAAACACATCCCTTTGTACTTTGAACACGTTCGAATTACGTTCAGAACACGTTTCTGCACTGGTGTCTTCACATCGCCCATTCTGATCGTGTCTAAAACACGTTCTTTTTTTGTGTAGTGCGACCTTGTTAGCAATAAGTTGGTCTCGTGCAATTAATGATTGGTTGATTATTCATGTTCAAAGCCACAATAATTATTCATATCCACTTTTTTACGATGAATGATTTTTCAATGAAACTTTAAGATACTGCAGGGGGAAAAAAGGCTGGTAGAGACCATCTGCATAGCTGATTTTGGAGTCTGTCATCAAGTATGGAAAATTTTACCAGGTAAATTCAACGTACCTTAAGGTAAATTGAGATATCTTGCTGGTACATCTCACGACAAGGTAAATACGCTGCATTTAATATATAATGGTAAAATTTACCTTACTTGATAGCAGAATTCAAAATCAGCTATGTAGATGGTAAATTCTACCAGTCTTTTTGTTTTCCGAGTGTTTAAATAATTTGTTATTAAAGTTCATCATTCTGCAGATTGCATAATTAAATGCAACAATATTCAGATTAGGTACTTATGTGATAACATATGATATATATCTAATTTCGAAGGGAGAGGATGTGAGAGGTGTTGACGGAAGAGGGGGGGGGTACTTTGAGAGTGAGGCATGATCCAGGAGGGTGCTTTTCCGAATCGAATTAGACCTCTCGGCCCACTTCACTTCCAACCGCAAGCAATTTGTGGCTGAGGCCATGGTCACCTCACCTCTACTCTGATATCACCACCACCACCACGCCGGCCGTTCGCGTCTCGAGTGTCAAGTAGCCGTTGGATTAATTCAATCATTCTTCGGTCGAGGCCTTTCGGATGCTAATTTTTGACTCCACCCCCACTCTTATCATCGCTATGAACAACGTCAACAAAACTATCCATCCAGCCATGGAGAGGGATGATAATATAATCAGAGATCAGGAGGTTGCCAAATGTTGGTATCATTAATAATTAAATGATGAGTTCATATGAGGATGATCACGGCCGATACAATTACAGACTGGAATACTGGGTCGATGTGGCAACGTTTTTGAGCCCGGATTTCTTGTTCTTCCATAAGGGTATATGTTGCTGCCAACAAAAATATTCCGTTTGCTAAACTGTCTAAGATTTTGACATTTTTTGAGCATTTATCATACACGGAAAAAAAACTACGGTGAAAATAATTATACGGATACCTGATTTTGGCACCTGCTAGATGTTATGGTAATGTTAACCAGAAGTATACTATGTTTGACTAGGTACAGGAGTGATGTTACCTAATTGCATGTCGAATTTACTCAAAATATCGGTAAATGTATCATAATTCTGGTCAAGTTTACCATAACATCTAGCAGGTACCAAAATCAGGTATCCGTGTGGTTATTTTCACTAATGGTTTTTTCCGTATAGACTTTTCTCCTTCTGTATTTCTTGAAAATCATTTTTAAATAATTTGTTTAACTGCATAGTATGGGTCTATAATGTTTCCATGTTTTGCCCATGTTATCCGCCATAAGGATTTTAGAGTCGTTTTAAACCGCACTAGTGGTCGCAAAATGAAATCAAAGTGAATACAGTCGGAAATTTTAGGGCCTAAAAATTCATAGATGCCAAGTTTACATTTTTTAATCAACTTTTAAGGAAGATATTAAGGGTTACATTTACATGGGGCCTTATGGCGGCAACGAGGTTTCCGGACTCCGACTTTGAGAGTTTTCAGTGTTACCACATTCAGTGTTCCAGCCTGTAATTGTATCGGGCGTTGGATGATGCGTCTGTATTGAATTGAGTTGGCTGGTTCAGCTTGCAAACCTCTTACTCGAGTCAGTAAATCTTGATCCAATTTTATTTGATGGCTCGGTTGGAGCCAACGAGCTATAGATATAGAGAGGCTGGTACATGTTATAAGTCCTATCTCAAAGTGTGACAGCTTGGGCGATCTGAATCTGGTTTGTTTGCCTCACTTTTTTTTTAATCTTAAATCAAATTTATATTAATCCAGAAAAAAATTGGTTTTAAACGAAAGTGCACGTAGTTTAGAGTGGCTTTCTGGACACAGAGCTTTAATACATTTACCAAGGTGAGAAAATTTAGCTTGTTTCCAAAATGAGCCAGTCTTTTTATCGTAAAAATCCTTCCCAAAGAAACAGTTATATCATTTTCCGTGTCCAGATAGCCACTGTAAAACAAAATTTGTTCAAAACCAATTTCAAGTGAATTTTTGTTTTGTTTTGTTTGTTGTTTTTTTTCTGTTTTGTTTTTTTTTTAAATTTGAAGGTTAAAAAATATGAGGCAAACAAACACAAATATGAGAGGAAAACGTTCGTAAAAGATTTACACAGTGGCGTCGCGAGCCATCTGGCAACAATGCAACTGCTCCATTTAAACTCATTAAATATATCGAATTTTCCTTGTGCACTGTGCACCCCCTGAATTCGATATTTTACATGAGTTTAAATGGATAGAATACATTGTTGCCAAATTGCACGCGACCCCACTGTATTTACATCATGGCTACCTTCGTGAAGTTTCAATATCACGTCCCACAAATCCTCTCTATATATAGCTCGTTGGTTGGAGCAGTTTGAAGCTTATAATCTTTTTCAATAGAATTTTCACCAGTAAAAAAAGTTCCATCAACCCTCTTCCAATTTTCCAAGTGGGCATGGAAATCAATGTGGTTTACTTGTAAATTAAATTGATTTCCGTGTAATTTCACAAGGAAAACACTGCCATTTTCATGCAAATCACATAGATTTTCCTGTAAATTTTCATGGAAATCACTGCGATTTCCATGTCCACGTGGCATATTGGAACAGAGTATATGTAACATTGTTACTATAAAGGGATGTCACGAAATTCGAAAATGACTTAGTTTGGTAAACGAGAAAACTAAATGTAACGTTGCGAATTTTGCATGGATAGATGGATAGATCCCATATGTGGCACCGCCTCTCTCAGCCTTCTCACTCAAAGCTCGGCAATGCGATGTGAATTTAATTTCGTTCGACGAACACACTTCATAAAACGCACCAGAAACAAATAAAAATATCTCCGTGTGACAATTAAATGATACAGAGCAACCCCACGAGCATTCGTGGCACATTATCAGGGGGGGGGGAGTGGCAATCCGGACAATATTTTGGGCTTTTTTTTTTTTTTTTTTTTTTTTTTTTTTTTTTTTTTCATCAATAAATCTGGGAAAATTATGTGTCTTAATTACACACTAAAATTAAAGACTTGTAAACTTGAGTACCTAGTATATTTTATGATGGTGTAACGGGTCTAACCAATTTTACGTTTGCTTTATCAATAGAAAAGAAAAATCTCGGAAATTTGGTTCAGTGGCGGCTAGTGAAATTTGGCAACAGTGTCCTCCTCTCATTGAACCCATGTAAAAGAATCGATTCTCCCGGAGGCTGCCAGCCTCCTCAAGAATCGATTCTTTTACATAAGTTTAAATTTAAAAATTGCATGGTTGCCAAATCGCACGAGCCGCCATTGATTTGGTTACTCAGCAGAAACTTACTGAACCCTAGTCTGCCAGACAAGTTTTTCATATGAGTTTGTTTCCCAATTCCAGGTTTTTTAGACCCACATTTAAAATACATGTGTTTAGCGCATTTATGATACATTTTTAATGTTTTTTTACGGTAAATCAGGGTATAATTGCTTTGTTAGCACATGGTAACCCACCATTTATAGTGAGTCCCTCCTATGTGTGAGTGAGTGACGACCTATAGTCCCTCGCCTTAGAAAATGCCGGAGGTCGATACCATTTCTCGTCATTTTTCGTCGTTTGTAGATCGACCTTTGACATTCGATAACTCAAATGCGAAAAAAGATATTAACCTTCGGTTTGCGCCAAAATGCTCTGTTCATTGCGTTTTTTCAATCGATGCATCATTTGATAGGGGTCATCCCACAGACTTTTTTAGATAACCTCCCCGGAGCGCGGAGGGGTGAAAACGTTAAAAATATTTGGAGGGGACCTAAAACCAAATTTTGACCAAAGGACATGGCACAATCCTTATGGGAAATGGCTTACCCCTAAATTTTTTTTAAATATGATAAATCGACAGATTATCACTTAAAAAGAAAAAGTTCTCACGGCACCAAAGTGATCCCATGTCCAGTTTTTTAGCTATTACAGCTCAAAGACGGGAACTACTTCTCTCGTGCGTAGGCGCGCAATGATGAAGTAGTGCCGGCCGCCTCACCACTCGGCTCAACGTAGAGTGTGGTCGGCCCATTTCCATTCATTCATTCACCCGCTCGACTACCTGCCTAAGTCTCTCTTTCTATTCCACTGCTCGTCTCTCTCTCCCTCACCCTCACCCGCACCCCGTACGCTATTCTTTCCCCACCCGAGCACGTTTAGATTCCAAGAGACGAGCGAAGACAGTTCGTCCGTTTTCGTGTTTATACATTTCTCGGCTTTTCTTTTTCTTGCTTCTTCCGAATTCTTTCGGTCACATTAGTTTACTGTCATCTCTCTCGTAATGAGTAGTCACGCGTGGCGCCTCGGACGCTTTAAGATACCGAAGTTGTTGATACTCCAGCTTCAACCTCCCCTATCCCCTGAGGATACCGATTACGGAATATAAACAGAAACACTTTTCCGATCGCATTGAGGGAGAGGGAGAGAGAGACGAGCAGTGGAATGGAAAGAGATACTTAGGCAGGTAGTCGAGCGGGTGAATGAATGAATGGAAATGGGCCGACCACACTCTACGTTGAGCCGAGTGGTGAGGCAGCCGGCACTACTTCATCATTGCGCGCCTACGCACGAGAGAAGTAGTTCCCGTCTTTGAGCTTTAATAGCTAAAAAACTGGACATGGGATCACTTTGGTGCCGTGAGAACTTTTTCTTTTTAAGTGATAATCTGTCGATTTATCATATTTAAAAAAAATTAGGGGTAAGCCATTTCCCTTAAGGATTGTGCCATGTCCTTTGTGTCACAGCCGTATTTTTTTCTGAAAAGTGCTTGCTTTTTTGAGTGTTTTGGACTAGAAGTTTTATAAATTCCGACTTTTCAACTATGAATGATGTTTTTTTTTAAAAATGGAGGAATGATTTTTTAAAAATGGACTTCTACCTTCGGTATCTCGAGATCGAAAAACGATTTCGACGTTTGAGTCACGCCAAAATGCTCGGCTTTGTATGTCCTTTTTGATGATGTGTCACAAGATAGTGTTTGCTGTTTGAAAATTTTGAGTTGTAGGGCCCATGAAAACAGGGGAAAAAGGGGAAGGATCTAAAACACCCTAAACCCTTTCTAAAGAAGGTATTATAAACATTCCCTGTGACTTGGAGTTTAATTAATTTTGTTTGATAACGCAAAAATTGGGATTCTAAAGATACTTGTAGAATGTAGAGCTATTTGTGAAGCACAAGTGCTTTGGGTCAACAGAAAAAAAATAACCCAACTTTTTAGGAAGCCTCGGGTCTTAATGACCCATGTTTGGCAGACTAGGGTTAGCCGACTTTTAAATCACTTTCTCAAAGTATATGAAGTACGTCGTGAAAGTAAATTCGTCATGGGTTGTTCAAAATAGAGTCTAGTATCATGTTTAATACCTATTTTCACTTCAGTGAAGTTAAAATACCTCTACTTTTGGCAACTTCAAGGAGAAGTTACCGTCAGTTTTCTCATAAAAAACGATTCACCTGGGTACAGAGAACATCATTGATCCATATAGGCTGTGATACATACATTTTTCTTTTGTTTGCCAAAATCTACCTTCCCCCTTCCCCTCCTCCCACTCTTCGCCGTTTTTTTTTAGAACTTAGCTTTAAATAAAAGGCTTCGTATAGTAAAACGGATTAACTTCCAAGAAAAAACCATCGCGCACGAGTCGCAAGAAATATCAAAGAGTGCATTTGATTAGGATAGAGGACAAAGGCTTCCGAGCGAGACACGCATTTTCGCGGCAAAATACTCAGAAATTGAACGACATCACCCATACCCCCCTTTGCGTTATCCGTTTTTAAAGCTTCGAGGACTGGTGGTGAGAAAGTGGAGAAGTCAGCGCCGCTTTGCGAGGGGATGCGGGGAGAGAAAGGGAAGCCGAGAGAGAGAGAACAAGGCAGCGCCTGCCAAACAGACACCTGCGTCCGAGACAGGGCAACAAGATATGGAACAAGAGCAGTCACCTCGAAGTTAATTTATAACCGAGGGCTGTATTTCACGATTCCGAGGAAAGCGGAGAGGGTGGGGGGAGGGGATGCGGGAAGCTTTCTTCGAAGCGATATTTTCGGGATAGGAGAAGATGCCCAACACATTCCTGTGTATAAAACCATGCTCGCGCCGTGCCATGCTCCTGATGCTGCCCGTTTGGCAGTGTCCACGTTCCCATCTGCCTTTGTGTGTGTGTTAGTAGTGCGGGTGGAGGGGGTTAAAGGAATTTAGTGGCCGGAGAAATCCCTGACAAGCCAGGTTTTGTTTCCGTTTTCTGTATGACGCTTTTATCTTTAATAGGTTTACTATCTCCAGCGACCTCTCGGCGAGCTCCAAGACCTCGTGCGTTGCGGGTTTTGCCCGTAAGTTAGGAGTTCTTCTGAGGGAGCTTTTTCGGCGGAGAGAGAGAGAGGGAGAGAGAGAGAGGGAGTGAGAGAGAGAGAGAGAGAGAGAGAGAGAGAGAGAGAGAGAGAGAGAGAGAGAGAGAGAGAGAGAGAGAGAGAGAGAGAGAGACAGAGAGAGAGGAACAGGACACATAGCAAGATTTATGCCTTGGATCCGGTGTTTTCCTTGAATTTTCTCCCTCCCTCCCCCATTCATCCACCACTTGCCACGCTATATCGAGAACCATCTCACTAATTGAGAGGCAGGATGGAGAAAAAAAAAAGAGTTTGCTGAACTTATAACGACGCGGTATCGAAGCGACCAGACCACGGCGTGGTGTGGTCCTGGCTTGGCTTGGACCAAGGGTCGGAGCCAAACAACCAACGGAGAGACTTTGAGAATTCGATCTTTTTGTGAATTACCGGATCTTAAGTTCCGCTTTTAAGAAGCCCACCCATAGAGTTCCTATATGTGGCTGGGCTCCACGGCTTTTCAAATCAGTGTACCACATTTTTGGATCATTTTGTTTTTTTTTTTCGCACAAACATCGAGAATACACATCAATCTGGCAGCGGTGCTACTCTGAACGTAAATACTAATAAATAAATAAAATAAAAATTAATAATAAATATTAAATATATTAATGATATACGTAAAAAAAATTAAATTTCTTCTTCTAAGTACCCTCCCACCATGTGGGCAAGCTCTTACCAAATAAACGAATTAACAACGACCAATGTTGTGGAGCAAGTTAATAGCAAGTTGAGATTTGATTTGTATCACAGCCACCCAAATATTCATCATATATGAAATCCAAAAAACTATAGATTTGCAGACACTTGTATCCTTGGAAATAAAATCCGTCGCGAAAATAAAGTTCACAAAGAAGTAACCCCCAGCGTGAGTTAGAGGCAAAACTTTTTAGCGCCAATCATGATCGGTAACTACACTGTTATACTTGATGAATCTGCAGTTTCTACAGCTTCTCAAATGGCAAGAAAGAGCCTGAAACGGAATAAATGCGGACGTGTAAAACTGGAGAAATCCCTTGAGAAAATTCAAGTAAGCAGGTTGGGTCTGATCAATGTTAAACTCCTATGATGCATTTGCCTGCGTGAATTCCATTCAATGCGTAAAGTCAACGGTGAATCCAACGGAGGTTTTTTTCAACTAAGCAATATGACTATATATACATCGCATGAAAACAATCTAATCCACGATCTTTTTCAGCCACCGATGGATTCACCGCTAAATTTAGAGATTCAATTTAAAGAACGCTAATCGGCAACCCTGTAGGGGTTATGGCTCACCCCTATGAAGTTATACCCTTCATAGTATTGTCGAACTTTTCTGTCGAATTTCCTTTGATCTTTGCATTTCTTTCTTCTGGCAAAAATGGGCCATCCAGGTCCATAATGTTCATAACTCATTTCCTAAACAGAGTTTGGATATGTATGGATCTGTCAGAATAAACAAAACATAAATACTGGCCAACATTTAATTAATGAATCATCAATACCTGTAGAGTTGGTCAGACTCTAAAGTTTAGAGATTCAAAAAGCCAAACAAAGAATAGAAAGGATAAAGCAAAATTAAAATTTAATGTATGTATGTGTAAAACACCGGGGGGGGGGATTTCAGCTTACACAGGTGGAACAGAAATGCATGAGCGAGGACGACCCCCCTGCGTTTCACACATAAACATACATTAATTTTTAATGTTGTTTCATTCTTTTTTATTCATCTGTGAGAATATCAACACGTATACCCATACAATGGGGCTATTGCACATTTTTGCTATAAGCGATTTAATAGTCGATTCTGGCGTAAAAACCTCAAAAAATAACGATGGCGGCACTAAAAACTTCCAAAATCCACTCCTAAACTCAATAAACGCAGTTATTTGCGCGAGCGTAATGGTGGCCGAAGGCACTAACAATGGGAGATTCCTATCTTAATTTCGTCACTCTTTCTATGCTGACAAGGATGTATCACAGAGTAATTAGTCATCAGAGTGATGATCCACATCCGATGAATGGTACCGCAACACCAAGTGACACCGGTGTCAAATGAAAGTAGCCTCTTATTGGTCCCTTCTTGATGGAGTTTCAGAATTGTTAGATGGGAATCTCCCATTGTTAGTGCTTTCGGCCACCATTACGCCCGCGCAAATAACTGTGTTTATTGAGTTTAGGAGTGGATTTTGGAAGTTTTTAATGCCGCCATCGTTATTTTTGAGGTTTTAACGCCATAATCGACTATTAAATCGCTTATAGCAAAAGTGTGCAATAGCCCCATTAGGAAATTGTGAAAAATGACACGCATGAAGCGAGCCGGTTGCTCTTTCCCGCGTTACACAGAAATATAAACCGAGCTTTCTTTCAAAAGTTTGCGTCCAAGTTAAAGAGTTGGAATATACACGCGGACGTGAAAGTTGTCAATTCGGTCTCGATAGAGCTTTTCACTTTAAGAGCCGGTCGATTTCGACAGAAGTCCCTGTCCGTTTGCGCCCGGCTCTCGCTATACTTTTTCAGAAAAGGACGCGCTATAGAAGCTTTTCATTTGAGTTGCCGACCCGATCCGACCCCGGCCAACCATCGCATTGCTCGGACTTTGCGCTCTTTCAGCAGGGACGGAGACAGTTGAAATCCCTGCAAATGCCCCGAAGCTCGAAGCTGCGTCACACGAAACCGCGCCAGAGCACAGAAACTCTCAAACCGAGATATTACTCAAGTGATCACCAGCTCCAGCAGAGCCCTTGATAGGGGATTTGTCATTCAAATGCTTTCTTCATACCATAACTCAGCTTGACAAATAATTTCCTTCTCTTTCTCTTCACCCGAGCGCCAGCGCCCACTACCCAGCATAAGGCTCTCTATCTATAGCAGCTTCACCTCGGCCAATGAGTCCAACTATCTTCCATCTCAAAGAATTGGGCCAACAGCTCTCTTTATAGGTTTTCTTTGAATCTATTGAAATCAATCTCAAAAGAGACGAAAGCAGACGTCTTATGATCGTCTGGATTACCATCCAACCAGAGTTGGGCAAATGCACGGAGAAAAATTTGCTAGTAATTCAATCAGAATTCCGTATAGGAAAGTATATTAAACATAGTCCTTGTTAAAATAACCAGTAGACCTGGTTTCATTTACCGAAATACTTGTTACATTAACCGGAATAATGGTTACTTTAACAATAATCCTTTTTTATATTTTCTTAAATGGAATCCCGGTTATTACAGGAATTTTTTCAGCTTGTTTACCTCATTTCTAATAGTCTTTAAAGTTTTTATAAAAAAGTTGGAACAAATCCATTTGGAATCGGTTTTGAACGAAAAAGCAAGTGTTTAAGAGTGGCTACGTGTCCTGTACAACAGAAATCGATTCAACCCGTTTCTTTTGGAAAGATTTGCACTTTAAAGACACTAGCGCATGACAAAAACAAGCAAAACTTTCTCACCTAGATTGTAAGAAAAAGCAAGTGTTTAAGAGTGGCTACGTGTCCTGTACAACAGAAATCGATTCAACCCGTTTCTTTTGGAAAGATTTGCACTTTAAAGACACTAGCGCATGACAAAAACAAGCAAAACTTTCTCACCTAGATTGTCGTATTATAAATCTGCATCCAGGTAGCTACTCTAAAATACTGGAAATTTCATTAAAATCAATTTCCAATTACTTAATTAATTTCATTTAATTTTTTTATTTAGGAGTACATAAAATTAGTTAAACAAACCAGGTTTGATAATGGAGCTATTGCACACTTTTGCTATAAGTAATTTAATAGTTGATTATGGCGTAAAAACCTCAAAAAATAACGATGGCGGCACTAAAAACTTCCAAAATCCACTCCTAAACTCAATCAACGCAGTTATTTGCGCGAGCGTAATGGTGGCCGAAGGCACAAACAATGGGAGATTCCTATCTTAATTTCGTCACTCTTTCTATGCTGACAAGGATGATTCACAGAGTAATTAGTCACCAGAGTGATGATCCACATCCGATGAAAGGTGCCGCAACACCTAGTGACACCGGTGTCAAATGAAAGTAGTCTCTTATTGGTCACTTCATGATGGAGTTTCAGAATTGTTAGATGGGAATCGCCCATTGTTAGTGCCTTCGGCCACCATTACGCTTGCGCAAATAACTGCGTTTGATTGAGTTTAGGAGTGGATTTTGGAAGTTTTTAGTGCCGCAATCGTTACTTTTGGAGGTTCCTCCGCCTTAATCGACTATTAAATCGCTTACAGCGAAAGTGTGCAATAGCTCCATTGATGAATCATCGCCCATATGCAGTCATCGTTTTGGATAGGACTTAAGATACATGTATGAGCCCCTCTATTCGTAAAGCTAGTATGAAGTTTTCAAGAGCCCTCTCTGGAAAATTAATCTACACAATACAATGGGTCTGTTGCATACTTTTGCTACAGCAATATAGAACCTTGATTCTTATGTAAAATTCGGCGAAAATAACGATGCGCATATTAAAAACGATCAAAATCCACTCATTAACGCAGAAAATCAATTCAATTTCAAACAGCACGCGCTACACTAGACACTATGTGCACCGGTATACTTCTTCATAGACGGAACCACCGTGCATAACTAAACTACGTCGTAACTACAAAATGAGGAATTTCTATTTTAATACGTAAAATATAAGCTGCATTTACTGTCTGGTCTTTTCGGTTTATCAAAGATTACAAAATAAAATGAGAAATGTACGCATCTATACGAAACATTCCAATGTTTGTAAGTTCTGTTCATGTTTACATAAACGAGATGGTTCCATCTACATATG
Source organism: Trialeurodes vaporariorum (assembly GCA_011764245.1). Lineage (NCBI taxonomy): Eukaryota > Metazoa > Arthropoda > Insecta > Hemiptera > Aleyrodidae > Trialeurodes > Trialeurodes vaporariorum. Next base: position 5,341,879 of record VMOF01000002.1, on the reverse strand, counting down.
TAGTTATAAGTCGGTGATATAGTGTCTAGTGTATGTAGCGCGGGTTGTTTGAAATGGAAGGTATTTACTGAGTTAATGAGTGGATTTTGAAAGTTTTTAATGGCATCGTTATTTTCGCCGAATTTTACATTCGAAACAATGAGTTATATTGATGTAGCAAAAGTTTGCAACAGACCCATTCTATAGAGTATATCCGTATTATTTTTAAAACTGAGAAATCGGGAGAATGTATTTAATTTATTGCTGGTTTATAATTTAGAGGGAGGAGTTCAATCTAAAATTTTATGAACGAATATAACAGTTAAAAGATGATGAATACAATTTTTTACTCGAAGGCGATAGAGGTCATAAAATCCCCACTTATCTTCTCACCTTGATCATACCGTTCTTTTGGGCGTGGTTTATGCTGTAGGGGATGATTAATAAACTCTCACATACGTGTGCCTCTGAGCGTATAAGAACAAGACAAGGGAAAATGGTCTCGAGCAAAAATTCATGAAATATTTATTAGCGCTCAGAAGATTTTACTTCCTTAAACGGCAGCATTTCACTTTTTTCTTCCCCCCTTCGCCAAACGACGCCGCGCCGCCGGCAGTTCATTATTACTTCCAATGTTGCCAGCTTTGAGGATTAAGGGGAATCTTCAGCGTTTTGTGCCAAATTTTGCCACCAGAGCGCTCCCGTTCGGTTCATGGTACAGTGACTGGATAAACCACAGTGCGGCTATTTCGGGCGTCTTTCTGATTGGTCGGATTCCTTAGATCGCGAATTTGAGTATTTAGAAGTATTTTTACAGTTTTACAGGGTTCTCGTAGGCAAGTTAGACACGACTGAAGGTCTTCTGTCAAATTTGAAACATATTGACTCGCAAAATTAAGAGAAATTAACGATTCCCCGTAACTGACCCCCCGCGGATGCGCACCCAACTTAACACGGGCGACATTCGGAGGAAGTGTGTTCCCGAGTTACTCGCAAAAAATATCGTGACCCCCCACCCTAAACATGGTTTATACATAGCATTAATGACTTTTTTTCAGACAGGGGGTCAAGAACCATCATTCTCCCTATGCTGCCCATGCTAAAGTGGGTGCGCTATTCGCTATTGAGGGGTGGAGAGCAAATGGCCGCACTGTGGTTTATCCAGTCACCGTAACATTAATCGAAATGTTGCACTTAGGGTGGCAGAAATCGGCACTAAACGCTGAAGAGTCACCCTAAACTCAAATTTGTATAAACTTTCAAATCCTCGTGTCACGCAACAGGACATACATTTCAAAATCTGATGGAAATAATACAGAAAAACAAGTAATTCCTTCGATGAAAGAAACAAAATTTAGGTAACACTTTTTTAAAACCGTTGCTCTTTATGATTTTCGTTTTGTTAAATTTAACTTAGAAATAAATGAAGTGAGCCCCAATAGCCCATGTATAACAGAGAGAAGGGGGCGTCCGCGCGGATCCTAGCCGATTTTTTTAGCGATATAGTCATGGAGTTAGCTCAAGAAAGTTTCGCCTTTCAGAAGTGTGCCACTATGAGAGTATGATGAAAACGGAAACGATAGTATATGTATCATTTATACGCGTAAAATGAAATCTGAAAGAAGAGTTGGGTCAGAACGACCTAATACTATAGTATCTATATCCGTGTAAGTTTTTTGTGCATGAGTAACGGCGGGTCAACGGAGTACCTAACATTTATCTTTCTTTATTTCTCTCTAACAACCTTCTATTCAGACTTACTCTCTATAAAGTTTTCATAACAATGGGGCTGTTGCACACTTTTGCTACAAGCGCACTGATAATCGCTTCTGGTGTAAAAAACCTCAAAAAATAACGATGGTAGCGCTAAAAACTCCCAAAACCCACTCCTAAACTCAATGAACGCTTAATATTTGCGCGAGCGAAATGGTGGCTGAGGGCATCAATAGTGGGAGATTCCTATCTTAATCTCTCCACGCTCTCTCTATGCTGACAAGGATGATTCACAGAGTAATTAGTCATGAGAGTATTGATCCACATTCGATGAATAGTACTGTGATATCTATTGACACTAGTGTCAAATGAAAGTCGTCTCTTATTGGTCACTTCTTGATCTAGTTACAGTATTGTTAGATGAGAATCTCCCATTATCACTGCCCTCAGCCACCATTACGCTCGAGCAAATAAAAGCGTTTATTGAGTTTATAAGTGGATTTTGGAGGTTTTCAGTGCTGTCATCGTTATTTTCCGTACACCAGAATCAACTTTTAAATCGATTTTGGCATAAGTGCGCAACTGATCAATTTTGCCTTTTTTTGAAATCTTTGCGGGTTATGAATATTGGTTTCATGCGTTGTCATTTTCTTCAGTTTGGTTTACTGAATTAATCATCAAAAATCGATAGGATATTCAATTACTTTTAAGCATAAACTAATTCAAAAGTCAGGTTTGGTTTGAATCGCAGAACAAGAAAAAAAGAAAAATAAATGGGTCTTGATATTTCAGACCATAGGTTTTGAGTCTCAGGATTTGAAACTTCATTTCTTCAAACAACAGGGGCGTCATTTCGGGCTCGGCTGGGGGGGGGGGGCAAAAATGTGATGACTTTTTTTTTGTTTTTTTTTTTTTGTTCATCAATATTATTTTAGTCCTGCATATTCTATATTCAGGCCCTAAATTCCAACAAAACTCGTTAATGATCACCAAATTTGTTCGAAACTTTTTTCTTCTCCAAAAAAAAAAAAAAAAAAAAAAAAAAACTTTTTCACTTTTGGCCAACCCTTGGGGGGGCGGTTCCCCCCCCCCTCCCCCCCTGCCCCCCGCAAATGACGCCACTGTCGAACAATTTTCACTTTTGGTTTCAAATATTTTGATGAGTTCACTCTGGACGACTCGGCATCGGTGTTCATCTTCGGTGAATAGGAGTCGAATTTAAGTACCTGCCTCCAGCGGAACAGTCTTCTAGATTTTACCGGACGTCTCCTAAATTTATGGAAATGGTAACTGGAGAACGGCGAGGGCAGCTCTGAAATGTTCTCGAATTGAATGGGTTTACACGATGCAGTACATTGCTCGCGAAGTGATGAGACATAAAAATAAATATCCAGGGTTCACTTGCGTATCATATAAGCACCCACTCCTACCGACCATTCTCTATTCCATTTAATGTTAAGCTGGCTTCACATCTTTCATATTTTTCGGATAGTTTACTTAAATTGTTATACGATTCGCAGATCCTAAAGACGCAGATCACCGGACTTTCCTGTTTTCATTTCACGAAAGCCCCAATGAACCGAAAGCACCCATTCAAACCTGCATTTTCTTAAATTTGCACGTACTTTCACCTCCTAATTGATGGCCTATTCAAAGATTTTGGCATTCCTGATTGAGTGATTTTAGAGAGGCATAATCTTTGAAAAATTATGCATTGAACCGCCGTTAGGTATCATTTTTCTGTGCAAGTCGAGCAGAATTTAAATTTAAAGTCGCTTGTTCAAAATTCGCGAATGCCGCAAAAGTTTAATTTTCGAGTGGGCGTTCAGAGGACTGTATAAATTGGTCAGTTCACGGTATTGTCTTTTTCAATAAAAGGGTCTAAAAGGTCGGTCCTCCTGAACGGACGTAGCAGGGAAGAATTGACAGCCGAGAAACCGCTGCGTTGCAATGTAGTGTGTTTAATACCTGACTTCCCATCGGACTTCTTATCCCGAACAGAGTATAATCATCTATTAAAAAGCCTGTAGTAAAAGTTTGCAACAGTTCCATTAAATAGAGTGCAAATATTTAGGCGTCCCAAAGATCAATTAATTTTGCCCTTCGCATCAGTCACCATAAAATTTGAGGCTTTAACTTTTACGAAACGGACATTGATATCGCGCTTGCGCTGAGTTTCGTTGTGTTACGCAAAGCTGCTGTTTTGCGGATCTTTAATAACATGACACTCTCCAATCCACGAGTGATTTATCCGGCTAAAGGAAAGATTACTGATTTGAGTATTTTTATAAGCCATTGTTATAAACTTTCTAACTGCGATATTTGTAATCTTTGCTTCAACTGCAGTAAATCGCGGATGGATTGTAGAATGTCATTGAAGATCCCCAAAACGGCAGCCCTGGCGTTGCGTTACGTTAAGTCAAGTTGCGGTCCTACGTTACGATGCGCTGAGTTTCGTTATGTGTTACGCAAAGCTGCTGTTTTGCGGATCTTTAATAACATGACACTCTCCAATCCACGAGTGATTTATCCGGCTAAAGGAAAGATTACTGATTTGAGTATTTTTATAAGCCATTGTTATATACTTTCTAACTGCGATATTTGTAATCTTTGCTTCAATTGCAGTAAATCGCGGATGGATTGTAGAATGTCATTGAAGATCTCCAAAACGGCAGCCCTGGCGTTGCGTTACGTTAAGTCAAGTTGCGGTCCTACGTTACGATGCGCTGAGTTTCGTTATGTGTTACGCAAAGCTGCTGTTTTGCGGATCTTTAATAACATGACACTCTCCAATCCACGAGTGATTTATCCGGCTAAAGGAAAGATTACTGATTTGAGTATTTTTATAAGCCATTGTTATATACTTTCTAACTGCGATATTTGTAATCTTTGCTTCAATTGCAGTAAATCGCGGATGGATTGTAGAATGTCATTGAAGATCCCCAAAACGGCAGCCCTGGCGTTGCGTTACGTTAAGTCAAGTTGCGGTCTTACGTTACGATGCGATGTTAGCCTTTTGCATCGCTATATACGAGGTGTGATCAAAAAGAAACCGAACTTTTTCCACTGTGTGCAGAGAAATGATCCAATCAACGTTTTCTTGGTCTTATCTGATAGCTAATAATCTGACAAACACGCTGGTTTTCACGGATTTGAATTATCTTTATTTGTTAGGCCGCAATATTGCTTTGAATACAGGGTGTTTCTGTCCAATCTGCGATGAGCGTTATCATGCTGGAGAAACCACGAATTTTCGGCCCACAGTTCTGGCCTTTTTCTGCGCTCATTTTCTCGAAGTCTACGCAAAACATCATTGTAACAATGGCGATTCACAGTCTGATTGGAGGGTAAAAACTCGTGCGAGTTGCAGCAAAGTGGGTTCCCCGGTTACTGACTCAAGATCAAAAAGCTAACAGAGTTTTTTTTAATCAGTCAAGAGCTTTTGGAGCGCTCAAATGCCGATGCAAGTTTTTGAAATAAAATTGTTACAGGCGACGAATCATGGGTTTATGGGTATGATGCAGAGACAAAAGCTCAGTCGTCGCAGTGGGGTGAAAGGTCGGCCCCTAGGCCAAAAAAAATTCGCCAAATCAGAACAAAAACGAAGGTTCTGTTGACAGTTTTTTTTGATGCGCGAGGTGTCATCCATCACGAGTGTTTACCCTCCAATCAGACTGTGAATCGCCATTATTACAATGATGTTTTGCGTAGACTTCGAGAAAATGTGCGCAGAAAAAGGCTAGAACTGTGGGCCGAAAATTCGTGGTTTCTCCAGCATGATAACGCTCATCGCAGATTGGACAGAAACACCCTGTATTCAAAGCAATATTGCGGCCTAACAAATAAAGATAATTCAAATCCGTGAAAACCAGCGTGTTTGTCAGATTATTAGTTATCAGATAAGACCAAGAAAACGTTGATTGGATCATTTCCCTGCACACAGTGGAAAAAGTTCGGTTTCTTTTTGATCACACCTCGTATGCTGCGTCGTTGCGATACAAGCAGAGCTGCCATTTTGCGTATAGTCAATTGTATTTTTCAATTCACCAATGATTCCACCGGTTGAGAAAAGATCGTTTAGTTCAGTTCAGTGTATGACTGTAAATGGACAAAAATATTTGCATCTGTAATATTATCTCAATCGGTGGAGTCGTCTATGCCTTTATGTAACTTGTGTGTATTTTAATTAATTAACGGCGATTGCACCGATTGAGGAAAGATTACTGATCATAGTATTTTCGTAAAGTGCAGTCGTACAATGAATTAACCTGTGTAATCTTTTCGCAGCCGGTGAAATCATCGGTGGATTAAAGAATGTCTTTACGCAGAGCGGCAGCTCTGGATACAAGTGTACTATTACGTACTACGTACGGTCGAGTTGGGTATTATTAAAGGGAGATAATTGTGGGTTGTTCACATCCAATATCCGAAGAATCATTTGTGGGGTGGAGGGTGCGGGGGGATGGGTTATGGTTGGGGTTGAGGGTAGGAGAGAAGGTGCGGGTCGAGAGGTCGAGCAGAAAAATGAGTGGTCGAGTAATCTACATACTAATTAGATAACTGATGGAAAATAATCATTTATGTTCGACGCTTCAAGCGCAGCGGAAATTCGTTGAGGCGTGCAAAAGCAATCGTCAATCGCCACGCACTGAGTTTTGCTGGGACGGGATATAGGTAGGTACGCGCATTGTGTGAATAAAATGTTGGCAGGTGAATCCGATCCAAACCCCTTCTGCCTCCCTTCCGCGTACATCTGGCTTGACCCCCGAGTCTCGACGCGTCCCTTCCGCCGCACCGCGATTTCCCCAATACGGGGACGCAAAATGTGAAAACACCAAAGTATGACGACATCAAGGACGCGACGCGCGACGGTGGGAGCCCCTATTCCGTGGTAATTTAATCGTTTATTTACGTAAATAACGAGAAAACCCGCAACAGTCAATTTTCGCAGAGAGGTGAAAAAGCTCTCCAAAGCACCGTGCTTTTTTTTTTTTTTTTTTTTTAATTTTCATTTTTGGGGGAGAAGGGGAAATGGAGAATGGGGAAGCGTATATAGGATAAAAGCGAGTTGCTTGTTTATGAACCGAGTTCTCGTTAACGAGAAAACAATAATACCCGGCGGATGGGTCATAATTGAGAGGAGAGTGAAAAATTGAAACCCCTCACACGGCCAAACCGCACCTCTAACAGGCTCACGCCTCCAAAAAAGGGCATGGTGACATTACACAAGAGAGATATTTATACTCTAAGCCACCACAAAGCAATGTATAACCACAGTTTTGAATTCAGCGTAAAATTAAAATATAGATTGGATCAATGACTCGTTCATGTAAAGACCGGGGTATTGTTCGTAATTTTCACTGCCGCGCATGTGCTGATGGGCCAATTTATAACTGAAGTACGAGTATAATATTGATTAGATACTAATTACACTGGTCTGCATCAACAAATAAACTGGCATGGTGATGGGTAATTTTGACTAATTTTGGGTCGCTAAATCCAAAAATGACCTTTGTTTTTTTTTTTTTCATTTGTATTCCTCTATTTTAGAGTTCAACCCCCTTTGTACCACAAATATGTGGTGAAATGGGCTGATTTTGCTGGTCTGCAAAAAGAAATAAAAATAAAAAACTGGCATGATGATGGGTCATTTTTACTAATTTTTGGTCGCTAAATCCAAAAATGGCCTTCGTTTTTTTTTTATTTTATTTGTATCCCTCCATTTTAGAGTTCAACCCCTTTTGTACCAGAAATATGTGGTGAAATGGGCTGATTTTGCTGGTCTGCAAAAAGAAATAAAAATAAAAAACTGGCGTGGTAATGGGTCATTTTTACTAACTTTGAGTCACTGAATCCAAAAATAACCTCAGTTTTTTTGTACTTCTTGAACAGAGAATCTAAGAGTCCCAAAGATTAGACTACTCATTTTCTCACAGCGAAAGTTTACAAGAGCCTCGTTGCATAGGCGGACCGTGACCAAAAAAAGTGGGGGGGGGGGGGGGGCTAAAAAGTGATGGCCCTTTTTTTTTGCTTCTCAAGTCTCAAGTGATGACTTTTTCCAGATTTTTAGCTCCTCCGCCTAGAAAAAGTGGAGAGGCTATAGCCTCCCCTAGCCAGCCCCCCGATATGGTCCGTCTATGCCCCATTGTCAATTGGGATTTGTGTCCATCTCAATCACCGATTTTATGCCGTATCGGTTTTGCGTGCCACCAGCGACTAAGAATCTTTTCTACGCTAACCTCTCCCCCTCCCCTCCAGTTACTCATGGCCCCCACCCCTTTCCCACGTTCTATAACGCCACACCGCGGCACCGTGAGCATCTTTAATTCCGTTATTAAATGAATCCTAATCCGTTCTAATTGAAATTGTATCCGCTTGTACGGGGATCACGCGCGGTCGACACTGGCCCACCGTTTGGGTCGGTCGCCGCCGAGGAAAGCGATGAATTATTTATGCCGGTATCGCTCTAATCTCTTTTGAATATAAACGGATTGATTGCATGCTGTTTCCAGCGCTCTCACTGCTTTGCCTCTTCATTATACTCTAAAGTAGGAGCTTTTGTAAGGGTAAATCAATCTGGAAAGGGGAGAAAAAGTTATAAATTTAGTATATCCCTTTTTTTAATAAAACGGAGGAATTTAGAGACGAAGTTCTGCCGAGAAAATCCTCATGGAATATATATTGTACCCCTACTTCTTCTCACTGGCGGAAATAGCAATCTGGCAACTGTGGGTTCTTTTCCTTTCGATTGTATGAAAAACAATCGATTAGTATATCGATTAGGGCCTGTGCGATGTCCAGTTTTGTGCATCGACATTCGATCAGTAGCGGCTCGTACAATCTGACAACACTGCTATTTTGCCATTTAAATCTGTGCTAAAAGATCGATTCTAGGTGAGGCACAGCGTCTCACCAAAGAATCGATTATTTTACATAGGTTTAAATGGAGGGAGTCCATTGTTGCCACATTGCACGAGCCGCCACTGCATTTCGATGTCCAAAAAACATCGAAATCTTTCGATGCATATAAATTAATTTTCACAAGTCAAAAATGATAGATAACTGGAAATCTTGATACCATTTTACAGTTTTGAGATGATTTAAGAGAAAAAAAAATAACTCACAGGTCTGTTTTTTTGTCAAATATCGATAAATAACGAGTTTTGATGCATCGATTGACATCGCAGCATTTGTATCGAATCGATTCAATAGCAGGAAAACAGCGAAACTTCGATCGATGAATCGAACCCCGCACAGGCCTAGATCAAGGCCCCCTCAAGAATCGATTGTTTCTCATGTGTTCAAATGGTAAGAATACATAGTTGCCAAACTGCTGGATCGGACTGCTTTGCCTTTCAATATGCTCTAAAGTAGGAGCTTTTGTAAGGGTAAATCAATCTGGAAAGGGGGAAAAAAGTTAACTTTATAGTATATTCCTTTTTTTACTAAAACGGAAAAATTTAGATACGAAGTTCTGCTGAGAAAATCTTCATGAAATATTATATACCTTCTTCTTCTCACTGGCGGAAATAGCAATCTGGTAACTGGATTCTTCCCCTATTGAATGTATGAAAAACAATCGATTAGTAACGAAATCGTGGCCCCCTCAATAATCGATTTTTTCTCATATGTTCAAATGGAAAGAATATATGTATATTGTATAGTTGCCAAACTGCTGGATCCGCCAATGTTTCTTCCCACTGGCATGGCGTTTCGAGTGCAATCTTGCAACGTTGAATTCTGTCCCGTCAAAGCTTATGAAATGGATCGAAGCCTTCAATGTAAAGTTACATTCCTCGAATCTGACTTTTCTTTCGTATGATGGATAGATTGCAGCGTTGCCGGATAGCACGCTACGCAATTGACTTTATTCTCGAGGGCTCATAACCAGTGGCGGCTCGTGCAATTTGGCAACATCGCAATCTCTCCATTTACACCTATGGAAAACCATCGATCTTAAGGAGGTGCAACTGCACCCCCGATATATCGATACTTTTGCATAGGTTTAAATGGCAAATAAGCATTGTTGCCAAATTGCACGAGCCGCCACTGCTCATAACTTACTTTTTTGATGCGTACTTTATTGGTAAAAGTGCTTATCAGCGGAATTATTGGTCAAACAATGACTTGAAACACTGTCACAACTGTTACCATATTTCAGTTAAAGGCAACTTGTCTTATCGGCAGCTTTTAACTGACGGTCAGCTCAACTTATTATTTTTGCCTAAAATATCGTTTGAAGTTTTCATTTTATTTTTTCAAAACATGTAATCATTCCAAATCAGTTTGAATTTTTGATTCGGTAGGCCCTAACCGGAGACTCAAATCTGACTTGCGATATCTCGACTGCAAAATTAGGTATTAACTTCCGGTTTGCGCTAAAATGCTTGGTTTTTAAGTGCTTTCGAGTGATGTATCTCACGATATGATCCATTTTTTACAGGGTTGAAAAATGGTCCTAATCGAATTTTGATTTTCGATATATTGAATGAGAACAAGGATATCGAACTTTTGATGACGCCAAAATAAACAACTTTTACGCATTTTTGAATGAGTAGGTACTAAATAATAGGGGTTGCCATTTGAAAATTTTGATTAATCGAGGTTTTCCAGCCAAAAAATTTTAGGCGCCTAAAATTCAACTTCCGGTTTATTTTCGATTCTAAATTCGTATTTTTTTCTCGAAAGTACTCATCAAGTAGAGTTTTTCACATGTGCAGTTTTTTGTTTTACGACTTTTTTTGTTGGAGTTACGAATTTTCGAAAATTGGTCCTACATCGAAATTCGACCTTCGATATCTCGAGCACGAAAAAAGATATTGTCTTCCGGTGGTTCAAGCCAAAATGCTTAAAATGTTACGCTCTTTCAAATGAGGTATCACAAGATAGGGATCGCTATTTGAAAATTTCGAGATTTTGGGGGTGCCCCCCCCCCCTGAAAACTCCGAAAAACCATATTTTGGGTTGTGACAGTATTTTTAAATGTAATTTATTTCCGGTCCGAATAATTACTGTAAAACCAATTTTTCCCGATTTTTATATAGTCACCCGTTCATGAAAACCATAGTGAGCAGGTTACGTGAAACACCCTGTGTATACATATGTATATAAATATTTATATTTTTGCAGGTTAACAAAATATCATGAATGAAACAGCAGAGATCTAAATTGTTTTAAATTAACTATCTTTAAATGTGTTTTTTTTTGGTGTTGCCGGACACGAAAGAAGAAGAATGAATGAAACAGTGAATTACGTCGTCAATACAAATATTCTTGTGGCATAACTCTGAGCACTACGCAAATCATGACTTTTACGTCATTAGTCGTCAGTACGGACGGATACCTGATACACATGCTCAAAATTCAACTAAATATCTAAAACCGGGGAAAAAAGAACCGCCAATAGAGAAACGAGGGAAAAGAATACTAGATAACACAGCGCATAATAAGGGAGAAAATGGAAAGTAGGAGCAGAATTCGAGGACGAAAGATAGAACTTCGTAGGGACATCTTTTGAGAGTCGAGCGGACACTTAGCTCGTGGCTCTTTATAGCGTAGTTTTCGCATGGTGCGGCCCGGCGCGGTGATAGTGGTGGAGGCGAACGGTTTTTTTGAGTGGATACGTTAGTTTTATTGATACTCGAGCTCCATATTCAAGACAGCGTTGCTACATTTTAAAGATAAAATGTCATTGGTGCTCAACAGTAAGGGAGTTGCGGCCACTCACGAGCAATCTGGCAACACTGCTTATTTACCATTTGAACTTTAAAAAATTGAATTTATAGGCGTGACTTGCCTCCCCAAATATCGATTATTATTTTACATAGGTTTGAATAGAGATAGCTATGTGTTGCCACATCGCAGGATCTGTTGACTGTCGAGTCAAAGTTAAAACACAGAAAATTATTATTAGGATGAAAATTTCGGTTGATTTTGAAGCATTTTTTTCTGGTCTGCCATCTTGGGAAGTTCCGAAGTATCCCCATTCAAAGCAATGCAAAAGACAGAGACTTCGATACGTCCGCTATCTTTAAAAGTCACCAACTAGACCGAAAAAAAAATGTTTCTATCGGCTCTTAAATGGGAGTTTTTCGTTCTGATATTCGGTGTCACAGCGCTCTTAAGAAATACAAGGAGATTCAGAGAGTTCTTAGAAGTGTTTCTAAAAAAAAAAAAAAAAAAAAAAAAAAAAAAAAAAATCTACAAAATTTATACCTTAGAAATTCAGCATGCATTTAATCATTTCCCCAGCATGCGGTTTGCGCCGTTTTGTAGAAAATGTTGTATAGTCTTACTCTGGAAATAATTTGTGATGATCCGTGCGATCGCTTTTATCGATACTTTCAAAAAAACAGAAAAATCGATGTTCAAAAAATCGAAAAAACTTCGATTAATTGATCAATAAATAAAAACAGACAATTTTCCTATACATCAATCGAAAGCTCTTTGCAACACCTATCTTTCTACGAAAAGTTCATTTGAATAGCTTCATTCGTCAAAAAGTTATGAGCACTTAAAGACCCCAACTTTGACCCCTCCTTCCCCTCGTTCCCTTGGGCCAAATTTAAAAATGAGGCCAGATTCTGAACCCTGAAATCACCCTCTATCACGCCTAAAAACATCTTGCATTTTTCTCTTTGGGCCAAAATCGACCATTTGGATACCGTCCTTTGTAAATATTCTACGACCAGCTCACCGTAAAATTAACCGGTTAAAGAAGGTCTAGGGGTTTCCCCCAGCATATTAAACAAGAGTCTGGGGGTTTCCCCCAGAAAATAAAAGGGGATCTCCTCCCTGATTAAGTTTGATGGGATTAAGTGTTCGTGGGGTATTCCCTTATACAGTTTATTTTTATTTTTTATCAAAAGATCTGGCAACAGTATGGTCAACTACACGCGTCACAAGGAAGAATGATTCAGATCAGAGCTTTTTCCTTTTTTTTCTCTTTTTTTTCCGAAGTTGAGGGAATATAATTCTGTTTCGCGCTCTCTTGTTGTGCTCCTTCATGACATTCGCGAATCACGGTTTCGCTCCGAGCCGGGAGCCCGAACCAGCGAGAAGTTTTCTTGTCAGATTTATATCGAATAAATTTAAACTTTTAATGATACCTTCCCTCCCCCTCAAAAATTCGATCTCTTGTCAGATCGATGGTGCGGTGAAACGGAGACACGCCCATTTATTTGTAGTTCAGATATCTTCGAGAGAGAGAGAGTTCTTCAATCTTCAACCCATTTCTGTTGATAAATGCAACGAAATCCCTAAAAAAAAATGTTAAAAGAAAAAATGAAACAAATGAAACTACACTGAAAAAAATAAATAGTTAAAAAGTACAGAACAAAATGATTTGCTAAATTAACCTATATTTTTTTAAATTAACAACTGAAATGCTAAATCAGCAAATTATTTTGTTAGCTTAACAACTAACTAGCCCAACCAGCAAATCAAATAGTAAAAATAACAATTTTTATGCTGGAATAACAAATTAGTAAGTAAAATCAGCAATTTATTTTGCTTTTTAGCTATCACGATCCTAACGCAGTGCGTCACGCACTATACGTAGCAAGAAAGGCTTGCGCTATACTTGTTCTCTTCCCCCTGCTTCTGCTGCTTCCTTACGAAACAGCCTCCTATCTCTTTCTCTCTTTGACACTATTCCCGCTGCGAAGCTGCCACTCTTCACAGCAGTAGTGGCTCGTGGAATGCGATATATCGATGTCTACTCCATTTAAAACTATAGAAAAGTATTGATCGTCAGGGGGTGCAATTGAACCCCCGAGAAATTGATGCTTCCCCATACTTTTAAATAGAGTAGACATCGATGTATCGCATTCCACGAGCCGCCACTGCTTCGCAGTCCTCCCAATGCAAGGCTACAATTTTCATTTTTTCTTTTCTGCCTATCATCTCTTCCGTAGTTCTCCTGTTGCGAGACAGCATTAGAGTTCATCATTCACTAAAATTTCCCGGTCCCCGTTGCGGACCTGAAATTCACAACCTTTTACCGTAGCGCAGCATTAGTTAATGATTTTCGCGAAAGATGTTAAAGTTCATATCGAGTAACTTTTTCCGTTTGAATTGACCGATCGATATATCGCGACTTTTCTTTTAAAAGAGCCTTTTTTGTTGTTATTCGCTTCTAATCAACCGTCATGGTTGACATTCTCCCTCTTTTGTTTCTTTTCGTTCGTTCGAGCGGCGACAAGGGTGATGACAAGGATTCATTTTATTTGAGTTATTTTGTTTGAAAATAGCATTATTCCACTTTAGTCTGAGTTGTCGCCCTCTTTCTTTGAAAAGAAGAAATTACGAATTTGTATACAACCCACTATTAACAAACAATCATAGAGAAAGCTGAAACTAGATAGGTCTCATCATTGTGATCCCATTCATTTTTCCGCCACATTGGATTTATTTTAAAACGTATTTTGTGGATTCCTGAGTGGATTTTGAGACTTTGCTGCTTTCAAAATGTTTTCAAGTAACTTTCCCTTAAAATTGATCCATCATAACTCTGTGCTAAGGCAGAAAGTTTTCATCGGACCATATACGCAGATACAATAGTTTGTCTTTCTCTCTCTCCTCACATTTGAACGTGTGTGTTAGAATAGGACGAGGATAGGGGCTAAATTCACGTACAGTGACTGGATAAACCACAGTGCGGCCATTTGCCCTCCACCCCTCAATAGTGCACCCACTTTAGCATGGGCAGCATGGGGAGAATGATTGTTCTTGGGTTTCGGAATGAAATTTTCTCTACCCCCTGTCTGAAAAAAGTCATTAATGCTACGTATAAACCATTTTTAGGGCGGGGGGTTGCGATATCTTTTGCGAGTAACGCAGGAACACACTTCCTGCCTATGGCGCCCGTGTTAAGTTGGGTACGCATCCGCGGGGGGTCAGTTACGGGGAATCGTTGATTCCTCTTAATTTTGCGGACAAATATGTTTCAAATTTGACAGAAGACCTTCTGTCGTGTCTAACTTGCGTACGAGAACCCTATTAAACCGTATAAATACATCTAAATGCTCAAATTTGAGATCTAAGAAATCCGACCAATCAGGAAGACGACCGAAATGGCCGCACTGTGGTTTATCCAGTCAGTGTAAATTCACGCGATGGCGCCTTCTTTTATCCCTCTCTAACGCATGCGTTCAAATTGGAGGAGAGAGAGAGAGACAATTTTTTGTATCCACCTATATGCATCAGACCCACTAAGTGTAGTTCGTTATATATGTAGTTTATTTTTCCCGTGTTCTTCCACATTTAAAAATCAACTAACTTTCTCTCCATCACATCGGAACCAAGGCCACTCCAACGACATATCTGGCAACTCAAGCATAACGACTTTTATAATTTCTGTGAATACGACCCCCCCCCCCCTTCTTCGTCCCCCGACCACCTCCCTCCCATATCCAAAGCGCCGCATTTCCCCGCATCATGAAATCGTTCAGAGACTTCATTATTTACTAACGTGGAATTTCGATGGGATAGAGATCCCCAGTTGAGAGGCTCCCCTGACTTTGATTAAACTCCACTCTGAAATCTCTTGCCTTTGCGCCTCGCCTTCCTTCACGTTGGATTGCCTATTGCCTTCTTCGGGGAGAGGAGAAGAGGCCTCTGCTGCCTCTCTCTCTCACTCTCTCCCCCCCCCCCTCTCTCTCTCTCTCTCTCTCTCTCTCTCTCTCTCTCTCTCTCTCTCTCTCTCTCTCTCTCTCTCTCTCTCTCTCTCTCTCTCTCTCTCTCTCGTTCTGTGCGGAAAATGATGAAAAACCGTCTCGAAATTAAAAACAAGGCATACCTACCGAACGGCATCGGCGCGACTTGGCGTGGCAGGGGCGCGAGCGGGCAGTGAAACAAGAAAAATGGAGGAAAATAAAGAGAGTAAGGTCCCGCCGAGAATTTTATTTTATACGCTCTCGAAAACAATCAACGCTGAGAGCAAATGACGTCATTGCTGACACGACTAAAATTTGAGGCCCCGTATGAGCGGATGAAAGAATAGAATGGTCGGGCGCGACTGTATGGCTATGGCATGCAGGGCTGCCATTTCTGCGGCTCTTTAATGGCGTTTTACCATCCATCAGTGATTTATCCGGTAAAATTAAAGACTACTGATTTGAGTAATTTTATAAGTCATTGTTTTACTTCTTATAACTGATAATTTTAATCTTTGCTTCAACTGGTGAGTGGTGAATCATCGATGGATAAGATTGTAGAATGTCGTTACAATTTATCGATGATGTATCCGGATGAAAGGGAAGATAGTTAGATAACTGATTTGAGTACTTTACTAAGCCTTTGCTATACTCTTTAACCCTTGTGAGCCTAAGGGGGGGGGGGGGGGGTAGATTTGTACCTCAGGCCAGTTTTTTTGACGCCATTTTGTCAAAACGGCTCAAAATTTTTTGGGACTTCATGACATTTTAAGTTAGGATACTTAGAACACGTCCATTAAATTTCATTAATTTTTATGAATTTTTGTGGATATTATAGAAATTTAAAGTGTTGGGGTACAAATATACCCCCCCCCCCCCTTCGTCATGCCAGTTTTAAGTTTGGAACCATCTATTACAGTGAATTCTACGGACATTTTATGTAGATTAAGAATATTAAGTCAGATCATTGAAAAAAAAATTGGGAATTTATCAAAAATGGAAAAATAAGATGGTACCTCATTTCATTTTTTCCATTTTTTTATTTGACATTTTTTTTTAAAAAGTAGGTGTAAATTTGGCAACATAGCAAAAATTTACTCAAATTTCACATAAATTACTCTCTTAGGGTACTAAGTACATAATCCATCCATTAAAGTTTCAAAATTATTGATACTGACTGTGCTGCATGAAAATATCCTTGGGGTACAAAAACACCCCCCTTAGTCCTTTGTGTTACCGAAATACCTTAGGCTCACAAGGGTTAAAGGATGTTTGTAATATTTGCTTCAACTGGTGAATCACCGATAGATTGTAGAACGTCATTAATGGATCTGTTCCGTACTATTGGTACAACAATAAGAGAAATTGATTCTAACGTAAAACCCAGAGAAAATAACGATTTTCACATTAAAAACTATCAAAATCCACCCAAGAACTTAAGGCATCAATTCCATTTCAAACATCTCGTGCTACACTAGACACTATTGCCACCGACATACCTACAATTGCATAGACGGAACCACCACGTTTATGTAAATATCAACATAACTTACAAACATTTGAATGTTTCGTTTAGATGAAATAAATCATTGTTTCATTTTGAAATATATGATAAACCAGAAAAGACCATGCAGACAAGGAATGCAGCCAACATTCTAGGTTTTTTAGAAGTGAGTTCTATAAATTTGTAGTTTCGATGTTGTTGGGTCCATCTATATAGTAGTATGCTGCTGCAAATAGTGTAAGTCTGAAATGGGAGTGGTTTCCTGAGTTAATGAGTGGATTTTGAACGTTTTTAATGTGCGCATCGTTATATTTCTGCCAAATTTCACGTTAAAATCAAAATTCCATAAATAGTTGTGACAAAATTACGCAAGAGACTCATTGTAATCATACAAGTACTATCGACGAATTAAAGATAGTCGCGAGATTTTTAAGAGCTAAGTTTCGCCTTCAAGGTTCTGGTTCGGCCACTCTTCATACTCCTCACACATTGCTGGTGAGAGGCCAGTTGGGGCGGGAAAGCCGTTGCAGATCAGTCCAACACTTACACCCATACCTAAAAATGTGCGAAAATCTCGTGACAATCTTTAATTCGTCGGCATTACATCAATGAATCAGAGTACATATTTCAGTCCTGGCATTATATGAATGTGTCAAGACGATTGGGGTTTGGCCAAACTTTAAATCGAATGAATTGCAGTTAATTACAGGGGAGCGGAGAGAATGAATCCAGTTACCAGGGCGAAAGTTCCTTCAGGGGGAGAACATGAAGGGATCTGCAGTGAGCCAGAATCGACGAGTTAAGGGTCACGGGTCGGCGAGTCCCTGAATCAAGAGGGTTACCACTTTAACGTTTCGGCATCGCGCTTCTGCAGCGATGCGGGAGCGACGCAACGAGCTTGCAGCGATCAGCAGCGGTGCATCAGCGGTGCAGCGGTCCAAGTGCACTTTTCCCTCTTGCCACGCCAAGGATTTGGCAGACCCTGACAACTTAAAGAACATTTTCTTCATCGCGCTGAGCTCTGAGCTCTGAGCTTTAGGCGCTGTGGGATCCATAATTATTTATCGCGAGATCCCTGCGAAGCTGAAAGAAGGATAAAGGGAGAGGCAAAATTCTCTGTGTTATCGGCGAACGAAAATCTTTGCCGCGAGCCCGCGCCTTGCTGCTCAGTGGATTTGAAGGATCCATTAAATCCTGCTTTTATTTTGCTGGATTTGTTTCTTCGTACACCATGAAATTGCATCGACCCTCCCAATCCCTCACCTTATTCCCGACCTCTTCTTCTCCTTCTTCCTCTTCATTTCTCTGCAAAATTCTATCGTACTTTATAACGTTGCGATTCAGCGTGGAGCGAGTGTCTTTTAAGGTTGCCAGATTCATTTACAAAACAAAAGAACAAAATTTAAAGCAATGGGGCTTGTCAAGAACTTTTCCAGCTTATTTGATCATATGTTCTTAGAATAACCTTTCCATAGCAACCTCTACGTGAAAATAATCTGTCATATCACTACTGAAAGAGAGCAACTGAGAATCCTCTGCAACGATAATAATAATAAAATTAACTATATTTAACTTATTTGATCATATGTTTTTAGAATGACCTTTCCATAGCAACCTCTACGTGAAAATAATCTGTCATATCACTACTGAAAGAGAGCAACTGAGAATCCTCTGCAACGATAATAATAATAAAATTAACTATATTTAACTTATTTGATCATATGTTTTTAGAATGACCTTTCCATAGCAACCTCTACGTGAAAATAATCTGTCATATCACTACTGAAAGAGAGCAACTGAGAATCCTCTGCAACGATAATAATAATGAAATTAACTATATTTAACTTATTTGATCATATGTTTTTAGAATAACCTTTCCATAGCAACCTCTACGTGAAAATAATCTGTCATATCACTACTGAAAGAGAGCAACTGAGAATCCTCTGCAACGATAATAATAATAAAATTAACTATATTTAACTTATTTGATCATATGTTTTTAGAATAACCTTTCCATAGCAACCTCTACGTGAAAATAATCTGTCATATCACTACTGAAAGAGAGCAACTGAGAATCCTCTGCAACGATAATAATAATAAAATTAGCTATATTTAACTTATTTGATCATATGTTTTTAGAATAACCTTTCCATAGCAACCTCTACGTGAAAATAATCCGTCATATCACTACTGAAAGAGAGCAACTGAGAATCCTCTGCAACGATAATAATAATAAAATTAACTATATTTAACTTATTTGATCATATGTTTTTAGAATAACCTTTCCATAGCAACCTCTACGTGAAAACAATCTGTCATATCACTACTGAAAGAGAGCAACTGAGAATCCTCTGCAACGATAATAATAATAAAATTAACTATAAAATCTTACTTGTGTAAGTTGTCACTATTAAACATTAATTAAATAAACTATGAACCAATGCTATAACTACTGTTACTGATTATTTACGTAACAGGGCTCTTGATGATGTTTGTTTCTGGTGATTGAAGAGTTGAATCTTTCATAAAAGCCTGTACAAACGACTATGAGTACACTAGCCAAGAGCCAATAAAGCCACGAGTTGCTTTTCAAAATGTCGTCTTTTTGAAACCATTGGAATTGGACAACTCTTGATAAAAAATGATATTGGGACAATCACTGTGTTTTTTTTAATTCAATATGGCTTTTCTAACCATCAAAATTGGCTGAGGCATAAAGTAGGAATTTATTGAGGCTTTTAGAGATATTTTCGATGCGCGAACTCATTACAGATGAAGCAAAAATCTGTTTTAAAAATTATTGCTGTTTCAATTTTTACCTGATTTCGATGGTTGACGACCTAAAGAATTTAAAAAAAAATAAAAAAAAAAAAAAAAAAAAAAAAAAAAAAAAAAAAAAAAAAAAACAAGTTGGAACTTGCAACACTGGAACAGTGTTAGCAAAGAGAGCATGAGTGTCGGCCGTAAATCATTGTAAGTGTGGAGTTCCATATTGATAGTACAAAACTGCGACAAATTCAATCGCAACGCTGCATTTGTGTTTGTATAACAGTGATCGCTGTAAAAATAACTTGATAGGTCAAAGTGGGAATGAAAATTTACTTATAGCGTGTTGAAACAGTTGTTCACGAGGCGAGGTGAATACTGTGGTTTTGAAAATCGATTTCGATAGTGATAGTTCCTTTAAAATCGGATGACGCAATACCAATCCTAGCAAGCCGCAAAGTCTAGTTTAGTTATTTGGGACTTCCATAGAATTTTCCTCGCTTGAACCAAAGTCATCACGATGGAAATTCTTCGTCTTTATGGTTTCAGCTCTTTTTGTCTCAGATTAAAAAATGAATGTTAATATTGATCAAATGTCATCCGACACTCATCAAGGCCCTTAAGGAACGTAATATGAACTTGAAAAAAGCTCATTCGATTTTTAAGGGAGCTTAAACGGTCCATGAGAGACGAAATTCGCGGATACAGAGTATCCACAGCTTATTTCAATGTTCGATCTGACAAGACCGTGCGCCTTTGAAAAATCGATATCTCGATAGTGAATCGATGTATTGCAATTCGGTTTGCACCGATCGAAAGCGCTTGCTTGTGACTGACAACCTCGAAAATTTCAGATCCATCCGAGTTTATTTAATGACCTTACAGGACCTCTCGCGGCCGCAGTTAGACATTTCTTGTCAGAGTTACGCTGAAACGGGGAGTAGTTCCCCCCCTAAGATGATATTTTTTGGCTCGAAACTGCATTGGGCCCTCTCGGGACATCATTGGGACCCGAAAAAAAGCGGAACCGATATAATACGGCACACGACTGGTTCGTGAGAGACGAAATTCGCCTTTTTCCAGCGTCCAGCGCCCCTCTAAGGTCGATCTGACAAGACCGCGCGCCTTTGAAAAATCGATATCTCGAGAACGAATCGATGGATTGCGCACTGCGGTTTGGATTGGGCGGTAGCTTCAGCTTTTAGATAATTCTTGAAAAAAAGTCAGATCCATCCAAGTTTTAAACGGATCTTATGGGACCTCCCGTGGCCGCAGTGAGACATTGTACGTGAGACTTACGCTGGAGTTGGGGCCATGCCCCCCCCCGATATAGACTTTATCGGTCCGACATTTGTCAGGGCCCTTAATGAACTTCATGTGAACTCAAAAAACTCACATATGACTTCTCACGGCGCATGCTAGGTCCATGAGAGTCGAAATTCGCGGATTTTAGAGAATCTTAGATTTCTGACCCTATACCGCGCGCCTTTGAAAAATCGATATCTCGAGAGTAAATCGATGTATCGCAATCCGGTTTGGACCGATCAAAAGAGTAAGCTTACCGGTACTCGCCGTTAAAATTTTGGATCCATCTGATCTCATTTTGAGACCTTACTTGAGTTACTTGGACCCCAGTTGGAATTATTTTTTCGGAGTTACGCTAGCAAGGGGGTCGCTCCCTCTCTTGGAAAACTGTGGAGGGGGCCCTTTGCTGGGGCATACATTCTATTTTTCACTTTTTTTTTTTTTTTTTTTTTTTTTTTTTTTTTTTTTTTTTTTTTTTTTTAAATTTTTTATTTGTGTCTAATCTAAGTTGGGGGAGGAGGAGGAGAGTACCTGCAAGTCAACCGGCAATTTACTTTTGATAGTGGCTGCGGGTCGAGGGTGCGGATTGCGGACTTTTAACTTGTTGTGGGGTTTACAGGGTGGCCGTGTCTAAACTTATGAGAAAAGAAGGCAACCACAGACCGGAAGAACGTTCAATTTCTGGTTCAGAGACCATGGACAAAGACATGGGCACCCGCAAAACAATTGCCCGGAGGGGCAACTTTTTGAATGTCAATGGAAAGTCTAGGGGACTTCACTTAGAGACGGGCAAGTCTAGAGAACCCCCCCCCCCCCCCCAAATTTCCCCCCAAAATAGAAAATAAATCAATTATCCTTCCAAATGGTAGAAATTGTAAGTGATTGTAGCATGTAGTTGTATCAAAAGTAATTCTATTTTTGAAGTGTTTGATATTATGAATAAAGTGACAGCATCAGATGATAGAAATAGTAAAAAGCTAAGTACAACTATTCCTTCTTTATTTTCATTGTCCTGATGAATTCTAAGAGTTAACCTATTTAAATTAACAAAACCAAACTCTTGCCTATACATTCTCTAATCATGTAATTATCGACCAGAGGATTCTGAATTTTCAAGGAAGTTCGCAAAATTCTCGTTGCCAACGGTAGTTGCCAATGTAGACACGTTCATACTAGTAGATTTTAAAACTTCTTTCGGCGAGGGAGATGACGGGTGGGAAGGATGATGTCGTCTGAATCAGGAGGGGGTGGGGTAAAAATCAGGGGGAGGTCTAGATCTGGGGGGGGGGGAGGAATCCTGAAACTGGGGGGCGAGCTGTATAGTGGCAAGGGGTGGTTGGGCACCACTGCTTGGGGGGGGGCTACTTCCCGCCCTGCCCCCCCTAAATTACGCCCCCTATTAAAATTGTAAAGTAAACTAAGAATAAAGTTTGTTAACTCTTACTCCTTTCGTTATTATTTGATCTTCGAATGTTCCGATTCTTTTTTATTGTAAAGTTTTGATTTTTCTGAATTAGGGGGGGGGCGCCCATTGACAGATAAGGGAGAAAGGTAAGTGTGGGAAAGCGCACGGGAATCCGGCGTAGTGTGCCGCAAAAATTACTACCAATGGCGGATCCAGAAAATTCTTTTAGGGGGGGGGGGCTTCACGCCTATGAATTTTCAAATTTGCAGAGAGGAATTTATGGGATTTTTTCTGTTGAAAAAAGGCAAAGGCTACCGTGAGTTGGGGGGGGGGCGTGCCTTTCCCGAATCCGCCGCTGATTACCATGTAACACTGGGCCACGATGACCGATGTCGCATAAAACCAGGTAGAAGACCCGTGGCGGGCGTGGCATCCGTGATGGCTGTGAAATTGGGATGAAGTAGATGGACACACATCATTCATGCAATCTGCACAACGCGGCAAGCAACTGTTGTAGGCATAGGTGCAGTAGTTCGTGGGGAGGGCAAAGGGGACGGGAGGTCGTCGCAAAACCATGGACGAAGATATAACTAAGGACTGCCGACTGTTGTTAGTCCTGTTTTGCTCTCGACCCCAGCGCTCCAAGCAGCGGTCAGCTGAACTACTCTTTCAAGTGAGCGATCCTGGCGATGTGTCCATGCTCACATGCTGTGCTACTGCTAAAACCGTTGTTGGAGTTGGTCTGTTATGGCATGGCTGTCAACTGTTGTCGGCGACCCAAGAGGATCAGATAACTCAGTATCTCAATGGAAGATCGAAAGCAAGGGAAATTCAGAATCAACTTTGGACAAGGTAACAGAAATCATCAGCAAATTAAAAGAGTCGCCTGATCTCTACTAATAAAACAAATGCCTATGTACTCTTTCTTGTTTGATTCCGTTTTGAGGTTAACTGTGATGTATAGTATATCAGTCCTTGATTAATCATTTTCGACAATTCAGGAATCTTTCAAGAAATACTCCAGACGTTTGCTTTTTAGCGGATTTTGCTTCCTTTTAATTCGCTGATCATTTGTTCCCTTCGTTCAATCGTGATTCAAATTACCTACACGGTATACATTTGCGGGAAGGCATGGGAGAAAGGGAGCCGGAGCGGCCACCGCTGCAGCGGTTCGCTTTTAGTTGACCCTTATTGCTGCTTGGAGCGCTGCGGTCGCGCTCGAAAACCCGCTAACAGGTTTTAACACGGGCGGAGATAGGGAGTCGGCAGTCCTCAGGAACGTCATTTCAAGTTCGGCTTGGGGGGGGCAAAATATCTTATGACCTTTTTTTTTTTTTTTTTTTTTTTTTTGCTCATCAACATAATTTTAGAGCCAAAAAGCCGTCTTTTGGGGGCAAAAATCGGATGACTTTTTTTTCTTTGCTCATCAATATACTTCGTGCCAGTTTTTGAGCCCGACTTCAAATCCTTGGGGGGGGCAATTGCCCCCCCCAGCCCCCCCTAAATGACGCCCATGGCAGTCCTTAGTTATATCTTCGTCCATGGCTCGGAATGGTCTTAAAATTTTCCTTAGGATTTGATCTAGAACGCAACGTTCTTACATTTTCGAAAAGTTAACTCTAGCTCTCGCAATTAACGATTAAAGGCGGAAAAAGCATGGTTTCTGGACCGCGGAAGAGTGACGTTATCTAGCGGATGAGAATCTTACTACAGGTCGCTGAGGATTCACATTAAAACGCAACGCCGATCGCGTTCCCCAAACGAACTCTTTTAGCGGACCGAAACATCAACAATAACAGGATTGGAAATTTGAAATCATCTAAATGCATTTTAAATCGCAGAATACACAAAACATGGACACAATCCTCTGATATAAAACCCCAATATCTCATACAGAAGATTTCGTTGAAGTCTGATCCAAATTAGTAACGTAGTTACATTCCCAAAAATGCTTAACCTCAATCTTGGCCAAAAACTCCCGCCACAAAGAAAAAGCGACAAATTGGGAGGACACCGGATTGGCGGAATCACATGGGTCAATCGGTCCTCGAGGACCCGTTCTCGATACTGAAACCAAGCGATCCCCCGAGCGGACCCCCGAACCATGCCGTTCCTATAAGAAAAGCATTATTGACCTTGTAGAAACGATTTCAATAGAGCATGACACTCATGCTCTAAAAAAAAAAAAAATTGAAAAGTACCAGCAATTAGGATGATCATTTGTCCATTCATTTCATTTAAATTATCCAAAGTATTCTAAATTTTCAACCGTGGTCGGTGGTACAATATCGCGAATAAAAAGCGTCTCAACTTTCGCTCGGAACTTTCGCTTAGTAGATTACTACCGGTGCTTATGTCGTGGTATACCGCGCTCTGAGGTAGAGACTCACAGTTTAAAAGATATATACTTTCAAACGAATTATACTCAAATGTGTAGCAACCATATATATTATATAAATCAATATTAGTGGTCAACTCAGTAGAAATTTCCAACGAAGAACATTAGAAACGAGAAGCAATGGAGGTGTGGCCGTGCCGTATCAAACTATACTGCGAAAGTGAAGAGGGATTTTTTTTTTTTTTTTTTTTTTTTTTTTTTTTTTTTTTTTTTTTTTTTTAGCAAAATCCTTGTACTCAATAAATAAATCCACCGCCCCGGACAAAAAATAATGGTCCAAACAGGTCCATGAAGTCCATGACAAATTTCTTTTACAGAGTATGGATAGTGGGTATCTTGCAAACTTTTGATATAGGGGATTGAAGTGTTGATTCTTGCATAGAAACCTGTAAAAATGACGATGAGTGTACCAAAAAATCACGGAATTCACTCTCAGAATCGGGCTTAATGGCGGATAGACGCAGGTATCATGGGATATTCCTATCTAAATTGAGACATATCTCTGTGTTTTCGTAGAGAAAGTGACATAATAGACAGGGATCTCCCATGATACCTGCGTTGAAGCGCCATTACGATCTTGCCGTTATAGCATTTATGTGAGTTTATTAAGGTGTGTGACCCAAAGGTGGCCCGCCTCTTAAGGTGGCCCACCCCAGCTTATTTCAGTTAATTACACGAATTGACGATAGACGGCGCGCGTTAGTGCTGAGTAGCAGGATGCTATCGCTTCCCCCACTCCAAAAATGAAGAGCATCGGGGGATTCAGTCGGTGCGGAACAGTAAAATGTCCATTTTCGCAGGTCTTCAGCTAACTTTCATGGAAGTAAACAATCGTAAAAGCTAAGCCCTTAAATTGATTCCACCTTTGACTTTCAATTCATCATAATCATTATTATTTCTGGTGTAACTAGGGTCTAGATTTCTTTTTTAAACTATAAAATAGCATTTGAATACTTATTAATGAGATTTAAAAGGGGGTGTTTACCTTTTTTCGCATCAAAAATATTAGGGGTGGCCACCTTAGGTGCATGTTTTGCGCGATGTCAAAACCCTACTTTTTTTCAAGCGCAAAAAAAACCTCAAAAACAAGCAAATTTAAAAGAAATAAAATTAACATATGATAGCCAACTGTCTTAATAGTAAATTGACTTATTTAGTTTTTTTTATCTCTCATGACTTATACGTGCATATTGGCCCCAAGCATAGGTATGGCCACCTTTGGGTCACTTACCTTATTAAATTTTAAACTTGCTCAGTGTGATTTTCGTGATTTTTGCTGGTTTTTACATCAGAGTGGACTGTTTTTTTTGCTCGTAGCAAAAAGTTTGCAAGAGCCCCATTATGGATCCATATGGATATGTAAGGATTTATATGTGTTGCAGAAAAATCGCAATCTTAGTCAAATCGCAAGCCGTTTATTTTTGATCAGACAAAATTCAGATCAAGAGTAATGTTGACTTACAGAATAATTGTATCGAGATTTACTTATATTAGCCCATTTGAAAGCCAATAAGCTGACGACAATGTCGATTCCATCTGAGTAGGTTTATTTTTAATAGTTTTTTTTTATACACGGTGTTTTAGATGAAGTGTGTTTGAACACCTGCATTTGATCGCTTTAAAAGTTCATAAAGAGAGGATCGGTTGAGAAAAACTTAATCTATGGATAAATATGAATATGATCGTTGCTTATTGGCTTTAGAATGAGTTGAATCAAATCTTGATATAATTATTTTGTACGTCACCATTACGCTTGATCTGAATTTTTTCTGATCATAAAAAAGCGGATTGCTCCTTGCCCAATATCGCGATTTGCCTGCAGCATATGGGTATGTATGAACATCGTATGGGTACACATTTTGATATCCTTACAGATCCATACATATTCTTACGCTGTATAGGGAATTGGTTATGGACCGGTATGGGCCACTTTTGCCATGGGTGGTTTGTCTGTTCTAATAATTGAACTTATGGTGTAATACACAACGCAATGGATACGTTGCTGCATACTTCTCGTAAATGTCAGTACGTTTTGACTTGCCTGAAATTCCGTTCACTTTCATCTTCCACTGGTTGTAAGGGAGGGTTATTAGAAGCAGACAAAATTTGAGTCCACGCAGGAGGGGTTGAGGGAAGTAAAGATACATCAACCACACAAATTAGAACCCTTTCAATGAGATGCTCATGCATCTCATCTCGTTTCATTTCGTTCTATAATCTTTGAGCAGTATAGTAGGAACTATAAGCACAGCATCACCAAATGATATTTAAGTGAATCTCGGGACTCGATGTTGACGAATAGGAAGAGAAGGATTTAAGATTCGTCCTTCATTCGGCGTAGAATTCGGCAAAGTTCAAAAGAAGATCTGACATCACTGCAACGGTCAAAATTCAAATTCCTCTGCAAATGAGCTTCGAAGCGGCCTCCTGGATCCTCGCTTTGACTTGCCTTGTTCAATCAACCAAAGCAGCAGTACCTCCTTTCTCTTTCTCGAGATCTCTCCCATTTCTCTCACTCTCTTCTCTCCTTTTTCTTTCACCTTCTCTCTCTTTCACTATATACAACTTCTCCATTCACAACTTCAACATCTGACGTTTACTCTCCACCTTATCCCCTGTTCCCTTCTTGTTACCCCCTTTCGTTATACTTCTACATTGTAGTATCAATGACTTCACGTTTTGGGTCGTACTGTGATGTTTCATCTATGTATATCTCATTCACCATATACTGAATGAATGATTGATTCACGACTGCATTGAAGACATTTCAAGAGTCATTATGAAAATTTGAAACTTTGAATTCTCATGAGAGCTTATGGGCTACAAACAGAGATTACTAAGCCAAAGAGATATGGCAAGTACTATCTGTGCTATGTTATAGAAAAGTGTTAATCGACATTTTGTTAAAAAACGCCTTCAAATAGGCCGTGATACAATACAGCGTACCACCTGGTGGACCATTTTTCGTAAACATTCCTATTACAGCTGATGTTAGTGGAAATAAATTCAAGGCACACACTTTTCTGAATTTGTTTACTTTACAAACACGTTGACAAAATGGAAAATGTCAAGGGAAAAATTTAACCTCTAAACGAAACCACTAAAACTTTAATCGAAAGTCATTTACTAGCAGCCGAACACACTTCGGTTACTTTCAGAATCGTTTACAAAAATGGTCCACCAGATCGTACGCCAGTTTGCCTATACTTCGTAGGAGTCGATTAACGGTTTTGAGCAGTTTTGCCATATCTGTTTAGCTTAGTAATCTCTGGCTTCACATAAAGAACTTTGTAAAACGGATCATGGTTAATCTCTGAGTTAATTAGATACAGAAAGTATTGTATTTCAACATCAGAACTCAACGCCAGAACACGAATTTGCCCTTGTAACTATTGCTATTTTTCCTGGTATTTTTCTTGGCTCTTTTTTTTGCTTCACCTTTAACGAAAAAGATAATTTTTTTTTGGAGGATCATAGCGTCATTCTTGGTTCTGCTCATTCCTCATCCGTGACAAATCGTAACTTTTCCTCGACGCACGTTTCTTTCCCGGCTTTCTTTGCTCCTGTTTTTCCAGTGTTCGTATGCGTCTCCTCTTCCCAGTGAAGTCACGACGAGAGGCTCCGGTCACCACGGAACTTTGGTAGAGAGCATCTTAGCGAAGAGGGACGGGAGGAGGATAGAGGTACAGAGTCGGGAAGAAATAGAGGGGAGGAAAGGCGAAATAGAGAGGGAGATAGAGGAGAGGAGAGAGGGAGAGAGGGAGAGAGAGAGAGAGAGATAGAGAGGAGAGAGAATAGAGAGGAGAGAGAGAAAGAGAAAGAAAAAAGAGAGAGAGAGAGAGGGGGTGATGAGAGAGAGAGAGAGAGAGAGAGAAGAGAGAGGGAGAGAGAGAAGAGAAAGAGAAGAGAAGAGAGAGAGAGAAGAGAGAGAAGAAGAGAGAGAGAGAGAGGAGAGAGAGAGAGAGAGGAGAGAGAGAGAGAGAGAGGAGGAGAAAGAAAGAGAGAGAGAGAGAGAGAGAGAGAGAAAAAGAGAGAGGAGAGAGAAATAGAGAGGGAGAGAGAGAAAGAGAGAAGAAAATTGAGAGAGAGAGAGAGAGAGAGAGGGGGTGATGGAGAGAGAGGAGAGAAAAGAGAGGGAGAGAGAAAGAGAAAGAGACAGAGAAAGAGAAAGAGAGAGGGAGACAGAGAGAGAGAGAGAGAGAGGGAGAGAGAGGGGGAGGGAGACAGAGAGAGAAAGAGAGAGAGAAGAGAGAAAGAGAGAGAGAGAGAGAGAAATAGAGAGGGAGAGAGAAATAGAGAGGGAGAGGGAGAGAGAGGAAAAGAGAAAGAGAAGAGAGAGAGAGAGAGAGAGACAGAGAGAGACAGAGAGAGGACGAAGACAGAGAGAGAGACAGAGAGAGAGACAGAGAGAGAGGAGACAGGAACGGCGAGTTGTTAAGCACCTGTATAAATTATACGATAAATAAGGTTACGTTGACGTTCGGAAAATAAATATTATTTTAATGCGACTTACGAATGGTGCTTGAGAAAAACTTGGTGTGTCGAGACTGTCGCATCTCTTGCTCTTCTATCTTAAGATCCTAAATGCTACTTATTACGCAGTCCATGAAGGTATATATCATAAACTGATGTTTTTTTTTTTTTTTTTTTTTTTTTCTCTCTTAGTTCATATCTCTTTGCTCATGACGGTGAAATGACAGAGCAATTTGGGCCCGTTGTGTCGGAGCCTCTAAGTTGTATTCTGAAAGTTTCTTTTTCAGTGCTGGTTGCAACTGACGATGAGTTGGTTGTTGCAAAATTTTAACAATTTGCCGTGTTTCATACTGTTCATGTTCAAGTTGACTTATGATCCAGTGTTGTGGCAACCTTTGATGCGGGTGTTTTTTTTTTTTTTTTTTTTTTTTTTTTTTTCTAAGCGTGTGGATGGGTATATTTCCACAGTAAAAGGACTTTTCTTTAACGTCGAATTTTTTTTTTTTTTTTTTTGTCGAAATGACTCAATGAAAACACGTTTAGTCGGCATTTGTGGTCCAGTGGTTAGCGCAACTAACCACCGAAAGAACTGTGCTCCGGTAGAGCCGAAGCACGAGATGATTCAGATAGGTTTGCGGAGCAAAGTTCGGTAGAGCAATAGAGCATAAGCACGTGCTCCGGGAATGTATACAGGGTGTCCGAGAAATGATGAAATAAAAAATACCCCCTGCCATTTGAAATATGCGATATATTGGGTACATTTTGGGGCCTACGCCCGCCCTTAAGGGAGGTGGGAGCCCCCCGATATTTTCTCTGAAGTCGTCTAGGGGTAATAGATTATTCTTGAATTTTTCAGATTTTTACAATCAATCAGGCGCTCACAGCAAAAGTGTGAACTCATTTCTCGGACACCCTGTATAAAGAAGAGTGTCAAAGTAGCGTGCCGCTACCCGGGATTGATCCGGGGATGTATCATACCGGTGTCCAGTGCGTTACCACTGCGCCGCTCAGTGCTTGTGGAAGACGTATGCTGATTGCTGCGTACATAGGGGAAGCGCACCGAGGCGCACACCCTTTACGACGCGCTGAGTTCAGTGAGCAAACTCTGTGAATATGCTCCTAAATTGTATCGTAGCGTTCTTTCAGAGATCACCCATGACAAATTCACCGACTAAATTGATTTCAAGAATGAACCCGTTCTACTCTGATATTAAACAGAGAAAAAGTGACGGCAGGTCCTGCTGATTGTATGTCATTGCACGTGTTGCCCACCTATATCGCAATGCCGAAGAAAAAGGTTCGGGACCGCTAGAGCATGTGGCTCGCTACTTCCGACGGAAAGCCCGAGAGTTTAGAACTTTAGCTGAGTAAAATCAGCTGCTTCATCTGGGTGTAGTATGACTTGTGATTCATGTAATAATGAGAACGATAGTTTTAGTTCGGTCCGATGAGAAATAAAAATGGGGATGTTGCAAAATTTTGCAATGAGCACGAAATCCTTACTGAGAAAGTCTACACTTTAGAAATAAACTGATACATAATTGGTATAAAGGCAAGTTCGTAATGACGGTTCAACGCCGGTATCATGGGAGATTCCTGTTTATTATGTCACTTTCTCTACGGAAACACTGCAGAGATATGTCTCAATCTAGATGGGAAGATACCTGAGACTCTCCGCCACTAAGCCCGATTTTGAGAGTGAATTTCGTTATTTTTTAGTGACCTTTTCGTTATTTTTACAGGTTTTTCGACAAGAATCGACTCTTCAAGCTCTTGTAGCAACAGTTTGAAAGAGTCATATTAAGAATTGATCAGGGAAATCGCCTACAAAGATAAAGAAGTGAGCGTGCTGATGCGCCAAGCAGTGCTCCTTGTTATTGGTAGTTGATCGATGATTCTATGAATAAAAGCGCCTTCAATATGTGGAATAGGCAAAACCAACACCGCCGCGTACGAATAGATATCTAGTTAGTCACCCGTCCGTTCATGACTCTCAAGTCTTGACTTGTCGCAACGAGCTGTACGTTAACCAAGCAATGCACATTACGCACATCTTCAAAAAAAATTTGACGAGAAACTGAAATACCATTATAATTTGTATTTCATACATTGTATTCAAGAACAGCTCTAATTTTTCAAGAGCTTAAAATTTTAGGAAGACATTTTAATCTATTATCAAACCACCAGTCATCAAACTTTTGCTACAAGAGATTGTAGAGTTGATTCTTGTATAAAAACCTGTGAAAATGACGATGAGTACACTAAAAAATCACAAAACTCACTTTCAAAATTGGGCATAATGGCGGAGACGAGCGCAGGTATCATGGGAGATTCCTATCTAAATTGAGAGATATCTCTGTTGTTTCCGTAGAAAAAGTGACAAAGTAGACAGGAAAGTCCCTTGATACCTGCGTTGATACCATTTCGTTCTTGCCGTTATAGCAGTTATGTGAGTTTATTACTGAATTTTATACTTTCTTAGAGTGATTTTCATGATTTCCGCTGGTCTTTACAACATATATTGGACTATTTATTTGCTTATAGCAAAAGCTTGCAAGATCCCCATTGTGTCAACAATGTTTCTTTATACCTCCAATTTAAAATCCTTATGCGATTTGACAACAGAACTACAGACATTCCTCTAAAATGATCCCGCTGACTGGCTGACTCATAGATGACTGCTCAACATCTTGGTTTTGCGCCGAGCTTTCCTCTCATGAATTTTCAGATGGTACCCCCTTTTATGAGTGACAGTTGTGAGAAAACTTAATGGACGAAACGATGGAGTGGGTGGTCGGGGAAGGGGGTAAAAACGTCGGCATATGCACTTGATGGACGAGACATGAAAATCATCATCCTTCAAACCAGTGGGGGCTCATGGAATAATATGCATCAATGTCTTATCCCTTTAAAACCATAAAAACGTATCGATTTTTTGGGGGATTCAATTTCAATAGCACCCTTCTGGACGATCGATACTATCTTTAGTTTTAAATGGAGAAAAACATCGATTTATATGTCATTTCTCATGCCCCTACTGATTCAGTTATTGCCGTTTAGTAGCTGCCATAGCAATGTTGCATTTTATCTATTTAAAATTAATAGGAGAATATCGATTTTAAGGGTGTTTACAGCACACCCAACAAAATAAACGGATAATTTGTGACGATAATATTGAGTCCATATAATACTTGCTTCAAAATCCGCTAATCCACTTCTTGGAATCGCTGATGTTTAGTGCAGCGTATATTAATGTATGCCCAATCAGGGAATGATAGCTTTATGAAAGCCGCAGTATGCAATGTAGATACGCCACATTTTGTCCTTTCAACCCTTTAATGCACTCATTTAGGGATTTGGCTTTTTTTCTAGATGTCTTTAGACCATTCAAAGGAGTAAAATTTTCTAAGAATTTCGATGTCTCAATTTTTTTTTTTTTTTTTTTTTTTTAAAGTCCATTAAACTCCATTGTATCACATGTTACATAATTTGGTACACCCACGTGTAGGTGCCACTTCCAGTGGTAGGGTTAGACACCTTTTAAAGATCGAAGTGTTATGTGTTGGATGGACAGTGTTTACCTTCTAATTTGACCTTTCAAATGTGTTTCAATGGATAAATTACAACGATGCCAAATTGCCTTTGACACCATTAATATCATTAAATCATAAAAACCACATTTTTTTTTTTTTTTAAATTCGACTCTCTTCCAATCAGCACTTGTTAATTACTGTAAAAGTATTCGAGGGGAAAAAACAGAGTATCACGGAAGAAAGAAGGGCGTCGTGACGCGATATGGTTGAAGAGAGTGTGAATAGGAGAAAACGCAAGGGAGGAAGAGACTTTCCCTTTTCTCCAAATGAAAAGGGGGGAAAAAATCTGCCTTAAAATCCTCTCGCAGGTCACCAGTTTTTTCTTTCTCTCTCGCCCCCCCCTCTCTCTCTCTCTTTCTCTCTCTATTCCTCTTTCACGTTTCGGTCTTCCCCTTTTTCAGTCTCATGAAACGTTTTGCGTTAACCCCATTGAAACACAAGGAGCTAGGCTAATTTTCAAACTAATTACTTTCCACTACTACTTTTGCGCGAGGATTAACTTTAATTTTATTTTAGATGGGGAAAAAATTTATTCTAAGAGCAAATTAAATGCATATAAGGGTCCATGAAATGTATTATAATTTTGTTTGTTTTTCGATGCTAAAGCCTGCACAGTGCACGTAAACTACCATTGTGAACTTTCCCCTTTTAGTTGTTACCGAGATACATTTGAAGGAGAAAAAAAAAACGAAAACAAAATCACGTTAAGAACCCATTCTCGTGTGTCTTCATTCAACGATTATATTTTTCTTTTTAAATCTTTGAAGAATATATTCATACCCACGAAAGTTTCCAAATTGAATTCTCAGTTCTACATTCGATACCGTTTAGTGATCATAGAGACTGAAAGTGCATTGTGGGAACTGGTTCACACTACGCATGATTAATTTTAGGCAGATATCCGTGATCAAGTCATGTTCTCCACAGATCAACGAGCCTTCATTGCAGAGAAGTGAAATAGTCTTTCGAAGATTATCTACGATGGTTCTTTTGTTTGTAATTTTTCTTCTCTCATGACCGTTTTCGTTCAAAGGTCACTAGATTGATTCTCGATTCGTGTCGTATCGAATTCTATCTTACAAACCGGAACATTTTGCATGCCCCATATGTTCCTATAGAGTCGCCCGTTTTGCCTCGTTACAGGTGGCAAGTGGAATTATGTCAGGCAACTCTTTAAATTTTGGGAAGGTATAGCAGTGGTGTAGCGTGCAATTTGGCAACGATGAATTGAGTCCATTTAAACCCATGAAAAAGGTCGAATAAGAAGGTGTTCACCGAACACCCAGTAGTTCGATCTTTTTCATGGGTTTAAATGGACGCACTGCAACGTTGCCAAATTGCACGCTTCGCTACTGTTAGGTAGACCACCTGCAATGCTCCAATTCATTGTGTGAAGTACATATAAACCTATAAACCAACATCTAAGGATTCAATTGACACTGTTTAATTTACTTGTTGTACCTTATTCCTCGAAAAGGTGGATACAGCCCCAAGGTAGAGTCCTTATATAAAAAAAAAGAGTCAAGACACATGAACAGAAGTGAAAAAGAAGAAGGGGTCTGAGACGCCTGGAGGCACGCCTCTCGTTTACATTTTCTTCCAACGATCTTCCCACCAAATATCATACTTATACAATATACATGTATACGTATGTAAGTAATCTTTGTTAGGTCAACCCAACCTTCAATTCCGTTGACTTCACTTTCTGTATTAATCTACAGTGAAGATGAATGCCCGCATTGTATTCCTTCCTGAGCGTACTCATTTCAATTTCCTCGGAAAATTTCACCGGTCAAAGCAAGAAATGCCGAAAGTTTCCTCGAAACTAGGCAGCGGGGAAGATGGTTCCACGAAAATTTAAACAAGAGGCGTTCCACCAGGCTTCACAGACTCCTTAGGCCTTCGTACACCCTCAAAGTAGGATTGTCAAATTGGCATCGGTGAGCCGTAATCCACCAAGAATCGGCAGGTGAGTCAACCGTTGCATGTTTGGTTGATGTTCCGTTTGTCAAACAACTGTGCAATATATATTGACGGCCCGCAGAGTTATCGGACGATGGATGTTGTATCATCTGTTCACCAATCTACAGTCAACAAAACCAATAAACCCGTTTTGGAGGTGTTTTGGTCAAGGTTATGTTTGAATTTTAGAAATGTCAGGTTGGCAATTCAACTGTTTGCGGTAGATTTCAGCATACCGATGCCTTTTTGATGATCCCACTTTGAGCGTGTACGAAGGCCTCTTCTTCTACTTCAGTTTTCAGCAGCCAATCAGAAATTTATCACTTCGTATGGCAAGACTCATTCATACAAAGGGACTCTAGCTCAAAGTAGATTAGTACACATTTGGTAGCGTTTTAGAATTCATTGGTTTACTTGTAAAGGCTGTAGATGTTTAATTTTTTCAATTTTTTTTTCAGCAGACTGATTTGTTCACTTTTACATTAAACATATGGTTAAGATCGTCTTTGAATGAAATTATTAGTCAAGCATTCTAAGACTTGGTTGTTGCGATGGTAACCATAGTTAAGTTTCCTGCTGCCTATAGTTTTATGAAGGCTAATCAAGGGTATCCGTTAAAAATAGACGGGTTAACTAGATAGGATGAACACTAGAACAACTGTCAAGTCATACAGTTTTGGACCAATCACGCCATTCATAGGCAGTCTTAACTTTCGGTTTAACGTTCAGTCAGACGACCAGCCTGCAAATTTCAAAAACATCTGGCCTCCATCCTGTTTTAACCGTCGCGAAGGTAAAGTAAGAAAAACAATGGGGTAGTTGCAAAAGTCTGAACTGTTGTGTTTTTTATAAAGGAAATGAAAGTACTTGATGAGCTGATAACAAGGATGCCTTTTGGTTTCTAATTAAGGTCCCATTGTTCTGGCGATGAGATTTTCGCCCAAAATACATTGTTTTAAATGGAAATTCCGTTTAGTCACCTCTCCACAGAAGCAATTTCTTACAACTTTACACATGTGTATCTCCAAAACCGGGACACTTAGGAAAAATCCAAATGGATCATTGTTCTCAGCTCATCAAGTACTTTCAATGAATTCATAAAAAACACAACATTTCATACCTTTGCAGACCATCCCATTGCACTTGCCCCAACACGAGCAAATTTCAATAAAATTGGAGCATTGTGTATAAGCGTTACGGTAGGAGGGTAGGAGTTTATGATATGTGTAGTTGTACATTCCTATTTTAGTTGACGTATTTCTCCATCCTCTTTTTGTTTTTTTTTATTTTTTCATAGTTTGAAAGCAAGGTTTATTGAGATGTTTTAGTAGTAGTTTGGTGTACCTTATGTCCGATAAATAGGCTGTTCAATCACGAGTTCATCCCGGCCCTTA
Source organism: Trialeurodes vaporariorum (assembly GCA_011764245.1). Classification (NCBI taxonomy): domain Eukaryota; kingdom Metazoa; phylum Arthropoda; class Insecta; order Hemiptera; family Aleyrodidae; genus Trialeurodes; species Trialeurodes vaporariorum. Next base: position 5,305,732 of record VMOF01000002.1, on the reverse strand, counting down.
GCTGTTTTGTAGTTATAGATTATGAAGGAAATCTAAATCACTGGAAACATTACTGTTATGGATCACGAAAAATAACACAGAAAAGAGGCAAAAAGAAGAAAAAACACAACACTAATTGCAACACAGTAGGATCAAAAAGCGCACGAAATTCGGAACGAGTGTAAGGATTTTTTCACACCGGTTTTTGAGTCCAAAATACTGACCGGAATTAGAACACTATCTACGAAATCCAATTTTAATCACAGCCGTAATTGGCACATGAGCAATCTACTGAAAAATAATAATTTTTTTTAAAATTTTTAAGAACATATCATAAAATGACTTTAACGAAAGTCTATTTCAAACAACTAAAATTAATATTGATCGGGGATAAAGTGAAAACAAGATTCAACGTCCAGACAGATTTTATCGATCACAGAAATCCATTTATTTGCGGTCGGATACGAGATCTCAACTTTGTCAGATATCAAGTTTTTCTTTTATGATTTATTAAGAGCGAAACGTGGTGATTTATGCGGTTCAAATCTCAAACTTGTCACTTTTCTCATTAATGAAAAATACAGAACGTGGCAAAAAATTAATGCCTTAATTATGTTTTATTTGTTTATATGATTTTTTTTTTATTTAAAATACTATTTTCTTGGAATGATTAATTGTAGTCATCAAACCAGCATTTTTTTTCGCCGCTTAACTTGCTCAAAGATCATCTCGTCGCAATGAAAAGCATACAAAAAAAATATCAGGCAAAATTCCCTGAACCGGATATTTTGAAAAAGAAAAATTTAACGTAAGCGTAAAACAGAGACCAGATCGCAATTGCAAGAACGAGTTCACGTACGCGGAAACGCTCGCGCAAATTCACGAAAGAGAGGAGAGAAAAAAGCCAACAACCGTTTCCGTAAGCTTTCCACGCGGGACTGAATTTTCCGGCGGACGGAAATGCCGGTAAAGCCGGAAGGCGGGTATGAGAGTTGCGGTTTTCCTCCGCGTGGTGGCGCTATATCCTTGTCATCATCGTTGTGTTCGCCGCTTGCCATTTAAAGGTATAGACGCGCACGGACTCACTGGGCGGGCAGGCGGATTCGCTGCTACTCGACACAAAGGGATATTAAGGTAAAGGGGGGGGGGGGGTTGTTACGATAACTTCATTCCAAATTTATCATGGTTCATTGATTCTGACATAAAATTCCACGAAAATATTGATACGCAAATTAAAATGTTTCAAAATCGGCTCTTCGGGAGGAAAGGAATTTCCGTATGCTTTTTTGACCTGACGGAAAAATAGCTCAAAAAAATTTATGGATTAGAATATTGTCGCAAATATCGCCTCTCTTGTTATGCTCAATAAAGACTTACAATTTTCTAGTAAACCGTGTAGAGAACGTTGACTAAAAAATTAGTACCGCATGAAAGCTGTTTTCTAAGATAATTGGATAGTTGCAAGGGTCTGCAATGGTTTGTTTTTTATGGAGAACATGAAGAGACCGTAAGTAAAACAAGGGCAAAACATAGGACATCTTTCGATATAACTGTGATTGTAAATTCACTTGTGATCTTCGTTGAATTATTTCGAGATACAAATATGCTTTAAGGTAAGAGGAATCTAAGTGTGCAATGCAATTTGAGAAAACTGATTGTTTATCTACTCGCATGAATTTGCATTCGAAAATTCGGATCTGATTTCTTGTAGGTAAATCCACGGGAGTGAGCGAGATAGAGCATTTGTTTGGATCCAATTTTGATATTGATGTCATCACGAAACAGGTCAGTTGTAAAACCGTGCAAGTATAGTTATCAAAAAATCCGCGATGAGTCGCCACTGCACAAAACGAGACAACAACGAGTAACTTGTAGGAAGAGGGAATTAATAGTGCTGAGGGGGACAATGGAAGATACACTAATGAAGGTTAATAATAAGAAGGCGCTACTGCAAGGTGTGGTGTCGTGCTGCGGTTGCTTACACCAAAAGCCTAAGATGCTGATGTCTCATTATTTTCTAGTGTCACGTTCCCAACAACGTCTTACAAGTCACTCCCGCCCCCATCCCCTCTTCCAGGCGGCTCCCTCTCATACTCCGCTCTTCTCAAGACACCCCTCGTCCTCCCTCACTCTCAACCGATGAGGATGCTCTCTTCCTCTTTCTTCCTCACTCTCTCTCTCTCTCTCTCTCTCTCTCTCTCTCTCTCTCTCTCTCTCTCTCTCTCTCTCTCTCTCTCTCCTCTATTTCTGCATTTTTCTCGCTCTCTCTCAAGGACCTTTGCGCTTTACAGACCCAAACTCCTCCTAACCCTTCATACAGCTTCGTGTCATCTTCACAGTTGCCCTCCTGAGAAATCACTTTACAATTGGCTGCTACAACAATAATCTGTATGCTTACTAAACGGGATCATCTTGCGCATTGCGCTTCAAAGGCGTGACTCTTTTCTTCCATCGTTGGCTTCTTTAATTCTTGTTGGAGTCTTGCACCCTCTTTTGGAATGGAATAATAGACGCGGGTTTTATTGACAGCGATACATCGTATCGATTGCCATTCGGAGATCTCTGCACTGTGGTCTGAAATCGAAAAAAAGTGGTCGAAAATCAGTGGAAAAAAGTTACCGAAAATCATCGTCCATCGTTGTTTTTGCCATTCGGTGATTCCTGCACTATGGTCTGAAATCAAAAAAAGTGGTCAAAATCAGTGGAAAAAAGTCACCAAAAATCATCGTCCATCGTCCATCGTCGTTTTTGCCATTTGGAAATCTCTGCACTATGGTCTGAACTCGAAAAAAAGTGGTCAAAAATCAGTGGAAAAAGTCACCGAAAATCATCGTCCATCGTCGTGTTTGCCATTCGGAGATCCCTGCACTATGATCTAAAATAAAAAAAAAAAGTGGTAAAAAAACAGTGGAAAAAAGTTACCGTAAATCATCGTCCATCGTCGTTTTTGCCATTTGGAAATCTCTGCACTATGGTCTGAAATCGAAAAAAAGTGGTCAAAAATCAGTGGAAAAAAGTCACCGAAAATCATCGTCCATCGTCGTTTTTGCCATTCGGAGATCTCTGCACCATGGTCTAAAATCGAAAAAAAGTGGTCGAAAAACAGTGGATAAAAGTTACCGTAAATCATCGTCCATCGTCCATCGTAGTTTTTGCCTCTTGGAAATCTCTGCACTATGGTCTAAAATCGAAAAAAAGTGGTCAAAAATCAGTGGAAAAAGTCACCGAAAATCATCGTCCATCGTCGTGTTTGCCATTCGGAGATCTCTGCACTATGGTCTAAAATCGAAAAAAAGTGGTCAAAAACAGTGGAAAAAAGTTACCGAAAATCATTGTTTTCGACCTTTCAAATGTAATTTAAAACTTTCTTCGAGACATTTATAGGTTTAAATTTCTTTGTTCAAACAACTATTTTCTATGAATTAAAAATAGTGTTGATGTATGAAAAATCGATGCAAAATCTTTCCAGTAGCGGCTTGTGCTACTTGGCAACAATGTCTTCACTCCATTTGATTGCATGTAAAACAATCGATTAGGAAATGAAGCAGCGCTTCACCAGCAATCGATTGTTGGACACAGATTCTAATGGAGTAAAGACATAGTTGCCAAGTAGTACGAGCCGCCACTGAAGTTTCTGATTTTTTGCCACTTTTTGACGATCTCGGACCATAGTGATCCGGTTCAAGAGCAAACTGTGGTTGATCGTAATTTTTCCATAAGCGGATTTTTGAACGGAAATGAATGTTGACCATTAAATCAAGAAAATTAATGCTATCTTTTTGCGATTATGAATTCTGCTTCCTTGAAAATGCGTAACTATGCCTAGCTCCTTTGCTACATTGCCGAGGTAAATAAGATATTACTGATTAAACTATGAATTTAGATTTTATAATCCCTCAAAAGCATACCAATTACCACAACAGCAACATTGACATTTGGGTGGTCCTAACTTCCAAACAAATCGTTTAATCCGTTGTATCTTTTTTATTTTGGCAGATTTAGTCGAAGAACCAGGCATAAATCAGCATTTTTGAGGGTGCAGAATGAATTCATATTTGCAAAAAGGTCGAGTTAATTGTTTGATTTAAAAGTCTGTTCAAAAGTGCGCTTGCGGGAAAAATACATTGAATCAGAGTTTGTTTGGAATCATAGAGGTCTTCGGACGGCAATCAATACAACGTATTGCTCTTCTACATATTTGTAAAACAGTCCTTGAGTCAGTTTAGCCCTTTCTTTTTTGTCAGTTGAGCCCAAGGTTATAGATGAAAGAGGTATGCTCATCTGACTTCGCGCCTCAAAGTCAGTAGCGCGAAGTTCAAAATCCAGATTCAAGATGGCCGACAAAAGCAGAAAACATTGGGCTCCCTCTCCAGGAAAGCTGAAAATAGCCCGATGTTTTCTGGAAAGAGTATACAATATTTTCTGCTTTTGTCGGCCATCTTGGATCTGGAATTTGAACTGCGCGCTACTGACTTCGTGGCGCGAAGTCAGATGAGCATACCTCTTTCATCTATGACCTTGAGTTGAGCCTACAGTTTTCCTCGAATTACTATTAATCCCCAATAAATCGTCTATTTGTATGACAACTGCCTTTGAAAAGGTCGGAGATTTAGCGTTTTTTTTTAGTAAGCAAAAAGGAAGTACTAGGTGAGCTGAAAACAAGGATGCCTTGCTAACTACAGTTTCATAATACCGGAGATGTAATTTTGACCGGAAACGCATTGCTTTCAATACGAATTCTGCCTTGTGACGTCAAACCACGCACGATTGTTTGTAACTTTATACGCGAACGTTTCTCAAAAATCTGGACACTTTGGACCGAACCAAAGGTACATTCGTTTTCAAAGCCCCAAAAACTTCCAGTTCGCTATATTTTAGGCCCTTCCGAATTCTCTATTCAGTTTTTTCTGTGGACTCAAAAGCATCCTGAAAGCAATGCAGCTTTTGAATAATTGTATTTGTCACCATCGTGCTTGTTTCATATTTATCTATAGTAAAAATGGATTTCCACTAAGGTTTCAATTTGTTCAAAATGTTTTGTTGTCGATTTTCAAAAAATAAGTGCTTGTTTTCAGCTCAGTTTGAAAGAAATTGGCGTGAAAAGTTTACATTTTACTTTACTCGGAGTTTATTTTTGTCGAAAGAACAACTTGGTAAAAAAATTATGGACCGATTAGATACTTGAACTAATTAGATCATTTGACGAACTATTAACTTATGCATTAAATGGGCCATATTTACGCGATGTTAATTTTTTTTGTTTTTTTTGTTTTTTTTTTTTTTCATTTCTTCATTTTTTTTTAAAACAAAAAGTGTATTGGACGAATTATGGTTGGATGGAATCTCTTGGAACCCTGGGAACCGGTAATACAAAAGACAGCACCGGCATTTTCATTACACAACGTGATATTGGTTCCTCGGTTTGCGGACAGCAGAAATTGTAGGAGGAAAAAAAAAATTAAAGCAAAAAAACAAAAAAACAAACAAAAACGGGGGAAGATTCTGAAGAGTGGAGCCTCCACCTCATATTGGGAAAGGGGGGGGGGGGGCAAGAATTGAGATCCGAAGTTTAACTTGCTCGAAACGTATTTTACTCACGTGAAGGAACTCAGATCGTGTCGTATCGAGCGCTGCGTCGCGTCGCGCCGCAGCGCAGCTCAGCTGAATAGCTTTTTGCCAGCCAGACAAATTCGAAGCCTCGTCATTTCCTTTTATTTTACAGGCGCCTTATCTCGCCTCTTCTTTCTCCCTCTTTCGTCCCCTCTCTTTCATCACCCTTTCTTTTTGTTACACTAACACCCCCTTAGGCACGTGTTGTAGCGGTAATTTTTTTTTTCTTTTTGACAATAAAAAAAAAAAATTAAAATCGATAAAATGATACAAAATAAAAAGGGGCTGGCATATTTTTATATACTTACTGAGCCGCTCAGAAAACAAGGGGAACTTGAGAGGCTTTTAAAGAACCATCAAACGCAGGATTAAAAGTAATTGTTTACAACGTGCTAAATGCCAATAAATGAAAAATGACGTTAGAGCCAGACAAATGGACCATAATTGAAGACCTGTGTGGGAGAGGGGCACTCCTGAAACGCAGTGTCTCAGTTTCTCCTCACTATATTTTATCTTTCTAAGGAAAGCGAAATAATTGTTTCATGCTGAAAATTATTATTATTCATCATTTCTCGGTGTTTTTAGTAAAATCTCCAAGAAAAATTATACGTTCTCGCATCCATTTAAAAAAAATTCAATGAGAGAATGAGATAACGAAACACTGCAGTGCATTCACTGAAAAAAAAAATTACCAGAAGCATGGCGATGTGAGAACCGATGTAAGGGATGGGACAGTTCCAGAATTCCAGTATTTGTACCATAGTTCTTGAAAATTTTGATAAAATTCCAGTTCTATTGATATATTATTCAATAATTAAAGTGCGCCACTGTCCTTTTTATGATTATTTTTTTCAGTATTTTCGTGAAGGGGAAGTTTACAGAAAAATAATTGAAGTAAAAAAATCAGGGTGAGAATATATCACTGGTTCATTCCATTTTCTAATGAACAGTGAAGGCAAAACTTTAAAATTCGGACGAATTTTGACCCTGTCAATACATTTTAAGGGACATGTAATGTATATGCAACTTGTAAAATATAAAAACGTTTAACCCCTAGTTAGAAAAATGGCTGACTTTCTTGAGTTCCAGACTGTAAATAATCGAAGCAATCATCACTATACTAATGAAATTGAATTACCAGACTATCATATTGCAGCAATTTATTTGATAAAAAGGTTTGATGATGAAGTTGACTTGATTTTGGATCAGCACTCCGCAGCAGCTCTGTCAATGGGTAACAAGAGAAACGAAAAGGATACTAGGCTCACTCAGTTGTGTAGCGTGCAATTTGGCAACGTTGCAGTTTGTTTATTTAAATCCATGAAAAAGATTGAACTATTGGGTGTTTGGTGAACACCGGCGCACTCGACCTTTTACAGGGGTTTAAATGGATACATCGAGCGTTGTCAAATTGCACGCTACGCCACTGACTGGGCTGCTGAAAGGGATCTACATTCCTGTGTAAATTCATGCTAGCAAACAACCAGTTTTCTCTCCATTTTATTGTAGCATCAGATTCCACGTACCCTAAATTATTTTTTCACTCCGACATACGAGTAATTCATGAAAGATCACAAGAGAATTTACAATCACAATTTTATCGAAATGTGTCCTATGTTTTGATTTGGCCTTGTCTTACTCACGGTCTCTCATGGGCGTATCGACGCCATGACACTCAATCATCCTTACATCTCTTCGTATCGAGGCTTGCTCGAAGCATAACATGCGGTGTGATGGTGCGGTGCAGATGAGCCCATATCCTAAAATGTTGTGCCCATAAGAAACTGTGAGTGGGACAAGGACAAAATATAGAACTTTCTTCGATATAACTGCGATTGTAAAATGATGCGTGATGTTTTACAAATGTTGTTGTATTAATTTGTCGTCTGCAATTGCTAAAAGTCACAGTCCAGCTTCAAAGGACAGACATAAATTATCTTTCTACAATATTGACTGTGACCTACGGATCGGCAACTTTAGAACAAAAAGCTTTCTTAATTGAACATTTAATTCTCATTCCGCATTTCAATTGTTTTTTTTTTATTATTTTTTTCTCTGGAAACCGTGTATCACTTTTTAGTGGTCAAACAGGACTAAGCGGGTAAATTGAGACTATAAGTGGACTTATTTATAAGTGGAATTTTTCCCTTTTCCAGTGCCCCATAATTTACTGAATACAAATATTTAGTTAAAGGTTTATGAGTTCCCAAGAGTGAGTGGGCTCCACTAGTGAAAGATAAAGTCATGAGTTGCTTGAGTGTATGAGGGCCCAAGATGCAGAAGATATTGAAATATTTGAGGGCGATCGACTCCATTTGCCAATCTGCATGGATAGCGGGGTCACTCGGGGGGTTTCTGTAACATCACATTTTTGTTCATGTTAAAGAGTCATGAGTTGCTTGAGTGTAAGGGCCCAAGATGCAAAAGATATCGAAACCCTTGAGGGCGATCGACTCCATTTACCAAGCTGAATCGATAGAGGGGTTACAAGGGGGGTTTTGGAGACATCAACTTTTGGACCGTATAATGAGTCATGAGTTGCAATGAGTGAACGAGCCCTAGTTGCAAAAGATATGGAAACCCTTGAGGGCGATTGACCCCATTTGCCAAGCTGAATGGATAGAGGGGTCACAAGCGGGGTTTTAGTGACATCGCATTTTTTTCCTATATTGATGAGTGATGAGTTGCCAGAGTGTAAGGGCCCAAGATGCAAAAGATATCGAAACCCTTGAGGGCGATCGACTCCATTTACCAAGCTGAATCGATAGAGGGGTTACAAGGGGGGTTTTGGAGACATCAACTTTTGGACCGTATAATGAGTCATGAGTTGCAATGAGTGAACGAGCCCTAGTTGCAAAAGATATGGAAACCCTTGAGGGCGATTGACTCCATTGGCCAAGCTGAATGGATAGAGGGGTCACAAGCGGGGTTTTAGTGACATCGCATTTTTTTCCTATATTGATGAGTGATGAGTTGCCAGAGTGTAAGGGCCCAAGATGCAAAAGATATCGAAACCCTTGAGGGCGATCGACTCCATTTACCAAGCTGAATCGATAGAGGGGTTACAAGGGGGGTTTTGGAGACATCAACTTTTGGACCGTATAATGAGTCATGAGTTGCAATGAGTGAACGAGCCCTAGTTGCAAAAGATATGGAAACCCTTGAGGGCGATTGACTCCATTTGCCAAGCTGAATGGATAGAGGGGTCACAAGGGGGCTTTTGGCGTCATCTCCATTTTGCCTATATTAAAGGTTCGTGAGTTCCCATGAGTGATTGGGCCCCACTTGCAAAAAATATGAAAACCCTTAAGGGCAATCGACTCCATCTGCCAAGCTGAATCGATATAGGGGTCACAAGGGTGCTTTTGATGTCATCTTTTTATTGCCTTTGTTAAAGGTTCATTAGTTTCCATGAGTGATAAGGCAGGGTGAAAGTTGCATTTGCTTCATTTCACTGATTTTAAAAGTTTATTTTTTTTTTCGTGTATCAACGGCGGCATCTCTAGGAGAACGAATGAACATTCGGTTTCATCATTGTTTGAGACAGAGAGCGCTGTGCGTTTGGAAAAGCGAGAGAGCCGAACTTTTCGGGAAGCAACCCAAGCGAGTAGTTCCATCCCTATTGCCGATAGATGGCGGTGTTGATACCGTGAGCTGTTGAGAAGAAGACTTTCCTCCCCACGATCGACACCCCCGCCCTCTTTGCCAGAGGCTGCGCTGGATTCCAAAGCTGTGTGCTCCTATAGTCATCCGATGTTTGAGCGGCGGGAAACACCCTCTCAGTGGTGAGTGCGATAAGACGAATTGCGGTTCGCGGTTTTTGTGCTTTCTCCTTTTGTACGGTTTTATCTCTTGACGGTCATGCTTAAAAGTTCTTAATAAAACGCAGGTAAGAAAATAAAAACCGTTTATCTGAATGGATCTTTTAATTTAAACGTACCCGTTTGTTAACATTTCACGTAATTGTTTAAATGATTGATGATTGTTTACTTTGAGGCTTGAAAGACTTGGTTAGGTGATCAACCTCTTTTTTATTTTTTTTTTATTTTTATTATTTTTTTTTCTACCCATCTTTTTGGACCGGACTCCGTACAAACTCCGAAAATTATGACAGTTGATACGAATTTCTAACCAGTATATTCTTAAGGAATAATTAGGTGAGCATTGTGAAAGCTACGAATGAATCAAATAAAAACTTGAATAAAAATGAACAGGGTTTTACCTTATAGTTTTGACCTCTTTTTAAATAAAAATTAGTGTTTTTTGTCTTTGGCCCGTTTCTTTGCTCCGACTTGAATTTTGACGAGTTTCAGAACATAATGATCGAAACATGTCTAGAAATATTGATCACAGCTCTGATGTTACCGATATAAGTTTAGGTCTGATTGCAGTATTAGTCAACACTAATTTCTTTGATACTTCCAAGAATTTTCACCGTTTTATATTTTTGGTCCAGATTTATTTAACACACTATTTTTTTCCAAAATCATCATTAATTTTTTCTGGTGCAACCGGCGTTGATGACTACGCGATTTCGAATTTTGGCCATTTATTAGACAAAATTCGAAGTAGACTCTACCTTTGGAAAAAATAAATTAAATCAAAATTAGGCTTCATGAGAATTGTTGTTTGAGGTTATGCCAAGTTCAACAACACGCAAAGACCATGAAAGTATGAATATATTCGAATAAGGTAGAATGTTGAAAATATCGGCCCTAGGAACTGAATATTTCAGGAACTCAACCAACTAAGAAGCAACTTATTTTTTGAAACCTATATTCCCTGCCACGAAGAGTTAAAACAATTGTGGAAAATATCGAAGTTTTAAAACAAACATTTGCTACACTAATAACCTCATCACCTCAAATACAAACCAACTACTTCGCTACCCATTTTTTTTTATTTTTTTTTTTATCGACCGCTTAATCACCTCCCCCTTTTTTTCACAGAAGTCAAAATAACTATAAATCTGAAATAATAAAATCAAACAATTTTGATACCTTTTTGAATACAGCGTTTTCATCTAAAACCACTAGTTTGAGTTCCAAAAACATTTATTTGGCCCGAATCTTCTTCATTCTTGCATCTCCAAGTCAAAACATGGCAAATATGTAAGTTTCAAAACCAATCACTTGAAATACGTATAGGAACGCAGATTAATCGTATCAAATGGAACACTTCAGGATCGATTTTTTTTTTTTTTTTTTTTTTTTTTTTTTTTTTTGACCGAAACCACTTTTATTATCCCTCAAAGTTGAAATTTTTGAAAAGATCAAAATTATAAAAACCAACAATATATTGATACTTCTATGCAAACCAACCGCTAAAATTCCTGAAATTTTTTATTCTACTTCAGAACCCCCCCTCCTTTGAATTGTAACCTAATAATGAAACAATGGATATTTATGCATTATTACCGAGAATTAAGCTCTTTTAGAGCAATAGATAGGAATAATAGTTAGATCTATCTATAGGTTGGAATGAATGAAAGAATAGATTTGACCGTTGTATCGTAAATAGCTTTGAACATATGATTGTGAAATACAGAATATTTGACAGAATTTTAAATATTTGATGTCATCTTCAAAACTGAGGGCACTAATTCATACAGTAATACATATATTATCTATTATTTCCAATTGGCTTCAAGTAAAATTGAATTATATTCAGGCCTTTCTTTTTTTTAAAAAAAGAGGCTTGGTATGACGATGCATCAAGAAAACAAGAAATGAATGGTATAAGATTTTTTGACGACCCATCCTCTAACTTGCAACATTGGATCGAGAGTATAATTTAGGGTAGTAGTGTAGTATATGAATTAGTTGTGACGTTTCCGCCATTGTTATATTCAAAGAATTTCAAATTTATGTGGGAGCTCATCTGAAGTGTTGAGCTTAGAGAAACTGACTCTCTGAATCGGTTGGTTTGGTCCACTCCCCAAACTCGCAAAGGCTCCGGCCAGAGATGCTTTAGTATTTATTATTTTTTCTGAGCATGTTTTGTCTTTTGAAGTATTTTTTTTTTTTTTTTTTTTTTTAATAAATGAGGGAATGTAAGCACAAAAAAAGTGAGAGTAAGAGGGGAAGGAAGATAGGAGAGAGTGAGTCAGCAGAGTGCATAAGCAAAGGCAATGCTTTAAAAAGAAAGAGAGGGAGAGAGGAGAGGGAGAGTGAGGGAGAGAGAGAGAGAGGAGAGAAGAGGGTTTTTGAACTGCGAACATGGCAAATGGCTTTGACCAACAGTTACTTAATATTTGACGACCTTCAGCATTACACATTCCACTCTTGAAGAGTTTCTCTCCCTCTCGGCCCGCCTCTTTATTTTCATATTTTATTTAACGTCGCTTCTCTTGCTAGCCTCACCCCCCCCCCTCCCTCCGACCCTCTTACCACTCTGCCTGTCTTCCATCCCACATTATCTCCTTCGGCACAATAACTGCAATAACATTCTGAAAGTTTTCGCTTTACAACGAGCAAGGGCACTAGAAACAAAAACTACTTCTAACGCAAGTAATCGAGTAGGTAGAGGCATGTCTGCGGAAACAACCGAAGTTGATCGTAATTCCACATATCTACATGAGCGCCCGTAGCGGGAGGCAAGGGGGGCACCCCCCCCCCCTCGGAATTCAGGACCGTCAACATTTCACGATAAAAAATGAAAGGAATAAAAGAAGATAAAATATTAATCAAAGAAGTAACAGTTGACGAACTTTACTAGTAGCTTGCTTTGTCATTTTTTGCAAGGAATAGTGATCAAATGAATTATTCATAATAGCATTATCATCCGGTGTCACTTAATTCATAGTATCTAACAGGTCAAAATTACTATCATTATTATTATTTGACACACCGCGAAATTGGCTTTAAATAGTATCATTTGAAAGCAAATTGAGTTTTGTTAATTATTTTTATAAGTGGTTGCGGTCTCCAGAACTTCCATTGCGATTCAAAGAATTTGTCCCCTCTGGAAATTTTTCTGCAGGCGCCCATTCATATCTAGGCTGTCTTTCAACGGAACTGCAGATGATAGGACTTGCATTTTGAAAATTCATCGGTAGCAAACAAGAGTGACAATTATTCCGATATGTTTAGAGTTTCTAATTGGTTTAAATAAGAGTTGAGTTCACGATACACCTGGTCTGGTGAATGCTGTAAAATGGAAAAATGTTCGAAGTTACTGTGATTTTTTTTTTTTTTTTCATGTAACCGCATCGTGCTTGCCCAGCCCATGCTTGTGACAGAACATGAAAAATTTATCGTTTATAGAAGAATGTTGCGAGTGAATTTTGTTAATTTTCGTCACCTTGAGCTTTAGCAGTGGCGGCCCGTGGGGGGGGGGGGACTTTGTCAAACATTTTTGAAAAAGGGCTGAAAAAAGGGGGAACAAACAGGTCTTAGCACCTGAAGCCTCCACTTTATCAGGACTCAGGTGAAATGAGGGCCAAAAAGAATAAAAAAAGGTCATCACATTTTTTCAAGTACCCCTTCCCCGCATTTTTGGACCCCAGCCACGGAGCAATACTGAGCTTTAGCTAAAACGAGAAATCTCAAGTGATGACCGATGATTCAAAGAATTTCAAAGATGTACTTATCAAAACCGGGTATGGGCTCAAAAACCTTGTGATTATATATGTATATTTAGACAAGTTTCGACTTTCAGACAGGTGGACTTTGCAGCATTCGGAAAGTCTTTTTTCCGAATTTTGTGGCATTATGTTAGATTTTCAATCCTGGGGGGAAAATCCTAGGGTAAAATTTCACAATCCAAAAATCCCAAGACTTGAGTTGATAACATTTTTTGAATAGGTCCTTGTTCTTGAGCCGTAAATTGCAAATTCTCGTTTCCAATTAGTTGAGACACCACCTGTTGTGAAGAACAAACACCGTCCGCTCCGAATTATTCTCTAGCCCATATTTCCACATTTTTTAATTTTCTTCAAAAATAGTATCGAATTTAAAGCGAATGAGAAAGAATGCTAAAAAATGAGGTATATTCTGTAAACTCCTCCCTTCATTATCAATATCTATTCTTTGGAAACGTTATATTTCGGCCATTAGAACCTATTAAAAATATCGACCTGTTGGGTGTTCGGTGAACACCTTCGCATTCAACCTTTCACATGGGTTTAAATGAACGAAATACAACTTTGCCAAATTGCTTGCTACGCCACTGATTCTTTAGATGTGGTTTAATTGAGTTATTTTTAATACATATATAATTACAGCCACACGAGTAGACGGATGAATATATAAACAAATGTAGATACACGCCTGAGTATGGATAAATTAAAGACAAATCTTTTGACAAGTAGAGAAAAAAACCTACTTTTAAGAGCAGTAACTTGACCTTAAATGAAAACATCGTTTATAATGGCGTGATATCAAAGCTATTAATTATTAATCAAAAATGGCTGGGCTGAAAGGGGAGTGGTGGTTACATTGGGAAAAGAAACCGAGAGAAAAGTTTCGATTTTGTAAAAATATCCAGACTAGACGGAATAAATGATCCGCAACTGATTGACGCAATAACTCGCCTCTACAGTGATCTGCCATAATCAGATTTGATCGGTAGAGAGAACAAATCTACGCTTATAATGGGAATGGCAGGCGGAAACATACTTGCGGAATAATTTGTAACAGTCGATGTTTTTTATAAAATCGGATTCAGTCCTATAATCCTTGAAAACTTGCATCCAGGAAACAAATTGTTTCCGAACCATCAACACTGAAGAAAGCGGGAGGAAAATGCTAATGACTCTTGTTACGAGGAAAAATATAAATCAATTGTTTTCATGGAAATACGTAAAATTTGATACAAAAATACATCACGATTTTTATTCCCTCCCCCCTCACGTCTGCTGTATAACTCATCATCGCTCTCTCTCTCTCTCTCTCTCTCTCTCTCTCTCTCTCCCTCTCTCTCCCTCTCTCTCTCTCCCTCTCTCTCCCTCTCTCTCTCTCCCTCTCAGTATTTCTTTATCTCTCCCTATCTCTGTATTTCTGTTTCCGCTAGCCCACTCTCTCTGTTTTTTTTTTTTCTTTTTTTTCTTTTTTTTTTCACTTTCCATTTTTCTCTCTTTCTCTCTCTGATCCTCGATTTTACGCAGTCTCTCATTACAAGAGAGTTCTCCCGAGCTCTTTAATAACACAAAATATGAAGCGTGGTCCAATGAACCCCAATGTATTTTGAATCGTTTTATTTCAAGTGATTTGTTTTTCTTACGAGACTAGCTCGTGGATGTATGTTTCATGGTTTCAAGATTCAATTCTTAAAAAAATGAAACATTCAGAGCTCTTTTTTATGGGTAAAAAAAATGGGGAATCCTAGAAATGGAGCTTGTCTTCTAGTTTTGTCTTGACTTTATTCATTATTAGCCCTATAATGACCAGGTTAGTTCTAAAGAACGCCACTCTTTCGTTTTTGTAGGGAAGGTAGTTAACTTTTCGTACTTGGGGGAGTTGGAATTGCCTATACGACGAATTGAAGGCGCTTATCTTTATGCGTGTTTTCATCGATAGTCGCGTTTACCCGGAATGAAGACTGAAACAATGTGAAATAGACTAGAGGAGAAAAACGAGTAAACTCGAGCTTGGCCCTTAAGGGGTTAGTATCTCTCTCTTGAGTTTCTGAATAATTTTCTCGCATTAACAGGCCCTATGTTTGATAGATCCCAGCTGATGCGTTTTGGCGTCGATGAAATTAATGGTGTTGGACTAATATTGTCAAAAGTAAAAATCTTTAATTATCCTAGAAAGAAAAAGTAAATATTGATCTAGATGCGTATACGAAAAAAAAGACCGGTAGAATTTACCATACGTATAGCTGATTTTGCCTTTTACCAGAAAGTATGGTAAATTTTACCAGATGATGATAAAATGCGAACCAACAGTTTGCCCTTTATTTATTAAAAAGAACGTTGCATACTATGGTGAAAATTACCAGACTTTCTGGCAGACGCTAAAATCATACGGTAAATTCTACGTCTTTTTTTCTGTGTTGGATGGAAGGGGAGTGGATTCACCTCTTTTTCAAGAAAAAAAGCAGATCAGTTCTGCGAGGTTCCTCTTGAGAAGCTACGAAGGTTAAAAAATATCGACTCGAGAATAGGGTTTTTAAAGGGTGAGTATATACTATGCGAAAGCTCTTTATGTTTTAAACGAATCTGAACTTGATGCAAAAAGCAGTATATATACTACTTGAGGGTCTTTACGGTAAGAGCAGAGGCTTGTGAAAGAAAAAAAAGTTTCCTCTATAGCCGCTGCGTTCAGCAAAATGCAAAGAGCCTCCCCGTAACGTAAATAGAAATTAGGTGACGCCGACGAACAGGTGAGCCCATTCCACTCTTGCCAAGTTTACGGAGAAACAAACCATATAATCACTCATGGGAATAGTAACAGTAACTGTGACGTGACGCTAACGGTCAGTGGCGGCTCGTGCAGTTTGGCAACTATGTGTTTTGCCATTTAAACCTATGTAAATATATCGATTTCTTGGGGGTGCAATGCACCTCCTAAAGATCGATTATTTTGCATAGGTTTAAATGAAGAGGATCCATTGTTGCCAAATTGCACGATCCGCCACTGGTAACGGTATAACAGAAAGAGTTCACAAACGGAGACAAATCTACCAGTTTTTTGGTTCCGTGTACTCATCTAGATTGCGAGTGTTTCTGACTCTTCTCCGTATTATAATTAAACAATTTCATTTTGACAATAAGAGTCCTACACTGAATTAATTTTATTTTCGCCAAAATAGCTGGGATCCATCAAAAACAGGGCCTGCTAACCCTTTCAGACCTGGTGTGCATTTCAATGTACGTCTGAATGAGATTGAATCTTATGACAAACATACAAACACATTATGCGCATCAAGTTAGATGAGAAAACAGCTCTAAGATCAACTGTGTTTTGTCAAAAATCCGTTTCTGAGCAAAAATAAGTTCAGGTCAGAAAGAATTGGTGCGAGAAAATTATTCAGAAACTTAGAAGGGCAATGATTATTGCATCCGTGTATTTACTTTGCAATCAGTGGCGGCGAGTGCAATTTGGCAACAATGTATTCTATCCATTTAAACTCACGTAAAAGATCGAATTCAGGGGGTTCACTGTGCACAAGGAAAATTCGATATATTTAATGAGTTTAAATGGAGCAGTTGCATTGTTCCCAGATGGCACGCGACGCCACTGTTTGCAATTAAAAACAAAAATCTTTTCATGATTGGTCATCAGTAGCAAATAATGAATAAATTCAAGACGAACCTAGAAAAAAAAAAAAACTTCCAAATGGGCAATTGCAAGGATATTAAATGGTGTGTACTTTATGAAGAAAATTAAAGTACTCTTAATGAGCTGAGAACAATGGTGCCTTTGGTTTCTAATTAAGTTCCATTGTTCCAGAGATGAGATTTTGGTCCAAGATACATTGTTTTAAATGGAAATTGCAGGTAATAACGTCAAAATGCACACGATTTTTTGAAACTTTACATGTGCGCATCTCCAAAACCGAGACACCTAAGAAATAACCGAAGGCACCGTATGGTTCTCAGCTCATCAAGTACCATCATTTTATTTATGAACAACACACAATTTTAGGGTTAGCAGAGATTTTGTCCTATGTAAAAATGTCCAATTTTTATTTTGTCTAACTTTGTATTTTGTCCAATGTAAGAATGCGTAAAAAATTACGTTTAAAAACGTCCAGAGTCTAGGTTTGTCCAACAGAAAAATTGGCCGAAATAATAATGGACGATTTAAATTGGACTAATTTAGATAGGGCAATCTTTTTTGGGCAAAACGTGTATTGGACGAATTACTTAGGATTGGACAAAATGTCTTGGAACCAATTTCAGACCCTTGCGCCTTGCGCAACTGCCCCATTCTAGGTTTTCCTATCTGTCCCCATTAGAAAAGCTCTGTAACTAGAATTTGTTTTTTTGCATGAAATTAGGCAACCGCCCGCACAGCTCTTTTGTTTCGACCAAACCCAACGTGACAGTGGATGTTACACTGTTACAGTACTGGCATATTGTTTCGCGGAAAACCTCCATACTTTCAACTTAATAGTCCATGTTCTCCACTGCTGTTCTTACTACAAATTGAATATGACAACGCAACATCATCCAAGGGCTGCCGTTTTGCTGATGTCTAATAAAATTGTGCAATCCATCGGTGATTCACCAGTTGAAGCAAAGATTACAAATATCAGTTGAGAAGTATAACAATGGCTTATGAAAATACTCACATCAGTAACCTTTCCTTCAACCGGATAAATCACTGATGGGTTGTAAAATGCCATTAAATAGCCGCAAAACGGCTGACTTGCATGCGTCATTCAATGATAGTACAGGAGTATCCGCAGAGCAAATGCGGATACAGCAATCTGGCAACTGTGGATTTATTCCCCTATTGAATGTATGAGAAATAATCGATTAGTAATAAGACCATGGCCTCCTCAAGATTCGATTGTTTCGCATACGTTCAAACGGAAAGAATGCATAGTTGCCAGATTGCTGTATCCGCCCATGCACGGAGAATGTGCATATCGGACGAATCTATGAAACCACTCTGAAGTAATCAACTAATAACCGGTTTTGACCTTTTAAGTTTAGTTTAAAATCATCCAATTCCACTTCTACATTTTATAAGTTATTATTAAAAGTGTTCTCTGTGTTTAAAATTGGTCTTGAAAGTTTATATTTGATGGAAATGTCATAGTAGTGATCCTTCGTTGCGATGTGGAAACGATGGTGTGTCTTCATTTAAACCTACGTAAAACAATCGATCTTCAAGGGTGATTCCATAAATCCCTAAGAAACCAATATTTTCTTACGCAGTTTCAAATGACAAAAAGAAATGGTTGCCAAAATGCACGATCCACCTCTGTAACGAACTCACACTATAGATGCAGCATGGAAATTAGGATCGATATTTACGGCAGTAAATCAATTTCCCTATTCAATGCATTATCAACATATTTTCATTCCGGAATTCGGCAACATCGGGGCATAATTTCAAAAGTCACTAACGAAATTTTAGCTTGACAGTTGCTGACTGCCATGCATTTTCTTCCCTCTTGGCGGGAACGATGAAGCATTAAAGATTGCTCAGGAAAGGAGAAGAGCAAAAGAAACGCGAACAAAGAATATAAGAAGAAGAAAAACAAGTAAAAACGGTTTTCGTAGAAAGTGCTTAAAGATGATCTTTTTTGATACTAATGCGATTCAGCGAAGAGTAGTTTCTGTTCGGATACATCTGTGGTGCATTAAAGTGATCCTACATGTTCCGTCGTTCACTTATCCATATATTTTATTAGATCAACCACCCCCCCCACCTCAATTCATCCCATTCCCCTCTACATTGTTTCTTCATTCCTTTCCACTTGAACTCCCTCTTAGCCTTTTGATGTATATCCGAACCTTTTATTGCATTCTCGGAGTAGGTGACTGGACATCGCCTCTATTGGCCATTTAGACGTAAAATGAACGTTTTGAAGGCATCCACGTTCGTCGTCTCTTCCAAAGTCACGTCCATGATGTAATATTGAAAACTTCGCTGATAAGACGAGAAAAAGGAACAGGTGCTATGCTCGTTTAGATCAATAACACCTCAAATACAAGGTGTTCCAATAGTTAAACCGAAATAAAAAAAAAATCATTATGTACTATCTTTCAACTGTACAAAACAACTGATATCAAACATTCATTGCTGTTTTCTTATTGTTTTTGATTGTGCATTAATAATGCATTGACACGATTGGCTTCATTTCCTAGAGTTTTTCCTCGGTGATTGTACGAGAGAAATTTTGATAAAAACTGAGACTTGATTCATCAGATACTGACAAACCAAACTTGACCAAATCCCTTGAAAATCCCTGCTCCGGCCATTACAATATGCAGTGATGGCTCTTGAAATTTGGCAACCGTGTCCTCCTCCCTTTTAAACCAATGTAAAACAATCGATTATCCAGTAGGTTCTCAGCCTCCTCAAGAATCGATTCTTTTACCTGGGTTTAAATGGAAAAATTGCATGGTTGCCAAATCGCACGAGCCGCCACTGGCAATATGAGCCATATTTTGCTTTGCCTTCGCGATGACGATTATGGGTTTTTGTAAATAAAATTCGTCGTATTTTACTTCTATTTGCAGGCTCAAAATGTGCTCACTTTAATTCTGTTCTTGGACCACTGTAAGCGTTTTAGTCATTTAAACGGCAATTCCTAAATTTCTTTGAAGGCAAATTTTGCCGTTTGATGGTCATCGTGGTTGAGCACCTCAGAAGATGATCAACCGCAATTATGAGTTTCAAACGGAATTAAAATACTACAAAACATATTTAGGTAAAAAAAATAATCAGATTTGCCATCGTGATCGTAGCAAAGCAAAATACGGCTACTCGCTTTCAATTTCTGAATTATTAGAAAGGAAAATTAATTACTAGGTACCATGAGTACCTGCAGTGGAGGGCAAGAGGGGGCAGGGGGAAAGGAATATTGGGGGTCAGGGGGGTGGGTGAAGGGAGGGAGGGGATAAATTTCAAAACATTTCCTTCGCCATTGTCAACACGCTTTCAATCGTTCATTTGTTAGATGATTTCTCCGCGTCGAATTTCCTTGCAGCCGTAACTTATTAGTAGTCTCAGTCACATCAAATTTTGTACATCGAAAATAAAACGGATTATCATTGAAAAGAGGGGGGGGGGTAGCATTTTCGGAGAATTGTTGTCGTTGTAAATTTAAACATAAACAAGAGAATAGGTTCCCTTCTTTGAAATATATTAACGATGAGAAACCCGCTGAGAGATATAGATGATTGATGGGCGATGCTATTTATGCATTTATCAAAAAGTCAAAATTCAGATTAAAAAGACATTTTTGCGTCAGTAATAGGGAGAGAAATGATAGATAAATAATTTGTATTAATCCTAAGAAACTGGGACGTCTGGGGGCTGAGACTGACGCTTAGGGTCTTGGCGAAGCTGCTTCGCGCGTCCTTTGAGTCCCTCAGCGCTTTGATGCTTTTGTTCACCGGGCTCTCTCTCGACGCACATTGGGACTCCCCTAAAAAAATAAACTGTATTGAATACCCAACCAAACACTTTCTCTTATCAAATTTAATCTGAGGGAGACCCCCAGAACCCCCTTTGATATTCTGTGGGAGACCACCAGACCCTATTTTGATATTTTTATCCAAATTCAAAGATCCATTTTTAAAATATTTAATTGTTTCCTTTTTTGACGCATAATGGACACTTTTTTCATCCGTAACTAACCTAAAAATGAAAATTTCAAAAAAACGACAAATTCCCCCCGGGGAAAGTTAAGAGCAACATCTCTACTAAATTTGGATGCATATAGATCAATAGGTCAAAAGTTATGCTGGGTTTCACGTTTTATGGATACAGACAGACAGATACCACGTAAAGTTTGTGCATTTACACCTCCAAGCCACAAGCGACATTTGGTTAAATGATATTGAAATTTATTGGTTGAATATTCTTTAGAATAGTATTAGGCATGATGAGAGCCAATTATTTTGTAATTATCATGATTTACTTAGTCGTAGTGGGCAATGGCGTACGCAGGAATCAATCTCTCTCGCTCTTTCCCCGTTTGAGTGTATGTACTAGAAAAGGAAAGAGATAGGGGCTGAAGACACGTTCGAGCCCCTGTTTCTATCCTTTCCCTACTCACGTGTTCAATTGGGGAAAGAGAGGGAAGGACAAATTCCTGTGTACGCTACTGGTAGTGGGCCAAGTATAGAAACAAAATACCTTGAAAATCTCTGTACCATTCAAATACTTTCTCCATTTCTAACTTTGTTTGTTGTGAGAAAGAAAAAAACTGACTCGAAAAGGTTCAAATAAATTTCATAGCTAGAGAGCAGGGCTGCCGTTTTTTGTGTAAATAATGGCATTTTTCAATCCATCAACGAATAATCCACCGGTTGAGAAAAAAGATTGTAAAGTTCAGTTCAATGTATAAGTGTAATGATTGAAAATGAATTCTCGCATCTGTAATCTTTCCTTAATCGGTAGAGTAGTCTATGAATTTAAAAAAAAACTTGCAGAAATTATAATAATTAAACGGCGATTGCACCAATCGAGGAGAGATCAGATATTACAGATCAGAGTATTTTCATGCCGAGTAGTCATATACGCAGGACCGAACTGTGTGATCTTTTCTCAACCGGTTGAATCATCGGTGAATTTAAAAATATCATAAATTATCCGCAAAACGGCAGCCCTGCTATAGAGAGAAAAATAGAGCTGTTGTGGGGGGGGGGGGGCTGGCATAAATATGCCATCAACTTAAACGACAGACGAAGTGTTACACCCAGGCTAAGGCTGCTAATTTCACTGGTTGGCATATAAGCTTACTCAAAATCAGTCCATTTAGGCAGTTGCAAGAGTCTAGAATTCAGTGTTTTTGTAAAAAAAGTGAAAATACTTGATGAGCTGAGGACAAAGATGCCTGAGGTTTCTAAAGTAATTCCCATCGTTGCGGAGATGAGACTTTGGAACAAAATATATTGTTTTGAATGGGAATTCCGCGTATAGTGGTGTCACTACGCACACGTTTTTTTGCAACTTGACACGTGTGTATCTCCAAAACCGGGACACTTAGGAAATAACCAAAGGCACCATAGTTCTCAGCCCATCCAGTATTCTCATTTGCTTCATAAAGAACACCATATTTCAGACCTTTGCAACTGCCCCATTCAGCTGTGTGACTAAAGTTCGTTACATTCAGACCTTACTTCTGGCGATTCTTCTTCAATTTTGATTCCTTCAAATCAAACAAAACTTGCTTGCGGCGATACCGTTTGGATTTTAACGCGTTTTTCAATAAAAAGCCGAGAAGCAGATTTATTTTCATTCATCTTCATTATGCGATCCGAGAAATAACGCTTGAAAAACTCGACAAATTACACTACTTCTGAAACTAACTGTATAAGACCTAAAAATCCTTGTGATCTGTAATCTTGTCCAGCGATAGAAACGCACCGTTGACATTCATGCGGACTCTTGATACTCGCCGATGATTCTATCGGTTGAATATAGAAAGCAGCTTAGAGTGAGTGATTCTATCGGTTGAATATAGAAAGCGGGCGGCTCAGAGTATTCTCGTTCATCAGAATCGGACTGCTGAACTGAACGGTGTTTCTGAAAAAACGCTGCAGGCACACTGACCAAAGTGAGTGGTTACTATATCCATATCGAGCACTCTTTAGGGAAAAGAACCAAAGTCTTTGGTCAAATCTGCCTCAAACTTTGGTTCTCTTACCTACAGAATGCTCGGTATCGATGTATATGTAGTGCCCAAAAACTTTTTATCGTTTTTTCTCGGTGTAATTTTTTTGTCAAACGATGGATTCATCGATGAGTTGATAAATACCTCTTTAGATCCACAAAAAGGTATTTCTAGTTATACCGCACTTTGACAATACACCTGAAATATATTATTTGTTCCCTGAGCCCACTTATTTGAAAAATAAATATGTTTTAACCTGAATAGTTCGATTATTGGAACATTTGATTATGGGTTTTTTGCAAGCCTCAATTTGAAACTAACAACTCGCGCATCGAGTTGTTATGGTGACAGATCAATGTCATAAAGCAGCAAAAAGAAACATATCAAACCGGGGAAAACAATATATTGAAGTAGAAACTCGAAGTCATCTGAAGCTCATAAATGTCAGCAGAAGGGTGCGTAAAAGGTCAAGTCTAAACGACCTACGTAAACTCAAAAGTCCATTTGATGAAAGCTTTTGTAGTTGTTGACTAAGCACTAAAATGTGTGATGGCGATTTATACTTATATGTGAGTAACCGCATTACTTGGAAGTCACGTCGCGCAGGTCTAATAACCAGAGCTGTCGTTATGCGTATAATTAGTGAAATTTGTCAATCCACCGATGATTCCACCGGTTAAAAAAATATTACACAGTTCAGTCCAGTGCTTGACTGTAATGCACGAAAATACTATGGTCTGTGTTTTTTTTCTCAATCGGTGGAAACGCGCGCCGTTAGTAAATTAAAATATTCGCGAGTTTTTTCAAAGTAATTAACGACTCCACTGGTTGAGAAAAGTTCATAGATGCGAGTGTTTCGGTGCATTATTTCCACTGAACTGAACTGTGAGATCTTTCCTAAACCAAGGAAATCATCGGTGAATTGAAAAATGCGAATAATTATACGCAAAACGGCAGCTCTGCTGATGACTAGCCGCAAAAATTGCTATAAAAAAATTGATCAGATTTTCGTTTAAAAATACTGCCTATGGTTGATTCCACTTTATTAATTTACTGAATCGGTCAACTCTCAAGAAATAACTCAGGATACATGTATATTATGCATACACGGCAACGTTGCTCATTTCCTTTCAGAAGTCATTCTAATGCATCATTCGTTTCACAAGCCAGATTGAACTTGTCAAGATGCGATGTGCAAGATTACGAAAACCCGAGATCCTATCCCTCTTGTCCTCCCTTCCCCCCTTTCTCTTCACCTCTAAATCCATCTCTCTTCATCCCTGCTCCTCCACCAACCTGCCTCATCGGTTTAACGACAAAGCTCCACGTTTCCGTTACCGTCAACAATCAACAATCCGGTGAAGAGCGATATTACTTATTCTACGATTTCTTTGAACTTTGATACTGAGGTTTCCTTTTATTTTTTCCTCCTTAAAGACTGAAGAACAGCGCAGTACCACGGAAAGTTTGGGATCATAAGGATGAGTAAGAGCTTTTGGTTCAAAATATAGTAAACCACTTACGATACAAAATGAAAATTTACGGGAGTAAAAAATATCAGATTTTTTAAGCCATTAAATTCTTGGATTTATGGTATTCAATGAGTTTTTATTTTTAATCTTTACGCTGAAGAGGAGAACATTCGAGATTTATGAATTTCAATGAGTCTTGATACGAGTAGTGGGAAGGTATATACAGGGTGATCCTAGAGTAACTGAAAAATTGTCTCGACTTTTGAACGGCTAAATGAAGTAAAAATGTCTGGTTTTTGCTATTCTCCTTTTTTGCACAAGAATAATTCAGCTTTTGTTTCCCTCTTGGGACGCAAGTGAACCATATTTTGACCGCGGTAAGGGGGTGGAATATACCCCTGCATTATTTCAAGGATTCTTTTTGTCGGATGCATTGTAGTAAAAGTCACAGCCCCCCCCCCGGATCGCCCATCTGGTCAGATATACCGAATCTGTTTGCGTACGCAAGAGGTAACTCGCCGTCTTGAAGTAGCCACGTTACTTAGTATCCCTGAAAGATAAACGCAACGATGGAAAATATCAATCGGAAATATGTATATCAAGAGAGGATTTTGAAAGTTTTAAATGAGAGCTTTTGTCATCGTAAAAATCTGAGATTAAAATGATATATGGTGCAAGTATGTCACAGATATACAGGGTGTGAAAAAAAGGAGCAGCTCCAAATAACTCGAGTTGCCTGTGACATATACAGGGTGTCCCAAAATTGATAGTAAATATTTTTACCACGTATTTTTGGGGCCAAAATAAGACTTTTTTTTCCTATGAGCACGTGTCCGAAAATGCCCCCCCTCGGAGCTACAGCCCCCCAAAGTTTAAAAAAAAATCGGTTTTTCTTCGATTCTAGCAACGGACCTCCATGTCGAAAGTTACAGAAAGGGTCAAGAAGGGGGGGTTTGAGGGGGGTTCAAATTTTAAATTGAATAATTTTTTAGTGCTCCGTAAGAAAATGAGAAAAATAACAAAACAATCTGATGGAACAAAACAAAAGGAACATTTTTGATCTCTTGTGTTTTTTTCATAAGACACACGGAAAACGAGTAAAATCGATTTTTCGCCGGGAGTGCACAGCCCGATATCGCTGTTTCAGTGCCGCGTTGCGTCGAGTCGATCGTAAAGTCAGTTGAGTGCACAGAGCAGCGCTATCGGGCTGTGCACTCCCGGCGAAAAATCGATTTTACTCGTTTTCCGTGTGTCTTATGAAAAAAACACAAGAGATCAAAAATGTTCCTTTTGTTTTGTTCCATCAGATTGTTTTGTTATTTTTCTCATTTTCTTACGGAGCACTAAAAAATTATTCAATTTAAAATTTAAACCCCCCTCAAACCCCCCTTCTTGACCCTTTCTGAAATTTTCGACCCCGGAATCGGAAAGAACGCATAAAGTTACCCCTCGAAACCAATTTTCATCCATTTTTACGGAGATCCGTTCCTAGAATCGAAGAAAAACCGATTTTTTTTTAAAACTTTGGGTGGCTGTAGCTCCGAGGGGGGGGGGGGGCATTTTCGGACACGTGCTCGTAGGAAAAAAAAGTCTTATTTTGGCCCCAAAAATACGTGGTAAAAATATTTACTATCAATTTTGGGACACCCTGTATGTTAGGGCAAATCCCGCGACGGCTGAGCAATTCGCGATTTATGTAATGAAAAAATGTGAAAATACGATGAAACTGCAGACAGAGAAAAGTTTCAGGTTAACTTTCAAATCAATGGTAGGGGGAGGAACGAAGGACAAAGTTCATCGAAGATAAAATTCTGGGAAATACATACAAGTGCGCTTTTTTCTTTCCGTTTGTGTTGTCTCTGCGATTATATGTCGAAGACGAATATCATTTTGCATTGCCACAACTGTGTTTCAATATTTAAGAAATGAGCATACTTACTTGTACAAGGCAAGGTATTCACTATACACCCATACCATTTTTAAAACAACAAAATAATCCATTAACCCACTAACTACCAGATCACTGAAAGAAATCCTACGATACCTTGCTAAAATTCAAAGGGTAGTTAACTATTCCTACTCATCGGTCTTGGTTTTGCCTATTCCTCTGATTGAAGGCACTTTAAGAAAAACAGTCTTGCAACTTAGTCCAGTCCAGGAGTATTAGACAAAATGGCGGGGAAAAATAACCAAAAGCTCATGATTTTTGGCAAAAATGATCCTTACGGCATGTACTTCCAAAAAAAAAAAAAAAAAAAAAAAAAAAAAAAAAAGCGTCCCTGTGATATCTTGCCGGCGTTGCCAGATATATCCGAAATGCCTTTACATCGAAATATATCAAAAACTATCGCTTAAATTGATAGTTTTATTTGTTCATCTAGAAATTATTTCCAGTAAGATAGGTTCTATACGCTTCGGTGACTCGTAAACCCTCAAAAATGAAGCTTTTCTCATTTTTCGAAGAAATTCAGACTCGCTTGGCAACCGCCCATCGCATTTTAGTTCATTCATCGCCCAACGTTATGCTTACGTATGAATATTAAATTATTTCTTTTGCCTCGATGAAGCATCTTTAGTACTTATATATCAGTAAAAATTGGGTTTCGGAGGTATTTTACGTTTCTAATTCAATTTTTGGGATCCAAAATGTTCTAAAAAGTGATTCAGATAAGCTTTTTGAACTTATATCATAAAATCCAGATAGATTTTTTTTTTTTTTTTTTTTTTTTTTTTTTTTTTTTTTTTTTTTTTTTTTATATTTAAGAGCGCAATAAACAAAAAAAAAGTGTATACGATAAATTTAAAATATGCGGACTTTTACGGAATAACTAATGTAGATAAGAGATGAAGCGATATCACTTGTACTGTAACTTTGAAAAGAAAGTACCCCGGTCGAAATTATTACTCTTTAAATTTTCCGTTATTTTCAATGAAATTTTCTATTTTTCGTGACGCACTTTACAAAGGACGTTTTGATTAGTCCTAAGGTACTCAAAAGCCGCAAAATTCTTTAAAGATTGCCAAGATTTGAAAGAGTAAACATTCCTACCGGGTTTTTTTTACTTTTGAAGGTCGTGGTACCGAAACGTTGCATTTTCGGGTACGAGTATACCATAAGTGCTCCTCAGTGCTGCCGTTTTGCGTATAATTAATGACATTTTTTAGTTCAACGATGATTTCACCGATTAACCCTTGTGAGCCTAAGGGGGGGGGGGGTAGATTTGTACCCCAGGCCAGTTTTTTTGACGCCATTTTGTCAAAACGACTCAAAATTTTTTGGGACTTCATGACATTTTAAGTTAGGATACTTAGAACACGTCCACCAAATTTCATTAATTTTTATGAATTTTTGTCGATATTATAGAAATTTAAAGTGTTGGGGTACAAATATTCCCCCCTTCGTCCTGCCAGTTTTAAGTTCGGAACCATCTATTACAGTGAATTTTACGGAAATTTTATGTACATTAAGAATATTAAGTCAGATCATTGAAAAAAAAATTGGAAATTTATCAAAAATGGAAAAATAAGATGGTACCTCATTTCATTTTTTCCATTTTTTTTTTTTATTTTGACATTTTTTTTAAAAAGTAGGTGTAAATTTGGCAACATAGCAAAAATTTACTCAAATTTCACATAAATTACTCTCTTAGGGTACTAAGTACATAATCCATCCATTAAAGTTTTAAAAATTATTGATACTGACTGTGCTGCATGAAAATATCCTTGGGGTACAAAAACACCCCCCTTAGTCCTTTGTGTTACCGAAATACCTTAGGCTCACAAGGGTTAATAAAAGATTACACATATTGTAGTTCAGTTTATGACTGTAATGCATGAAAATACTAGCATCTGTAATCTTTTCTCAACCGGTAGAAATATCGGTACATTGAAAAATACCATTGATTTTACGCAAAACGGTAGCTCGGATGCTCTTAGTTTGCTTTGAATTTACTTTGTCGTATCAAGAAAGGTGAGCTGAGTGACTGAGCTTGGCGTCAATAGGCATCAAATCTAGTCCCATTCGGTGTTCTTTGGTCTAAGCTGGATTACACTGTAGTGATGACTGATGAGGTGGTATTATTCAACACGAGAAGGGAAATTCACGCTTTGAGAATCCTTAGAAAAACATCGAGACAGACAGACATCCCAATGCTTGCACATGCCGCTGTATGCATGCCATGCAAATAGAGTGCGTTCACACCACCTTCACATTTTTGCTCAATGAAAACACAGTTATATCGAGACGTAAAACGCGTGCACACTGCACAGACACTCCTGCTGTCCGGAACAGGGCTGCCGTTTTGCGTATAATTAATGCTAGTTTTCAATTCACCGATGATTTCACCGATTGAGAAAAAATTACACAGTTCAGTTCAGTGTATTACTGTAATGCACGAAAAAACTCTATTCTGTAATCTTTTCTCAACCGGTGGAGTCGTCGATGGCTTTATAAAACTTGTGGATATTTTAATTAACTAACGGAGTTTCCACCGATTGAGGAAAGATTACAGATCAGAGTGTTTTCGTGCATTACAGTCATACACTGAACTGAACTGTGTAATCTTTTCTCAACCGGTGGAATCATCGGTGAATAGAAAAAAATAGCATTGATTACGCAAAACGGCAGCTCTGGGCCGGAAGTAGGTATTTAAAAATGTATTTGTGAATGAAGCTTTTTCAGCTGTTTTCCTCATAAAGGTTGAATAAAATATAATTTGATTATCGAGGAGTAGTATATGTATCTGGGAAAAAACGATGGCACCCCAGCGGCGGCTCGTGCAATGTGGCAACAATGGATTTCCTCCATTTAAAACTGTGTAAAATAATCGATTACTTGGTGAGGCGCAGCGCCTCACCTAGTATCGATTTTTTTGCATACGTTTAAATGGCAAAAGTGCACAGTTGCCAGATTGCACGAGCCGCCACTGTGGCACCCATTGAACTAATAAGTTAAATAACCTTCTGAAAAAAGAAGAAAACTGACTCAGTTAAGCACAAAACGAAAGTGAACCCAGCAATCTCATTTTGAAGTTTCAAGAAGGATTAAAGGTTTAGTGAGAGGTCGTGCTACTAACAACCATCATATTTTTTGCCATTTGAAATTTTGAACCCAGTGGTCAGTGGCGTCGCGTGCCATCCGG
Source organism: Trialeurodes vaporariorum (assembly GCA_011764245.1). Lineage (NCBI taxonomy): Eukaryota > Metazoa > Arthropoda > Insecta > Hemiptera > Aleyrodidae > Trialeurodes > Trialeurodes vaporariorum. The sequence goes on along the minus strand of VMOF01000002.1, from coordinate 5,276,283 downwards.
CAACAATGCGACTCCTCCTTTTAAACTCCTTAAATATATCGAATTTTCCTCGTGCACTGTGCACCCCCTGAATTCGACCTTTTACATGAGTTTAAATGGGTAGAATGCGGTGTTGCCAAATTGCACGCGACGCCACTGCCAGTGGTGTCGCGTACAGTCTAGTAACGCTGAATATTTGTCAATTTATTTACATGAAAAAGGCCGGACTATTGAAGGTGCACAGTGCACTCCCTCAAATCGATATTTTGCACCGGTTAACAAGATGAAATGCAGCGTTGCAAAATCGTACGCGACAGTAATTATTGAACCTATGCAAAAGTATCGATTTCTCGGAGATCTTGTGAATCACATGAAAATAGATTGTATTTTATTAGATTAGGTTTAGATGTCGAGAATCCGTTGTTGCTGTATTGCCACCAGTAGACCAGCCTTATTTGAATTTCGTTAAACAAATTTATAAAGTTTGTTAGTAGATATTGAGACTCTTGGGTGTTTTTATTGTGATTTTCATGCGATTTCACAAAAAGGATCGACCCTCTCTAAAGCTGCAACAACAGTTTGCAACAGACCCAATAACTAGAAACGTAGCACCCTGTCCTTGTCCCTCTGAAATCATGAAAAATATCAACTTATTTCGAGGGCTCCTTCTTCCCTCCCTCTTCTCTCCCTCTGGGCAGATATAACACTCTAACATGTACTAGAGTCCCTATATACCATGATAGTTGCGACAAGACTCTCAAAATGAAGAAGAAGAAGCGGATCAATGGAGCCCTCAAGAGGCAAATTGCAAATGGCGGATGACCATTTGCCCCTACGCTGTTGCCACTATTTCGCTATCTCTTATAGGTTAGGCTCAGATTCTCGAAAATAAGGGTCGTTATTGAAAGAGATAATGTTCTCCGTAATGAAATTCAAGCAGAGGAAAAATTCGCAAAAATTACCGCGGTCACTGTTATTTCAAATGTGTAATGAAAGCGAGTTCGCGAAAAGTAAACAAACCCTCCGCCATTTGCATTTTGACTCTTGGAGCTTTCTTGGCAGCCTAAAGCTGAGAGCCAATCAGAAATGGATTCAGCAATGGCGCAACTCTCATAGTATATAGGGACTTTACCATATACCGATTCTCATTTGAAATCCGGCACCACCGGTGGGAAATGATGAAAGTCAAGAGCCGGACATAAAAGATAAAATCCGAGTCCAAACTTGGGGTGATAGAAGTGATTTGATGAGGAGGCACCACAGTCTCGACGGTTGGCTTTCGTGACTGGATGCCGAGAGTCCCATCGGTTGCATCGTTCCAGCGGAGAACTGCATTTCTTGCACCAAGTCCCGGTCAGAAATTTGCAATACACATCAAACGGGGTAAAAGTAAGTAAAAAAAAAAAAAAAAAAAAAAAAAAAAAAAAAAAAAAAAGTTCTGAATCAAATTAACGGAAATCAAAGAGGGAAATAAATTTGGTCGAGACGGGATTGCAGGACAAGAGACGGAGCTCCATAGGGAATAGGGTGGTGGTGGTGGGGGGTTTGGAGAGGGCAGCGGAGGGTCTGAAATTGTGTGACTTGCATAAATTGACAGTCCTCCTCGGCATCCCTCCGCCTACGTTGTCAGTTCGTGCCTCATGAACTTTTTCCTCTCGAGAGAATAAAAAGTGAAAATGGATAAATAAACTAACGAGTTATTTGATTATAGAATAAAAAAATGAACAATTTAAAAATATAGTTTCAAAGTTTCAACATTTTCGAAATTTCATAAGAAATTTCGTTTCATTGGATCGCTTTTTCCAGGTGACCTTACAGACCTACTACGTCACTCCATCAATATGTCTACTGCTCGAGGCCTACACTCAATGGGTTTGTCTGGAGCTATCATGGGTGTTTCAGGTTTAACGTACGAACATTTTGGAGCTGATTTATCAAGTCAAAATAATGCTACATATATTTTTCTATAAACATGAATGCGGCGGAAAAGATTCCTTTCTTCTTACTATTTATATATATCGTGTGATTTAAACGGAATACTAAAAGAGCGCACGTTGCAGCAAATTGGAATTGTGAAAAATGGAGAAAGGTCAAACAAAATAAATGGAACGCCAAACCATTATGAGTTATATCCTCGTATACAAAAACCCATCGCGAATTGATGTACACTTAATTTGGAATCACGAAACGTTATGAAACGTTTTTTTTATAAACAGTAATAAAAGAGCAGTTTTTAAGTATGTTTTACAATTCGTAAAGTTATCATAGTATTTCAGGAACGAAGACTCCTAAATTTGTGAAAAATTGTAGAAATAGTATATTTTGAAAAAAAAAAAAAAATCAACTAACATGCAAAAATCCGAAGCCCCAAAAAAAATTGCATTTCCGAAATTGCGATGATTTTTACGACTGAGGAAGTAAGAAATACGCGTGGTAAAATTTTAAACTTTAGGATCTCAAGAGCATCGAAACTAGACAAGATTTTTAATTATTTTAAATTAATGCGCGGCTGTTGCTGCGCTAAGTAATTCTCATTATGCGACACATTAAAGTGTATTCTAAAACTAAAACAAACAAACAAACAAAAATGGATTTCACGTTTTTAGTCACTGATGCACTCAAAGCTGTATGCTTAGCTGCACGTATAATTAATACAGTCAAACGTCCAACACATTTGGCATCGTTGCATCCAATGCTTGATTAGTGATTACTGAATCAAGGATACTAGTATTGGTCCTTAAATATGAAGAAATAACGACTTTATGGAAGGAGCAGGACTCAGAATGAAATAGTATGAAAATAATTTATAGATCATTATAAAACCTAATTACTTCAGAAAGTAACACATGAAATATGAGAAAGGGGCAACCGGCGGCGTGGGGTGGGGAAAGGGGTTTAAATTTATATAAATACAGCAAAAATCAAATTATGGTCTGACTTGAGGTTGTCTAAATCCAACCGGATGGACCTAAATGTGAGTGCAAGAGAGCAACAGAAAATTTAGTGCTTAGCACATTGTATTCTTCTCTAGAGAGTCGGTCTCCCATCCGGCTTGTTCCAGGGACCGTTTGTTTGTTTGGTCCCGATTGTAACTTGCGCACGATCATGTGACTGTGCGTAAGCTCTCTGATTGGTCGAAACCGCACGCAAGATGCACGCAATTTAAAATGCTCGGGACCTAACAATAATATCGTCCCAGAGCTGCGCCGTTTTGCGTATAATTAATGGTATTTGTTAATGCACCGATGATTCCACCGGTTGAGAAAAGATTACAGAGTTCAGTTCAATGCATGACTATAATGCACGAAAATACGCGCATTTGTAATCTTTTCTCAATCGGTGGGAGTTGTCGATGACTTTAAAAAAAACAAAAAAAAAAAAAAAAAAAAAAACTTGCGGATATTTTAATAAATTCACGGCGTTTTCACCGATTAAGAAAAAATTATAGATCAGAGTATGTTTTCGTTCATTCCAATCATCACTGGCGCAACCAAGATATCTTCCATCTCTCTCATTTCCAATTTGAATGTATGAGTAGGAAAAGGACAGAAGGAGGGGGTTTTATCCCCTTGTCCATCCTTGTCTAACATACGTTCCTTAATGGAGAAAAGAGAGAGATGAAGAAACTCTCGGTACGCTACTGCCAATCATATTTGAACCGAACTGAGTAATATTTTCTCAACCGATGGAATCATCAGTGCATTAAAAAATGCCATTAATTATACATAAATCGGCAGCTGTGGCTTGTTTAGCAGTCGATACGAACGGGCAACAGAGGTACGAAACTTGCGGAAAACAGCTTGCAGAAGGACTTCATTTCTCACTCACCCTCGTCGCTTTACTGACGATGTATGTATAGACGGAACTGAAACTAGCGGATTCCCGTAACTAACAGTCCAGTCATTATGAAGTTCCGTCAGTCGCTGAGCCACAGAACGAAAACTCTATGGCTGAGCTGGAATGCATCTGGAAACGGACCAAGTGGCGCGGCGTAACGAAACGAGTGGAGGCCCCTACGCAAAACTTCTCCTGAGCCCCCCCCCCCCCCACCAAATTATCCCATTTTAATTTTCGAGTATTTTATTTAAGATCATGCCTTGAGAACAATTTGAGATCGATTTCTTTGTCGTTATTTTCGTTTACGAGTACGATCAGTTACGGCGTCCCCCGTCCCCCCTTACAACTTTTTCTCCTAGCCCTTAACTGCAGATGAGCCCAGATCTGGAACAATTACTTTGAAGCCTTATCTAAAAGTAGGGGACTTGAGTTGTATTGTCACTGCATGGTGGGTCACATGTGGAACAGATACTAAACGAGTAAGAATTGTCGATTTTGTCCTAGAGCGCGCAGCACAGGATAAAGAACGTGCAGAGTAGTTGAAAATAGCTCACTGAAAATCTGATAGATTTTCCGATTTTCATTGTTATGTTTGGGAGCAACGCAGGGGTACCATATACAAGAAAATAACTATTGAAACTTACTAACTTATTTTAGAGCATGAGTGTCATGCTCTATTGAAATCGTTTCTACAAGGTCAATAATGCTTTTCTTATAGGAACGGCATGGTTCGGGGGTCCGCTCGGAGGATCGCTTGGTTTCAGTATCGAGAACGGGTCCTCGAGGACCGATTGACCCATGTGATTCCGCCTATCCGGTGTCCTCCCAATTTGTCGCTTTTTCTTTGTGGCGGGAGTTTTTGGCCAAGATTGAGGTTAAGCATTTTTGGGAATGTAATTACGTTACTAATTTGGATCAGACTTCAACGAAATCTTCTGTATGAGATATTGGGGTTTTATATCAGAGGATTGTGTCCATGTTTCGTGTATTCTGCGATTTAAAATGCATTTAGATGATTTCAAATTTCCAATCCTGTTATTGTTGATGTTTCGGTCCGCTAAAAGAGTTCGTTTGGGGAACGCGATCGGCGTTGCGTTTTAAGGTGAATCCTCAGCGACCTGTAGTAAGATTCTCATCCGCTAGATAACGTCACTGTTCCGCGGTCCAGAAACCATGCTTTTTCCGCCTTTAATCGTTAATTGCGAGAGCTAGAGTTAACTTTTCGAAAATGTAAGAACGTTGCGTTCTAGATCAAATCCTAAGGAAAATTTTAAGACCATTCCGAGCCATGGACGAAGATATAACTAAGGACTGCCGACTCCCTATCTCCGCCCGTGTTAAAACCTGTTAGCGGGTTTTCGAGCGCGACCGCAGCGCTCCAAGCAGCAATAAGGGTCAACTAAAAGCGAACCGCTGCAGCGGTGGCCGCTCCGGCTCCCTTTCTCCCATGCCTTCCCGCAAATGTATACCGTGTAGGTAATTTGAATCACGATTGAACGAAGGGAACAAATGATCAGCGAATTAAAAGGAAGCAAAATCCGCTAAAAAGCAAACGTCTGGAGTACTTCTTGAAAGATTCCTGAATTGTCGAAAATGATTAATCAAGGACTGAAATACTATGCATCACAGTTAACCTCAAAACGGAATCAAACAAGAAAGAGTACATAGACATTTGTTTTATTAGTAGAGATCAGGCGACTCTTTTAATTTGCTGATGATTTCTGTTACCTTGTCCAAAGTTGATTCTGAATTTCCCTTGCTTTCGATCTTCCATTGAGATACTGAGTTATCTGATCCTCTTGGGTCGCCGACAACAGTTGACAGCCATGCCATAACAGACCAACTCCAACAACGGTTTTAGCAGTAGCACAGCATGTGAGCATGGACACATCGCCAGGATCGCTCACTTGAAAGAGTAGTTCAGCTGACCGCTGCTTGGAGCGCTGGGGTCGAAAGCAAAACAGGACTAACAACAGTCGGCAGTCCTTAGTTATATCTTCGTCCATGGTTTTGCGACGACCTCCCGTCCCCTTTGCCCTCCCCACGAACTACTGCACCTATGCCTACAACAGTTGCTTGCCACGTTGTGCAGATTGCATGAATGATGTGTGTCCATCTACTTCATCCCAATTTCACAGCCATCACGGATGCCACGCCCGCCGCGGGTCTTCTACCTGGTTTTATGCGACATCGGTCATCGTGGCCCAGTGTTACATGGTAATCAGCGGCGGATTCGGGAAAGGCACGCCCCCCCCAACTCACGGTAGCCTTTGCCTTTTTTCAACAGAAAAAATCCCATAAATTCCTCTCTGCAAATTTGAAAATTCATAGGCGTGAACCCCCCCCCCCCTAAAAGAATTTTCTGGATCCGCCATTGGTAGTAATTTTTGCGGCACACTACGCCGGATTCCCGTGCGCTTTCCCACACTTACCTTTCTCCCTTATCTGTCAATGGGCGCTCCCCGAGGGGCGGCGCACGGTGTTGCGTTTTACGCTCATTTTGGAAAAAACCCCGTAACTTTTTCAGGAGAGCGAATTAAACGTTGAAACTTTCAGGAATCGTATTTCTCATAGTAATACACCTATCAGGTGAATGGTATTGTTGTAAGTCGCTTTCAAGGGTGGAGGAAGGGGGGGTCAATTTTCATTTAGTCGAGTTCTATATGGCAACACTGTCCAAAAGACTTGAAATTTGGTGTCTGGGGGTATTTGTCAACGTTGAATACCAATTTTGCACCAGTTTTTCAAAATTCTAAAATCCAAGATGGCCGCCGACCAAGTAGTGGAAAAAATTGTCTGCAGCCATCTTGGATTTTTGAATCTTGAAAAACGGGTGCAAAATTTGAATTCAACGTTAAAAAATACCCCCGGGTACCAAATTTCAAGTCATTCAGACGGTAAAAACCGTCTCTGCCAACTTTTTGGGTAAAATACCGCTCGGCCCAGCCGCGGCCGGAGTCAGTTTCATGCGTTTTCATGCGCTCACTTTTCAACTTAAAATGCGTGTATCTCAAAAAGGTGCAAATATGTGCAAGAGATTTTTTCAGGAGATGTTCTACATAGTATGAGCTTCCATTTAATTGAAGTTTCAAACCGGAGGCAAGCGGAGCTAACTTCCAAAAGTCTCAGGGAAACTCAAAATTTTGACATTTAGACCTTTCGCTTTTAAAGTTATGTAAAATATGTGTCCTTCGTTATTTTTGAAAAAACTAGGCATCAAAAGATAGCTCAGAGTACGTTATTTAATCACTGAAAATTCTGTTCAAAAAGATTCTTTCTACACACTTCAAATTTTGCGTAGAGTTGACAGTTGAAAACGCTCTTTTTTCAAACCTTTCATAATGAGAAATTTTAAGAGCCCTTATTTGGCCTAAAATATTTTTTTTTTTAAAAAACAGTTTTAGAGTGACATTCCACGTACTCTGAGGAGTATTTTCATGTATTTGTTTCCTTAAAAGGGCGAATGTCAAGTTGGGGGGTTTTTTCCACAGGCGGACACACTGTGCGGCGCGGCGCCCCCCCCCCCTAATTCAGAAAAATCAAAACTTTACAATAAAAAAGAATCGGAACATTCGAAGATCAAATAATAACGAAAGGAGTAAGAGTTAACAAACTGTATTCTTAGTTTACTTTACAATTGGGGAGGTAGCTGGAAAAACGGCCTAAGTAGCAAAATCGCATTCTGAGAAAACGGCTGTTAAAGTTTTTATTTTAGTGCCAATCTAACATAGATGAAGAATCAGGCTTGGGTTGGATCAAAAAAGTTGATCCATACCCTCAGGTTGAAGTTGGTACAACTAAAATATGCTTTGGCTGTATAGGAAAGAAGAAATTGGATAAATACGAAAGGTCTACTAAGGTCGTTTTTCCATAGAACGACCTGTTGCACAGAGACAAGTCCTCACTAAACGCTGAGTATTAACTCCGTTTTTCCAGAGAACGACTTTCTGTATGGAACATATGTACTACATGATAGATGTAAAAAAAAAACCAAAAAGCTGCAAAAAAAGAGGCGAATTTATTAGAAAATAAAGAATATAAAATTATTCGTCCTCGTATTCACTCTCGCTTTCACTGTTGCCCGAGTCCTCTTCACCATCTTCAATTTTCCCCATTATGGTCATTATAGTCACCAGCAGAAGTGGCAACCTCTACTCATATAAACTCCCATATCTCACTCAATTTTTGATGTACGGTCATGAAATTTTGTGGAGATATTATTGAGCCTATGTTCTCTCAGAAAAGTTGTTCTCCGGAAAAACGGCCTTAGCCGGCTAAGGCCGTTTTTCCAACTAGCTCCTCAATTTTAATAGGGGGCGTAATTTAGGAGGGGCAGGGCGGGAAGTTGCCCCCCCCCCCCAAGCAGTGGTGCCCAACCACCCCTTGCCACTATACAGCTCGCCCCCCAGTTTCAGGATTCCTCTCCCCCCCAGATCTAGACCTCCCCCTGATTTTTACCCCACCCCCTCCTGATTCAGACGACATCATCCTTCCCACCCGTCATCTCCCTCGCCGAAAGAAGTTTTAAAATCTACTAGTATGAACGTGTCTACATGGGCAACTACCGTTGGCAACGAGAATTTTGCGAACTTCCTTGAAAATTCAGAATCCTCTGGTCGATAATTACATGATTAGAGAATGTATAGGCAAGAGTTTGGTTTTGTTAATTTAAATAGGTTAACTCTTAGAATTCATCAGGACAATGAAAATAAAGAAGGAATAGTTGTACTTAGCTTTTTACTATTTCTATCATCTGATGCTGTCACTTTATTCATAATATCAAACACTTCAAAAATAGAATTACTTTTGATACAACTACATGCTACAATCACTTACAATTTCTACCATTTGGAAGGATAATTGATTTATTTTCTATTTTGGGCGGAAGTGGGGGGGGGGGGGGTTCTCTAGACTTGCCCGTCTCTAATTGAAGTCCCCTAGACCTTCCATTGACATTCAAAAAGTTGCCCCTCCGGGCAATTGTTTTGCGGGTGCCCATGTCTTTGTCCATGGTCTCTGAACCAGAAATTGAACGTTCTTCCGGTTTGTGGTTGCCTTCTTTTCTCATAAGTTTAGACACGGCCACCCTGTAAACCCCACAACAAGTTAAAAGTCCGCAATCCGCACCCTCGACCCGCAGCCACTATCAAAAGTAAATTGCCGGTTGACTTGCAGGTACTCTCCTCCTCCTCCCCCAACTTAGATTAGACACAAATATAAAATTAAAAAAAAAAAAAAAAAAAAAAAAAAAAAAAAAAAAGTGAAAAATAGAATGTATGCCCCAGCAAAGGGCCCCCTCCACAGTTTTCCAAGAGAGGGAGCGACCCCCTTGCCAGCGTAACTCCGAAAAAATAATTCCAACTGGGGTCCAAGTAACTCAAGTAAGGTCTCAAAATGAAATCAGATGGATCCAAAATTTTAACGGCGAGTACCGGTAAGCTTACTCTTTTGATCGGTCCAAACCGGATTGCGATACATCGATTTACTCTCGAGATATCGATTTTTCAAAGGCGCGCGGTATAGGGTCAGAAATCTAAGATTCTCTAAAATCCGCGAATTTCGACTCTCATGGACCTAGCATGCGCCGTGAGAAGTCATATGTGAGTTTTTTGAGTTCACATGAAGTTCATTAAGGGCCCTGACAAATGTCGGACCGATAAAGTCTATATAGGGGGGGGGGGGCGTGGCCCCAACTCCAGCGTAATAAGTCTCACGCACAATGTCTCACTGCGGCCGCGGGAGGTCCCATAAGATCCGTTTAAAACTTGGATATGGATCTGAATTTTTTTCAAGAATTATCTAAAAGCTGAAGCTACCGCCCAATCCAAACCGCAGTGCGCAATCCATCGATTCGTTCTCGAGATATCGATTTTTCAAAGGCGCTCGGTATTGTCAGATCGACCTTAGAGGGGCGCTGGAGGCTGGAAAAAGGCGAATTTCGTCTCTCACGAACCAGTCGTGTGCCGTATTATATCGGTTCCGCTTTTTTTCGGGTCCCAATGATGTCCCGAGAGGGCCCAATGCAGTTTCGAGCCAAAAAATATCATCTTAGGGGGGGAACTACTCCCCGTTTCAGCGTAACTCTGACAAGAAATGTCTAACTGCGGCCGCGAGAGGTCCTGTAAGGTCATTAAATAAACTCGGATGGATCTGAAATTTTCGAGGTACTCAGTCACAAGCAAGCGCTTTCGACCGGTGCAAACCGAATTGCAATACATCGATTCACTATCGAGATATCGATTTTTCAAAGGCGCACGGTCTTGTCAGATCGAACATTGAAATAAGCTGTGGATACTCTGTATCCGCGAATTTCGTCTCTCATGGACCGTTTAAGCTCCCTTAAAAATCGAATGAGCTTTTTTCAAGTTCATATTACGTTCCTTAAGGGCCTTGATGAGTGTCGGATGACATTTGATCAATATTAACATTCATTTTTTAATCTGAGACAAAAAGAGCTGAAACCATAAAGACGAAGAATTTCCATCGTGATGACTTTGGTTCAAGCGAGGAAAATTCTATAGAAGTCCCAAATAACTATAGTCCGTTTCATTTAAATAGAAGCTTGAGCTCGACTCTTTCCCCTACGAGTTTTACCCTCACTCTCGTACCTGTGATGACTCGAGACCTGCCCCATAGGTCGGGGATTCCGTCCGTCACAATAGACAGTCAGCTATCCAAAGGACAGTCTATTGTGACGGACGGAATCCCCGACCTATGGGGCAGGTCTCGAGTCATCACAGGTACGAGAGTGAGGGTAAAACTCGTAGGGGAAAGAGTCGAGCTCAAGCTTCTATTTAAATGAAACGGACTATAGACTAGACTTTCCGGCTTGCTAGGATTGATATTAAGAATTTCCTTCCTGATGACTTTGGTTCAGGCGAGAGAAATCTAAAAAAGTCCCAAATAACTAAACTAGACTTTGCGGCTTGCTAGGATTGGTATTGCGTCATCCGATTTTAAAGGAACTATCACTATCGAAATCGATTTTCAAAACCACAGTATTCAGCTCGCCTCGTGAACAACTGTTTCAACACGCTATAAGTAAATTTTCATTCCCACTTTGACCTATCAAGTTATTTTTACAGCGATCACTGTTATACAAACACAAATGCAGCGTTGCGAATGAATTTGTCGCAGTTTTGTACTATCAATATGGAACTCCACACTTACAATGATTTACGGCCGACACTCATGCTCTCTTTGCTAACACTGTTCCAGTGTTGCAAGTTCCAACTTGTTTTACTACTTAATTTTTTTTTTTTTTTTTTTTTTTAGCCTGAAAACTTTATTTTCAGTTGCATGGATACCTAAATGCGGGTAAGGCCATATTTTGAAAAATCAATATTCAGGCTCTTTATTATAGAAATATAATGGACATAATTTTTTCATTATTTTTTCCTGTCTCAAGGATCAAAATTGTACTGAAAAAAAAAATTATTTTATTGAAAAAAAAAAAATCATGCAGTAAAGGGCTAGTTTCAGTATCCCTAACTCTCTAATATATTTTATCATTCTAAGATATTTCGAATATTGAGTTAGCTATGAGCATAAGATAACTTTAACTTTTCGCAGCTGAAAAAACTCCAATCTTTGTGTGTTGGAAGGTCAAAATCAAAATATGTCTTTTTACCCCCTACTCTTTATTCGCTTCATGTAATTTTTGAAATCAAGATTCGATCATGTTAAAGAATCGTAGAAACACTGCATTTAATTTTAACGATTACTCGCACAATTAGATAGTAACCATGATTTTTCTTTATCTTACCAATGGAGCAGTTGCAAGTGTCTGAAATTATGTGTTTTTTATAACGAAAACGATAGTACTTTGGTTTTTTCATACGGGTCTCGATTTTAGAGATACACACGGGGAAAGTTGCAAAAATCATGTGCGTATGATTTATCGTGTGACGTCACTACGCGGAATTCTAATTTAAAACAATGCATTTTGGGCCAAAATCTCATCTCCGGAACAATGGGACTTAACCCTTGTGAGCCTAAGGGGGGGGGGTAGATTTGTACCCCAGACCAGTTTTTTTGACGCCATTTTGTCAAAACTGCTCAAAATTTTTTGGGACTTCATGACATTTTAAGTTAGGATACTTAGAACACGTCCACTAAATTTCATTAATTTTTATGAATTTTTGTCGATATTATAGAAATTTAAAGTGTTGGGGTACAAATATACCCCCCCTTCGTCCTGCCAGTTTTGAGTTTGGAACCATCTATTACAGTGAGTTTTACGGAAATTTTATGTAGATTGAGAATATTAAGTCAGATCATTGAAAAAATAATTGGAAATTTATCAAAAATGGAAAAATAAGATGGTACCTCATTTCATTTTTTCCATTTTTTTTATTTTGACATTTTTTTTAAAAGTAGGTGTAAATTTGGCAACATAGCAAAAATTTACTCAAATTTCATATAAATTACTCTCTTAAGGTACTAAGTACATAATCCATCCATTAGAGTTTCAAAATTATTGATACTGACTGTGCTGCATGAAAATATCCTTGGGGTACAAAAACACCCCCCTTAGTCCTTTGTGTTACCGAAATACCTTAGGCTCACAAGGGTTAATGAGGAACCAAAGGCATTTTTGTTTTCAGCTCATCAAGTACTTTAATTTTCTTTACAAAAAACACAACATTTCAGATCCTTGCAACTGCCACATTAAATAAATTGACTCTCAAGAGACCTTATCTAGGCGACGAATAATCGATCAATCTATCGTAAATTTTTCGCTTTTGTCGCTTTTGGGTTCTCCGAATGTATTTTTTAAAACTTTTGAAAAAAAAAAATAAATAAAAAAAAAATATGATGAAAAGACCTCAAGAGCACCACTTCCTCTGCTTCCCCAGTCGTTACGCCACTGCACTGGACGGACCTCACGAGGGGTATCTGAATATTATGAATGAGCAAACAACAAATATTCGCTCATGTGAACATTCGAAATTTTGGCTCTAGAATTCGATACTGGTGTATATTGTTTCGATTCGCCAAAAGAAGCAGTCGGCATCGAAGAACAATGTGGGCTGCCGTGAAATATGAGATGTCTGGTGAATATAGAAAATATTGTGACTGTTGAAATGCGGGAATATTTATCATAGAAATAAACGACCGGTGTCGAAAAATACAGAAAGACTTTCGGTTCTTGGTTGTTGTCGGTATCGAGTCGGAGTCGGACGGATGTGATGAGACATCCTGGTGGAACTTTCCGATCGCTCATCCCTGCTTTGTGACTCTTCATACCTCATGTTTTTCGCAGTTGTGATATTTACACCCTTCCAATATAGAGCGAATATTATTTATTAATCATCATCGACAGAATATTTTTTTGAAACTACTCATTCGTTAGTCTTTTGTTTTTATAGTCAACAAATATAATGAATTAGCCATCTATTAACTTAAAAGTTGATAGAAATTATAATATGTGTGATGGACCCACGAAAATATTTTGGGATGGATTAAAATGTTGTTATAGTAATTTCATAAAAAGGTTTTCGCGAAATTTGCTGTTTTCTTCTTGAAGGATAATATTTGCCCTTCAATAGAAACGCTACAAAGCATGTTGAAGAGCGATTTCTTGAGTTTTTGATGCTGTTTTCTTCGAGTGGTTATATCAAGCTTCCTATTATCGTAAAATTCACCAAATTACCTGGTCAGAAGGAAATGAATACAATGCGCGAATGCTATAGGCTACTGAAATTAAAGCAGAATCAGAGTGTCAGGGAGGAAAATTGCCTTTTTTGGCAACAATCAACGAGGTAAAGAAATAAAGAAGCTGACAAATTTTATAAGTCCATTTAGGCCTGTAACAGCAGGGGCGACCTGATTCTGGTTTGTTCACCTTAGATGTTTTAACCTTATAAATCAAAAACTATAATTAATTCAACAGAAATTGGTTTTTAAGGAAAACACAAGAGTTTTAAAGTGACTATATCTGGACATAGAATTCCAATACAAATATCCAGGTGAGTAAACGTTGCTTGTTTTGGTTTTGTATCAGTTTCTTTACCACAGAGCTTCAACTCGCAACAACTTTGGTTTAGAATTCAAAAATAAATTCCCGGTTCGAGGTTTGGTCGGGTTCACGGGGACAACGTGGGTTCCGTTCGAACCGGTTCAACTTGAAAAACAAAAAACGAAAAACTATTTTTTTACAAAAATGCTTTTACGTTTTTCACTTCTTATCTATTTAAACTTTTCTTCTTAGTGACAATTATTTCTGCTTTCAGGAGCAGAACATCAACATCTTTGTACTATTTTCTCTTGCAGCTTTATTTTTTTAGATTATTGATGTCTCAATTCATGAAAATAGTCTTACATTAGTCTATGGTAATTATTACTTGAACCGCTTTTGAAAAATTGTCGAAGTGGTTCAAAGATAGCTCAGCCCGCGTGAATCGGTTTTATTTCGTGGTTCAAAGCTTTTTTTGAAAAACGGTTCATGGTTCAGAAATTCGGTGGTTGCGAGCAGTTTTCGGTTCACTGATCGGTTCTGTTCCCAGCCCTGCTTTATCGTGCAAACCCTTCCTATAGAGGAGCGAAGAGTTGATTCTAGCGTAAAAACCTGTAAAAATGACGATGAGTGCACTAAAAAATCACGAAATTCACTCTCAGAATCGGGCTTAATGGCGGAGAGACGCAGGTATCATGAGAGATTCCTATCTAAATTGAGACGTATCTCTGTGTTTCCGTCGAGAAAGTGACATAATAGACAGGAATCTCCCATGATACCAGCCTCGAACAGCCATTACGAAGTTGCCTTTATAGCAGTTATGTGAGTTTATTATACCGAGTTGGGTATAGCCTTGCTTAGTGTGATCTTCGTAATTCTCGCTGGTTGTTACCTCAGATTGTACTATGTAAGTATTTGCTTATAGAAAAAGTTTGCAAGAGCCCCATTCCAAGTGAATTCGTCACAACTTACTTTTTAAGGTTAAAAAATATAAGGCAAACAAACTGAGCCGGGGTAAAATGTCCATAAGAGATTTCTATCATGACAATAATCGACTGTTTTAGTAGAGCGATATATCGTATATTGATTGCCGTTCGAGGTCCTCTGGTTCCAAACAAACTCGGGTTCAGTGTAATTTCCCCGTAAGCGAACTTTCGAACGGAAATTTAGGGTATTAAATCAAACAATTATTGCGACCTTTTCGCGATTATGAATTGTACGTCCTCGAAAATGCTTATTTAATATTTATGCCTAGCTCCTTGACTGAAACTGCCGAAATAAGTAAGTTATTAAAGTTTAAACGTTGCATTTGTAGGTTAGAATCGCCCGAAATCCCGCCAATTCTACTACAACAACAATAACATTTGGGTGATTCTAACCTCGAAACGCATCGTTTAATCTGTAATAACTTGTTGATTTCGGCAGTTTTAGCCGTGGAACCAAGCAAAATTAAGCATTTTCGAGGACGCAGAATTCATAATCGCAAAAAGGTCATATTAATTGTTTGATTTAATAGTCTAAATATCCGTTCAAAAATCCGCTTATGGGGAAAATACATTGAATCAGAGTTTGTTTCGAACCAGAGGCCCTTGGACGTCACTCGATACGATATATATCGCTCTACTAAAACAGTCTATACCTCATTGAAGTTTCAATATCACGTCTCACGAATCCTCTTTATTGCTTTAGCTCGTTGGCAACAATGTACAATGTCTTTGGCGCGAAGTTTTTTTCCTTGGCTCTCCGTCCCATTCGCGATTTCCCCATTTATCATTATCTCGATTCATGGATGACCACTTCGCCACTCTATTGATTGCACTCGATCTCTCAATAAATGTCCCGATATTTCCCACCAATCTCTCGCTCGATTTTTTCCCCTGCCTTCCTTCCCTCCTACTCAATCCCTTTCTTCGTTCTCTAATTTCCTTTTTTTCCTCCTCTCCCCTCTCCTCTCTTCCCACAAAACATCTTATCCTTCAGACGCCTCTTCTTTTTCTTCCTGGCTGAAGTTCCCGGCTAGTTGAGCTTGAGAGCCGTGTAGAGTCCACGCGCCATGTCTCTCATTCATACTTTTACTTCCTCCCGGTCTTTGACTACTCCAATCTTTCCTTTGTTCCAACTTGCTTTGTTTTACTTTTCATGTTCAAATGATTTTCTGCACACACTGAAAAAAATAGATTTGTGAAATCAGTAGAATGAAGCAAAGGCTTATTTTACCAGCCATGTTCAGTAAAATTGACTACACGTATAGCTAATTTTACGTTTTGGGTTGTCAATTTTGCTTAATTTTGATTAATTTTACAATTTGGATCATTAACTTTACCAATCGGATTGTAAATTTAACAATTCAAAGCATTGTAATTTTTGCAAGTCGTATAGCTGTCACGCCAAGACAGCCATGTAATATGCAAAAGTCACAATGATTTGGATTGTAAAATGTACTATTTAGATTGAAAAATTTGCAATCCAAATAGAGAAATTACTAAAACTTAAGCAAAATTTACAATTCAAATCGTAAAATTAGCCATACGTTTAGTAGGATTTACCGAAAATAACAAGTAAAATTAGCACGTGCTTTATTTTACTGATTTTACAAAACTTAATTGCTTTTTTAGTAATTTCATTTTTTTCAGTGCATTCTCTCATACGTTCAAAATGGGGCTATATACTTTTGCTGATGCTTTCGCTATAAGCAAACGAATAGTTAAACCCCATGTAAATTTACAAACCAGCGAAAATCGAAAAAATCATGAGCAAAAAAACGTCTAAAATTCAGTACTAAACTATGACTTCAGTTTTTTTTAGAAACACTTCTTCCCCGAATCAAAAGGTGAGTAAAAAACCTACTCAAAATTAAGCATCCACCGACCAGCCTACTAAGAATCAAAAAATCTTACAGGTAACTTAAAAAATGAAAAACAATGGGGTTTTGCACTTTGCTCGCTTGATGGATGATAGTGAGACGACAGCTTTTTTATATAAAAAAAAAAAAAAAAAAAAAAAAAACAAGCAGGGAAAATTCCAACACGCAGGTGTTGGAAAAGCGTGCCACTAAAGTCTGAACAGCTTTAATGCTTTTGCTAGCAATGATAATTCATCAAAGAGGAACCACTTGACATGGAGCGGATCTCGAGAAAATTGAGTCCAAAGTTGAAGAGCTAGCATTTAAACAAAAAACTCGGAATTACTTACGTTTTGATTTCATTCAACTACCGTGTTATGTTTTTGCATTTCAACACCGGAAAAAAGGAATTTCCTATGCAGGAAAGGTACCTACTTAATTTTTAGCGTTTAAAGTGACTTGGTTCCTTTCTTCTTTTTGTTTGGCATAATCACGAAAACCGAATCTCTAAGAGAAACCAAACGGCAGAGTTGGTTTACACTGTTGATATTTTAAAATCCGTTAATCCGGACTTAAGTCCGTTCCCAATTCTATAAAAGGAACCAAGTCGGAGTTGATTCCTTACGTGACTCGGATTAAGGTTTAAGAAAAAGGAACCAAGTTCTCATTTAATTTCATCATATGGACAATGACTTCAATGAGGCTCACCAGCTCACTTTTACCTGGAATTTTGACGGGAAATAGTTGTTATTAGAAGAAGCACTCGTTGCTTCGAGATTCAGTATTGCTAGGTCTATCAATCAATAACTCAATTTTATCAAAAATGTCACTCAGTTCTTTTGTGAGAAGTGCTGTCCAATTGAGCTTGTTTGGTGAGAAATTATGAAAAAAATAAATTTAGATCAGATGTATCTATAAGGAGATGAGTCAAAGGCGTTGTTTTTTTGTGTTTGTTTTTTGTTTTTTGTTTTCAAAACTTTGGAGGGCTTTAGCTCAGAAGAGAAACATCTGTAGCACATATTCATGTAGAAAAATAAAGCCTTATATAGGTACATGTTCACCCCAAAAATACACTCCATAACTTTGGCACTTAAGTTTTGCAACACCCTATATTCTTGATATTTTGCTCGCCGCCACCCTTCAGAGAACACAACGTCTTGACCATGCAAATTTTTAAAATCACAGTTTGACTGTAGAGATATTTTCTCTCCCCCCCCCCTTCTAACGAAAAAGGGGAAAATGGATCGCCTGTCTTTGATGTTCGTCGTATGCGCGTGCACAGATTGTTCGGCTTTACGACTGCCATTTTGGCTTTCTTTATAATGCGTTTTGTGGGTTTATGAATGGCTTTTATGACTATTTGATGCCGCCAATGTAATTTTCAGGCGATTTTACATAAAAATCAAAGCTCTATAGCGCTGTAGCAAAAGTTTGCAACAAACCTATTGAAAGCTGAAAAAAGAATATTATTTGATAAGGCTCGATCTTTTTTACCCACATAAAGTATAGACAATAGATATTTCTAAATCCCTCCACCGTTTAAACGGCTTGTTCAGGGATCAAAAATGAGGTTGCGTTCTTTTGAAGTCAAAAAGCGTCATTTTCGGAAAAGCCGTGATTCTAAATAATAAACAGTTTTTTTTTCTTCTTTTTTTCCATTTTAGGTGCTGTCAGCACTTATTGCGATTGTCACGATGTAAATATGTAAGATACATAAATGGAACACTTGCGAATTCATGAAAAAATAATCCTTTAATATACAGAACTAACCATTTCAGGTGCCCTTTACACGTCAAGCATTCTAGGGGTATAGATTAGTAGGTGTGGAGGTTTAAGGCGTTTGTGGATTTTAATGGGTCTGTTGCAAACTTTTGCTACAACGATAAAAAGTGTTTCATAGTATGTATAAAATCGCCCGAAAAGACCATTGGTGGCATCAGAAAGTCATGAAATGCGATAATAAACTAACAAGAGACGTTTAATGAAATCCAAGATGGCGGTAAAGTATCGAGCAGTCCGTATGCATGCACCTTTAACATCCAAGAATTGCCAACGTTGACAACCTCAAAGCGTCAGAGGTTATGTGTTTTATTTACATTGTGATTGGGTGTGATCGATATTGTGAGGTTGGCCATCCTTGGATGTTCGTGGTGCATACATACAGGTTGCTCGATATTTTACCGCCAACTTGGAGTTCATTAAATGTCTCTTGTGAGTTTATTATCGCATTTCATGACTTTCTGATGCCACCAATGGACTTTTCACGCGATTTTACATGATACAGAACACTCTATAGCGCTGGAGCAAAAGTCTGCAACAGACCCATTCCCCCTCCCCCATTTATTTTGTTGAAAGGTATTTAAAGTTTACAGTCAAAACTAAGCCATTATTCAGTACAACTCATTGTAATATTATTTTTTTTCTCTGTTGCCATCGGTCGATATCATTTTTCGTGTTGGAGAAGCAAAGTTCCATATGGACCTATAATTTCCAAAATTTGAAGAAGCTTCCAGTAAAAAATACTGTACACGCGAGAAACTTTTTAGGAAAGGTAAATAAGTTATTCCAGAGTCAATTCCATAGCCGCAGCAAGGAGGCTGTCCAGGGGTAGAAGACACGTGACAGCCCCTCTCACTTTTTAGAGCTATTAATGCGAATTTTACCCCCGTCCCTTTGTTCTGGATTTTAAAAACCTTTTTTTCAAAAAAACGCCCAAAATTTCCTCAAAAATCCCTTGATTGCATAGACGCTCATAAAGGGGTTTTCAATTTGCCGATCCCCCAGAATTTCAAATGTTTCCAATGACCAAGACCTGTTTAGTGAGACGTCATGAAAAAAATTGGTTCCAAAAAAAGGCTCCGCCTCACTCGCGCTCTCGTGGGTTTTCCCATATGAAACACGATCCAAATTTTCAAATACAAGTGCTAGTAAACAACATGTTCTTTGCACCAGTTGTGTTTATCACACCATTGGGTTCCACGTCCCTTATAAAAATTTCCGATTGTTTCAATGAATTTTCCGATAGGATATATATTCCCGCGCTTTTTTTCCCATAGAAATAATCGAAATTCCATAGAGACAATCAGAATTCGTGTAGATTCAAGCGCGCTGACTACAGCAACGATAGGTCTCATGATTGAAATAAGGCGAAATCATCTATGGTTCTATTCTTACAGTTTTAACAGCCACTTTTTTCTCAGTGATAAAATATGAGCCCGCTATATTACAAACTTTTTGAAACATCGCGCATCAATGCACAATCACAGTTATATCGAAGAAAGTCCTATGTTTTGTCCTTGTCACACTCACAGTTTCTTATGAGCACAAAATTCTAGGATATAGGCTCATCAGCACCATCACGACATGTGTTATACCTCGAGAAATAGCTTCGATACGAAGAGAAGTTAGAATGATTGAGTGTCATGGCGGTGATACTCCCATAAGAGACCGTGAGTAAGACGAGGACAAAACGTAGAACATCTTTCGGTATAACTGTGATTGTAAATTCGCTTGATTGAAAATTCGCTTGTGATCTTTTAGGAATTATGTTAGAGTGAAAAGATACTTTAAAATACGTGGAATCTAATGGTGCAATAAAATTTGAGAAAACTGTTCATTAACTAGCATAAATTTGCGTTCGAAAATTTGGATCTGATTTCTTATAGGTAAATCAACGAGAGTGAGAGATAGAGCATTTGTTTGGAACCAATTCTGATCGTGGCGTCATCACTAAACAGGTCTACTTAAGGATATGAACGAGTCCCTCTCTTTTCTATTCCCCGGCCGCTCTTTATCAATACCTCGCCGTCACTTCTTTCCGAAACCCTCGTCAAACAGATTTTGACACATTTACGACCGCTTAATGCACCGTGAAGAAATCTTGTGACCGGTGGAGCCCAAAGGCGAGGGGCAAAGAGGGTTCCTGCGGGAGATGTTTCCACCCCCCTCCTGCCTTTGAATTTTGACTCATAGGTTGGCACAAATGACTTAGGTTGCTGGACCTGTATGGAATTCTCGTTCAAAGGAATTCGACTTTGACGCTTAATAACTTATTGAAATTAACAGGAATACCAAAACTTTTACAATTTTAAGAAAATAGACGCCGAGACCTCCTGGATTGCAGCAATAAATTAACAATTAATGAAACCAGTTTTATGAAAACACGTTTTTAATTTTTCAAACCTTTCCCGCCAAGGTTTTGCCATAAGCAAAGCATGCAACCTATATATTAGATATGAAAATGAAAACAAAAAGCGTACCGTATATATACGGCACGCTTAAAATGTGAAGTTGAATCGAATTGAACCAAAACGTTTATCTTTTGACACAGAAACCAAATAAAACAGCATGACCTGCTGACTGGACGACATGACTGGACGATTGCACTGTTCCCTGCCGGTGAGTGCATGCTTAAAATACCGATTCCTTATGGATTCGGAATCGGTCTAAAATATATTTGCGCGGTCACGTGCAATTTTCGCGAAGCACAATTTTTTCACATTTTTCTTTACTTCCCGTTCCAAGCAATCCCTTTTCTTTTCTCTGAAATTACTCACTGTCGCAGTGTGTCAATTTCATTTCCTCGAGTTGAGCTCATTCTCTTCAGTTGCCTCCTGTATTTTTCAAAATTGAATCGAAGCACGTTGCTCAAGAATGGATACTCTCTCCGTCTTTAATGGACGAACATCATCTTGACCACGTTCTCACGTAGCGACTGATGTCAGATTAACCGAGGCCGTGCAATCTCGAATCCCCCAAAGCATCCCCCCGTCATCCCCCCGTCATCCCCCCTCCCCCCTCCCCCGCCCACCTCTAATGATGCGCCTTTGCCTTATTTGAGATCCGAGGATTTTGTCCAATGCAGTGTCAACGTAGTCATTCCGGGAAACGAATGCCCGCATCACTCCAAACCTTTTTGCCTTTACCTCAGCAAATCACGGTAGTTTTGATGGAGAGATGGTATTGTATCAGCAATACCTCTCCTCCCCCAAGTAGTTTTAGAATCGACATTAATTTTTGAACCGTTTTCGAACTGGTTCACTTCATACCTTCCAATATCCAGATCTACCGGTTTGCAGATCTTCAGTAGAATGGGTTCGTTGCAAACTTTTGCTACAACGATAAAGAGTGTCTCATCGTATGTAAAATCGCCCGAAAAGTCCATTGGTGGCATCAGAAAGTCATAAAATGCGATAATAAACTCACAAGAGACGTTTAATGAAATCCAAGATGGCGGTAAAATATCGAACCATCTATATGTATGCACTTTTAACATCCAAGGATTGCCAACGTTGACAACCTCACAGCTTCAGAGGTTATGTGTTTGTTTACGTTGAGATCGGGTGTGTTCGATATTGTGAGGTTGGCTATCCTTGGATGTTCGTGGTGAATGCATGCAGGTTGCTCGATATTATACCGCCATCTTGGATTTCAGTAAACGTCTCTCGTGAGTTTCGTACTGCACTTTAAGACTTTCTGATGCCACCAATGGATTTTTCAGGCGATTTTACATCAGAGCGCACACTCTATAGCACTGTAGCAAAAGTTTGCAACAGACCCATTGATTTTATCAACCGACAATCAACCGTGCACCGGACGACAAATAAAATATTTCAGTTCACACGTTTTTGTGATTGATGTGAAACGTTTTAGTGATAAGTTTTCTAATTTTAAGTGGGTAGATAATTATTCCTACTTCTTGGTGCTATTTTGCATACGCTGTAAATTGAAGGCGCTCTAACGATCATTATTTTTCTAATGTCAATCATTTGAAATTGCAATTTCATTATTGCCGAAAAAAAAACTGAAATTTGGCTCTTGGAAGCTTTTACTGTGAGCGAATAAATGGTCCAATTAGACTTAAAAACCAGCGTAAATCAGGAAAATCGCATCGAAATGGTCGAAAATTCAGTAATATACTCACAAAACTGCTATAACGGCAAGATTGCATTGGCGGTTCAACGCTAGCATCAAGGCAGATCCCTGGTATAATATGTCACTTATTGTACGTAAACACAGAGATATGTCTCAAATTAGATAGGAATCTCCATTGATACCTGCGTTTCTCTGTCATTAAGCCCGACTCTGAGAGTGAATTTCATGCTTTTTTAGTGTTCTCATCGTTATTTTTAAAGGTTTTTATAGAAGAATCAATTCTTCAATCACATGTCGCAAAAGTTTTGCTATAGCCGCGTTGTATCAGGCGCAGATTGGAACGCAGAAACGAGTGTACTCGGGAGTGGTATTGAAAGGGTGAACAGAAATAAATCTGGCAACGTTGCAGTTCGTCCATTTAAATCCATGAAAAAGATCGAACTATCGGGTGTTCGATGAACACCTTCGCATTTGACCTTTTACGTTGGTTTAAATGGACACATTGCGACGTTGCCAAAATGCACGCTACGCCACTGCCGTATACCAAAACCTTTCTTGAACGATTTACGAGTATTTGTGTGCATCTACGTATCTTCCACCTTCAGTGTGTGTTGAGTAGTGAAGTTTAATAAATATACCTGCGAGCCGATCATTTACTCCATCGTTAAACCGATCGTTAGGACTATGTATGAGTGATTCTATCAAAGAGTAAACAAGAGTCGCAATTGAATGGAAGGCCTGCGTGGTCAACGTAGATAAGGGATCCGAACGCGGGCTGGCCTGGGCTGGCCTCTGATTGGCTGCAACGGGTGGAGCAAAAATGACTCGGGGTATAGGGAAAATAACACAGGATTTTCGTTCCAGGGCGTTTATCTCAAAACCTAAGCAAAATCGTATCGAAACAATTTATACGAGTCGATTCAGCAGATTTTTCTGAACAATTTGATAGATCATAAGTGCCACTTCATTGCAAATTCGAAAAGACTGTTTCAGTTTAAAAGTACGCACAATAGTGAGTTACTCAAACACTGCTCGAACACACGCCAAGCATGTAATCACACTATTGTGCGTACTTTTAAACTGAAACAGTCTTTTCGAATTTGCAATAAAGTGGCACTTACGACCTATCAAATTGTTCGGAAAAATCTGCTAAATCGACTTGTATAAATTGTTTAGATACTATTTTTCATAGGTTTCGAGATAAACGCCCCGGAACGAAAATCCTGTGTTATTTTCCCTATACCCCGAGTCATTTTTGCTCCACCCGTTGCAGCCAATCAGAGGCCAGCCCAGGCCAGCCCGCGTTCGGATCCCTTATCTACGTTGACCACGCAGGCCTTCCATTCAATTGCGACTCTTGTTTACTATGTGGATTCTATCGGTCGAAAATTGTAAAACTTGGCCGTTGCTATGGTAACCATCGTTATGAGTCTCGTTATATAAAGGCTTTTCATGAGTAACCTTTAAATAGCGGGCACTTTAACGATGGTCACCATAGCAACGGTCAAGTTTTTCAATTTCCAGCCAAATGAATCACTCATAGACATTCTTAACGATCGGTTTAACGATCAAGTAAATGATCGGCCTCCAAGAACGACCAACAAGCTATAGCAATATATAGGATTTGTGGGACGTGATATTGAAACTTCAAGGAGGGAGTCATGACGGAAATCACTTATGGACTTTTTCACACAGGCTCGGTTTTTTTAGATCACTTTTTTTAACCTTTAAATTTAAAAAAAAAAAAAAAAAAAATTGTGACGGATACATTTGAAATTGGTTTTAAACAAAATTGCAAGTGTTTAAGAGTGGCTATCTAGACACAAAAATTGATATAACTGTTTATTCTAGAAGGATTTGCAAGATAAAGAAACTGGCGCGTGACTGGAAAAAAAAACAAGTTGGAACTTGCAACACTGGAACAGTGTTAGCAAAGAGAGCATGAGTGTCGGCCGTAAATCATTGTAAGTGTGGAGTTCTATATTGATAGTACAAAACTGCGACAAAGTCAATCGCAACGCTGCATTTGTGTTTGTATAACAGTGATCGCTGTAAAAATAACTTGATAGGTCAAAGTGGGAATGAAAATTTACTTATAGCGTGTTGAAACAGTTGTTCACGAGGCGAGGTGAATACTGTGGTTTTGAAAATCGATTTCGATAGTGATAGTTCCTTTAAAATCGGATGACGCAATACCAATCCTAGCAAGCCGTAAAGTCTAGTTTAGTTATTTGGGACTTTTTTAGATTTCTCTCGCCTGAACCAAAGTCATCAGGAAGGAAATTCTTAATACCAATCCTAGCAAGCCGGAAAGTCTAGTCTAGTTATTTGGGACTTCCATAGAATTTTCCTCGCTTGAACCAAAGTCATCACGATGGAAATTCTTCGTCTTTATGGTTTCAGCTCTTTTTGTCTCAGATTAAAAAATGAATGTTAATATTGATCAAATGTCATCCGACACTCATCAAGGCCCTTAAGGAACGTAATATGAACTTGAAAAAAGCTCATTCGATTTTTAAGGGAGCTTAAACGGTCCATGAGAGACGAAATTCGCGGATACAGAGTATCCACAGCTTATTTCAATGTTCGATTTGACAAGACCGTGCGCCTTTGAAAAATCGATATCTCGATAGTGAATCGATGTATTGCAATTCGGTTTGCACCGGTCGAAAGCGCTTGCTTGTGACTGACAACCTCGAAAATTTCAGATCCATCCGAGTTTATTTAATGACCTTACAGGACCTCTCGCGGCCGCAGTTAGACATTTCTTGTCAGAGTTACGCTGAAACGGGGAGTAGTTCCCCCCCTAAGATGATATTTTTTGGCTCGAAACTACATTGGGCCCTCTCGGGACATCATTGGGACCCGAAAAAAAGCGGAACCGATATAATACGGCACACGACTGGTTCGTGAGAGACGAAATTCGCCTTTTTCCAGCCTCCAGCGCCCCTCTAAGGTCGATCTGACAAGACCGCGCGCCTTTGAAAAATCGATATCTCGAGAACGAATCGATGGATTGCGCACTGCGGTTTGGATTGGGCGGTAGCTTCAGCTTTTAGATAATTCTTGAAAAAAATTCAGATCCATCCAAGTTTTTAAACGGATCTTATGGGACCTCCCGCGGCCGCAGTTAGACATTGTACGTGAGACTTACGCTGGAGTTGGGGCCACGCCCCCGCCCCCCGATATAGACTTTATCGGTCCGACATTTGTCAGGGCCCTTAATGAACTTCATGTGAACTCAAAAAACTCACGTATGACTTCTCACGGCGCATGCTAGGTCCATGAGAGTCGAAATTCGCGGATTTTAGAGAATCTTAGATTTCTGACCCTATACCGCGCGCCTTTGAAAAATCGATATCTCGAGAGTAAATCGATGTATCGCAATTCGGTTTGGACCGATCAAAAGAGTAAGTTTACCGGTACTCGCCGTTAAAATTTTGGATCCATCTGATTTCATTTTGAGACCTTACTTGAGTTACTTGGACCCCAGTTGGAATTATTTTTTCGGAGTTACGCTGGCAAGGGGTCGCTCCCTCTCTTGGAAAACTGTGGAGGGGGCCCTTTGCTGGGGCATACATTCTATTTTTCATTTTTTTTTTTTTTTTTTTTTTTTTTTTTTTTTAATTTTATATTTGTGTCTAAGTTGGGGGAGGAGGAGGAGAGTACCTGCAAGTCAACCGGCAATTTACTTTTGATAGTGGCTGCGGGTCGAGGGTGCGGATTGCGGACTTTTAACTTTTTGTGGGGTTTACAGGGTGGCCGTGTCTAAACTTATGAAAAAAGAAGGCAACCACAGACCGGAAGAACGTTCAATTTCTGGTTCAGAGACCATGGACAAAGACATGGGCACCTGCAAACAATTGCCCGGAGGGACAACTTTTTGAATGTCAATGGAAGGTCTAGGGGACACCACCTAGAGACGGGCAAGTCTAGAGAATCCCCCCCCCCCCCACTTCCGCCCAAAATAGAAAATAAATCAATTATCCTTCCAAATGGTAGAAATTGTAAGTGATTGTAGCATGTAGTTGTATCAAAAGTAATTCTATTTTTGACGTGTTTGATATCCATATATATAAAATCGCTGTGGTAGCGTCCGTACCGACTTTTTTCGACCATATCCAGATGAGCTAGAAACTTGAAATTTGGTGTAGACATTCCTGACCACCGCCCCTTTATGAGAAAAAATCCAAATTTCAAAAAAATTCACAGGGAGCGCCGCTACAGCCAATTTTGTCGAAATTGCAAGGCAGGAGGGGGGTGGAAGTTCCTCATCATATACCCTCTTTGCCCCTCGCCTTTGGGCTCCATCGGTCAGGAGATTTCTTCATGGTTCATTAAGCGGTTGAAAGGAGGCTTATTTTAGAAATTCCGACACAGAGATGTTTCAGTGAGTGGGAGAGAGAGGGTGCAAGAGAATTAGAGTGTCACGGAAAACGAAGGGTCCGGAGACTCATAAAAGTGTCCAAATCCTTTTGACAAGGGTCAAAATCAAGAGTCAAGACTGACTTCAAGTCTTCAAGAGGTACCTAGCGCGGTAACGTTGCCTCAAAGGGGTTGCCTCCGCGCTCCTCTCTTCCTCTCTTCCTCTCTTCCTCACTCTTTCTTCCACTGCTTTCACTCTCATTGCCTCCGCACTTCTATCTTCCTCTCTTCCTCTCTCTTTCTTCCACTATACTTTTACTCTCATACCAACAAGCTAAATTTGAATAGAGTATAATTCAAAACTTCGGGTTTGCGCCGCATTTTTAATCCTTGACCACCTGATTTGAGCACGTACTCGACGTTTTGAATATTGTACTCTCGGAGAACTATTTTGGCCCTCTTTCTCTTGCAAATTTGCGGCTCAGAGGAGTAACGCTGGGTCGAATGTGTCGAAGCACTGAGCTCTTAGTGTGTTTATCATTCTTAGCCCGCGGGACACTTCTAATCGATAGACCGTCGGTCGCTAATAGTTATCGAGAGAGTTTTTTTTTAACTACGCGCATGGTTCTCACGGTGTATTTGTGATTATTTTAATTGATTTTAACGTTAGCTTGAAAACATGTGTAGAATCGGTGCGCACCTAAGTACTCCCAATGTCTGCGGACATTTTGTACTTTTGGGAGCATACTCGCTACTTAATTCACCGAACTTTTTGGTAGCAAAAATTTTTTGCTTACTGTTTGGGTTTGCTCCACTTATTAATTCGTAAACTTTGAGTATTTTTTTTTTTTTTTAAAAACGGGGGAAAAACGAAAAAAAACAAACAAAAAACACCTCTATTCACTGACGTTTAAGCACAAAACACGAGGGTCAAACGAAAGTCCTTTTTTAAACAAAATCACCCACTGGATTTTTAAAAAAATAAGTAGAGAATTTCAGGTAAATAGAAAAGCGCACGTTGAAATATGCAGAAAAAAAAGTTCCTGTCATAAGGTCAAGCGCGCGTGAAAGTGTGTGTCCACATATATGAAAGCCGTGGCGTATCTGTCTGTTCTGTCTGTCCTTCTGTCCACACTTCCATTTCACGTACTGTAGGGCACTTCCCGAGGAGCTAAAGATTTGAAATTTAGCTCCCTCAAACCCCGATATTCCCTTTATTTTACGAAGGCAGCAATTTCCAATTAAACTTGCATTCTCGATGACAATTAATAAATCTCAGGGCCAGACATTAAACAAAGTAGGGATTTTCCTTCCAAACCCTGTTTTTTCCCACGGCCAGCTGTACGTTGCATTAACTCGCGTAAGAAGAAAATCTGATATTAAAGTCCAAGTAACTGGTACCTCAAAACAAGGAGCATTGATTGAAGGAACTGCAGCTGTGTTTACGAAAAACGTCGTTTACAACGAAGTTCTTCGGTGAATATTGGGCTGGTAGAGATTAGTTATATTGTATGTAAATGTGTATAAACTCACGCGCGTCCTTTCAATATAATTTAGGTATTTTTTATGCTTTTATTTGCACAAAATTAAATCGTCTTACCGTGTTGGTCTGATAGAGATCCGTAAAAATGTTTGTAAATGTGTACATACACCGGAAAAAAAAGTTTTAAATTTACAAGGGGGGTTGATAATTTTACAATCCAGTATCCTAAAAAATCGTGACAGCTATATGTATTGTTAACTTTTGAAATACTTGGATTGTAAAATTTCCAAAATCTGGCATTGTAAAAAGTGCAACTCATAATGGAAAAACATAAATTCTTGGATTGTAAAATTTACAGAATCTTGATTGTACATTTAACAAAATCCGGCATTGTAAAAACTGCAATCCAGAATGAAAAATTATCAATATTTTGGATTGTAAAATTCCATATCATCCAGAACGAAAAATCGTTCAATTGCGCGCTCTGGTTGGCAACGTGTGAAGTACTCATTCGTTTTGGCTTCGTGTATGTACAAGTTACATTGTATTGATTTGATTTCACAGAGAGTATTACATATAGACATTATATGTATATAGGCATGGCACAGAGGTATGATGAATTAATGAGATGATAAATTCACCTGATGTCCCGGGATTTGAACCTGGGTAGCCGTGGTGATTGTCCAGCACTTTAACTATGCTATCACAGCAGATAATGATTCAGAGCATAAAATACGCATCTTAAGGCACAGTTCCTTGCAGAGGAGCGTAAACTGCCGAGTGAGTACAAAACGGAAGAGTACTTCAAACTTTGTCAACCAGAGAGCGCAATCAAACGATTTTGCGTTCTAAATATAAAATTTTACAATCCGAGAATTGATGATTTTTCATTCTGAATATCACTTTTTACAATGCCTGCTTTAGTTAATTCTACAATCAAGATTTGGTAAATTTTACAATCCAAGAAATTGATGTTTTTTCATTTTGGATTGCAGTTTTTATAATGCCAAATTTAGTTAATTCTACAAATCAAGGTTTTGGAAGTTTTACAATCCAAAAAATTGATATATTATCATTCTGGATTACAGTTTTTACAAACATTTAGAATGTGGGTATAACAAGGAGTGAAGAATGTCACTTCAGCAAAATTATTTTACAAGAATAACAATCCAAAATGTGAAAACAACAAAATCTCTAGCCAGCTAATTTAGCGACTAAGTGTTTAGCATTTCTAAAAAAATAAAATTGTTCATTTACCTACGTACACGCTAAATTTTCCCAAAAAAGTAAATGCAAATTTTGCAAACAATGTTTTGTTATTCCAGCAATTCCCTTTTTTTCGGTGTACTCACGGGCGTCCTTTCGATATAATTTAGAAATCTTTCTTGCTTTGATTTGCATAACATTCAAGCGTCGAAAAGGAAATAGGTCTGACAGAGATAGTTACAGTGTTTGTAAATATGTATTTACTCACGCGTGTCTTTTCGGTATAATTTAGCTATTTTTCTTGGAGATTTGATCAGTTTAGCATTTTGATAATAATACGAGACACGGGAAATTACTTATGATGTAAATACGTGTTAATGATATTTAAACAAAAAATAAAATAAAAAAAAGTAATGAGGGCATTAATTTTGATGACAGTCTCAACCCTGTAACAAGGCAGAGAGCTTTTATTTTTGTTGGGAAAGACACAAAACCAGAACAAAAAAAGCAAAAAAACCAAAAAATTAAACCCAGACTAACTTTTACCCCTAGAATGCTAGACGTGGAGGGCGCCCGAAGGGCGCCTGAACGTCTAGTTATGAATAAAGTGACAGCATCAGATGATAGAAATAGTAAAAAGCTAAGTACAACTATTCCTTCTTTATTTTCATTGTCCTGATGAATTCTAAGAGTTAACCTATTTAAATTAACAAAACCAAAACTCTTGCCTATACATTCTCTAATCATGTAATTATCGACCAGAGGATTCTGAATTTTCAAGGAAGTTCGCAAAATTCTCGTTGCCAACGGTAGTTGCCAATGTAGACACGTTCATACTAGTAGATTTTAAAACTTCTTTCGGCGAGGGAGATGACGGGTGGGAAGTATGATGTCGTCTGAATCAGGAGGGGGTGGGGTAAAAATCAGGGGGAGGTCTAGATCTGGGGGGGAGAGGAATCCTGAAACTGGGGGGCGAGCTGTATAGTGGCAAGGGGTGGTTGGGCACCACTGCTTAGGGGGGGGGGCTACTTCCCGCCCTGCCCCCCCCCCTAAATTACGCCCCTAATTAAAATTGTAAAGTAAACTAAGAATAAAGTTTGTTAACTCTTACTCCTTTCGTTATTATTTGATCTTCGAATGTTCCGATTCTTTTTTATTGTAAAGTTTTGATTTTTCTGAATTAGGGGGGGGGGGGGCGCCGCGCCGCCCCTCGGGGAGCGCCCATTGACAGATAAGGGAGAAAGGTAAGTGTAGGAATTTGCACGGGAATCCGGCGTAGTGTGCCGCAAAAATTACTACCAATGGCGGATCCAGAAAATTCTTTAGGGCTTCACGCCTATGAATTTTCAAAGCAGGGAGGAATTTATGGGATTTTTTCTGTTGAAAAAAGGCAAAGGCTACCGTGAGTTGGGGGGGGGGGGGGCGTGCCTTTCCCGAATCCGCCGCTGATTACCATGTAACACTGGGCCACGATGACCGATGTCGCATAAAACCAGGTAGAAGACCCGTGGCGGGCGTGGCATCCGTGATGGCTGTGAAATTGGGATGAAGTAGATGGACACACATCATTCATGCAATCTGCACAACGCGGCAAGCAACTGTTGTAGGCGTAGGTGCAGTAGTTCGTGGGGAGGGCAAAGGGGACGGGAGGTCGTCGCAAAACCATGGACGAAGATATAACTAAGGACTGCCGGCTGTTGTTAGTCCTGTTTTGCTCTCGACCCCAGCGCTCCAAGCAGCGGCCAGCTGAACTACTCTTTCAAGTGAGCGATCCTGGCGATGTGTCCATGCTCACATGCTGTGCTACTGCTAAAACCGTTGTTGGAGTTGGTCTGTTATGGCATGGCTGTCAACTGTTGTCGGCAACCCAAGAGGATCAGATAACTCAGTACTCAATGGAAGATCGAAAGCAAGGGAAATTCAGAATCAACTTTGGACAAGGTAACAGAAATCATCAGCAAATTAAAAGAGTCGCCTGATCTCTACTAATAAAACAAATGTCTATGTACTCTTTCTTGTTTGATTCCGTTTTGAGGTTAACTGTGATGTATAGTATTTCAGTCCTTGATTAATCATTTTCGACAATTCAGGAATCTTTCAAGAAGTACTCCAGACGTTTGCTTTTTAGCGGATTTTGCTTCCTTTTAATTCGCTGATCATTTGTTCCCTTCGTTCAATCGTGATTCAAATTACCTACACGGTATACATTTGCGGGAAGGCATGGGAGAAAGGGAGCCGGAGCGGCCACCGCTGCAGCGGTTCGCTTTTAGTTGACCCTTACTGCTGCTTGGAGCGCTGCGGTCGCGCTCGAAAACCCGCTAACAGGTTTTAACACGGGCGGAGATAGGAAGTCGGCAGTCCTTAGTTATATCTTCGTCCATGGCTCGGAATGGTCTTAAAATTTTCCTTAGGATTTGATCTAGAACGCAACGTTCTTACATTTTCGAAAAGTTAACTCTAGCTCTCGCAATTAACGATTAAAGGCGGAAAAAGCATGGTTTCTGGACCGCGGAACAGTGGCGTTATCTAGCGGATGAGAATCTTACTACAGGTCGCTGAGGATTCACCTTAAAACGCAACGCCGATCGCGTTCCCCAAACGAACTCTTTTAGCGGACCGAAACATCAACAATAACAGGATTGGAAATTTGAAATCATCTAAATGCATTTTAAATCGCAGAATACACGAAACATGGACACAATCCTCTGATATAAAACCCCAATATCTCATACAGAAAATTTCGTTGAAGTCTGATCCAAAATTAGTAACGTAATTACATTCCCAAAAATGCTTAACCTCAATCTTGGCCAAAAACTCCCGCCACAAAGAAAAAGCGACAAATTGGGAGGACACCGGATTGGCGGAATCACATGGGTCAATCGGTCCTCGAGGACCCGTTCTCGATACTGAAACCAAGCGATCCCCCGAGCGGACCCCCGAACCATGCCGTTCCTATAAGAAAAGCATTATTGACCTTGTAGAAACGATTTCAATAGAGCATGACACTCATGCTCTAAAAAAACGAAAAAAAATAAAATTATCTCACCTGGATAGCTGTATTAGAATTCTGTGTCCAGGTATAGCCGCTCAAAAAACACTTGCACTTTGTCGTTTAAATCCGATTTCCACTGGATCAATTTCAATTTCTGATTTAAGGTTAAAAATCGTGAGGGAAACAAACCAGATTCAGATCGCCCATTCTATGTCATACTTTGAGATAAGACTTAATAACATGTATGACCCCTCTATCGCTGTAGCTGGTTGGGTACGCCAGCGTTGACTCGATGGAGAAATGAGGTTAGGACTCGTCATCATTGCAAAATGGAAAGATTACGGGTTTAGCGAGACCGTTGAGAAAAACAAGAATCGCCAGTGCAGAGCAATAAATATGACACCGCAAAACCATACACTCACGACGACAAAGAGCAGAGTTTTGTCCCTTTTCCAATCTATGTAAAAAACAGGAACTAAACGGAGGCGAGCAAACTACTATATACTTCAAATTCGGGAGGCTCGTGCCCCTATCATCCACCTCCCCCACCCCCCCCCACCCCCCCCCCACCCCCACCCCCTCAAACCAACCAACGGTCTCTCTCTTATTCCGGCTTTTTCTCGACCGGAAAATGGTGTTTAACGGAGAAGTTCGGGGCTCCTGGCTCCTCTTCCTCTCTCTGTTTTCTCCCCTAGCCCCAGTGCCCCAGTTTAGTTTCCTATTGCCGGCCCCTTCGCTCGACTCTTTTGAAACTCCCGCCATTTTTTTTCCTTCCCTCTCCTTTCCTTTTGCTCTCCTTTAATCGTCTTCTCTCCCCCTACCCCACCTTCCACTATTTCTCTTTCTCTCTCTATCTCTCTCTCTCTTTATCTATCTCTCTCTCTCTCTCTCTCTCTCTCTCTCTCTCTCTCTCTCTCTCTCTCTCTCTCTCTCTCTCTCTCTCTCTCTCTCTCTCTCTCTCTCTCTCTCTCTCCCGCTTTGGGCTTTACTTTTTTTCGTCTCTCACACTCACTCATCACTATGTTTTTGTTCCATCTCTCCCACCCTCTTACTTTTCAACCCTTATCTCCTCCTCCCCTCTGTTCCTCACCCTCCTTCTCCTCTCGCGACTAAAGCTTTCTCACGAGTCGCAAGAATAATGCACTGGCACTGCCAAAGTGGTCTCCTCTTTTCCTGTTTGTTTTAACACTACTTGCTTTGTGAGCGCTTTTTTCCCCCCCTTCTTTTTTTCTGCAGCCACGTCAACGCGGTTTTTACTCTTCTCTTTGCTTGAATGGTGGACGTTTTCCGAAGGCGTTTTTCTTCCGCCAGGCTCATCGTCTGCGCGCGCGAGCTGCGTGCGTCTCGTCCCAGCATGCATCAGCAGCGAGGATAGGATACATACAGCTATTTCCCGGAGTCTTTTGAGGGTCACACGACACACGTTTTGAATTATTCGGAGTTGAGGAGTTGGGTGCATAAAGGGCGCTTCTCCGATGTATTTTTAAATGAGAGATACCGGGTTTTTGTAACTAACTCCTCGATTGTGTGTCGAAGTCCTCTGAAATTACGTCCTGGGCAAGGCGGGGGGAGGCGAGATCACTGGGTAACATTTTCTCGTATTTTCCGGGGAGCGAACGAGCGTCAACGCTATCCCTTTGAACCGAACTGACATGACGGCCGGGTGGCAGCGCGAGTAGGCGAGTCGCTGTCCTTTGCAGCCATAGTCCAGATTAGCTCTCTGTGTTTCTGCACAATGAAAGTGAAATTTCGTGGCAATAAAGGGAGCTATTTTCATTGGGAGTATTTCTTGCCCAACAAAGCATCCTTGCAAAGGAAACTTGTGAATATACGAAGCCTTATTTAGGTATGCCTCCAGCTTCGTTTATGTAAGCATGAGATGCTGCTAGGGCATCTTTCGTCCGTAAAGTAATTGGACTTCTAATTTCGCGAGAGTAATAAATATTCATAGATTATTCGGAGAATGATCTTAGAAAGCTATATCGGGTTTGAAAGTAATTTTTTTTACGATTGATGCGCGATTGGGCTGATAAGTTATTCAATTTCAAAACATAAATCTCGAGAAATCTAACTTTGAACTATCTAGAAAATGTAAAACACGTCAAATGAATAATTCCATCCAGTCAAACAAAAACCGGTTAAGGAACGAAATTGCAAATTTCCAAGAAATGTTACAAACGTTTTACGTGTTTTAGTTTTTGGTTTTTTCGTTTTGTAATTCGCAAAATTACTTTTTTATCCTTTTTATTCCTGAATTTGAGTTTGGGTCACGAATGCGAAGCTGCAGAAAAAATAACTGGAGAAATAATTCTGGACCGGACCAAACTTATCTTTGCATTTTATTTGATTTCTTTTTTTTGGGGGGGGGGAGGTTGGGGTCACGTTTTATTCCATTTTTTCATCGGATGCACCAAGACCAGTCTCGAGGATTGTAATTAGGCATATTTAAAACCAGACCCTTCCTATAGTATCGCATAATTTGATTTTCATGTTTCTTATCTGTAGATTTTAATCAGGCAATGTAAATAGAAAATGATTAAAATAAAAGGGTGTGTCGAAAGCGTAAGAATAAAATCAGAATGCAACATAATTAAGAACAATTTTTATGCGTTTACTCGATGAATTGTTAAATTTGCATAAACTGATCCGATTCCACCAATCAAGATTCAAGCGACAAACGTATTACAGGGGTTTTAGAGGATCCTTAGAAGGCAAAGATTTCACTGCTGACTCAATTTCGAAAAAAAGTTAACCTAACCGGTTCTTGCTTCAGTGGATTCAATTGGTACATTACCTAAAAAAGCGTGATGCTGTCAACCAGCTTATACGCCATTAATTTCTCCCCAAAATTTAGTTGATTCAAGATATTGAGACTACTACAGTTTAAAAGCAAACATTTGGAAATAATAGTGAATCAAAGTGATAAAGTTGAAAATAACTGCATGGAAGCTTTGTGATAGCCTGCATAAAAACGATGATACTACGTGACCCCTCTGCTAATAATCTAGTATTCTAAATAAAATAAAAACAACAGGACTTCATGGGACGTTTCAGAATCGATTTCACATTGTCAAAGCATTCCCTCCTCCTTTTTTTCAAGCGTTGAATCAGACTGATTTTCTTGCCACTGTTTTGTTGGTCGGAGTAATAGGTATATTATATGTTCGTCGATGGGGGTACATATTTCTCTTGTTACTTTTCAAGGTATTTCAATTGAATTCATAGTATCATTCAACTGCGTTTCCGTTGTACATTACCTTATTTTTCTGCGATGTATATAAATAAAAAATAAAAATAAAAAAGAAATGAAAACAAAGAAACAGAAAAAAACAATTGTGTGTATTTTTATATTGCTCTTTGCAATGATTCAGGAATATTATTTTTTATTCGTTGATTTAATTCTAATATATTGCTGTCACCAAGTTTGGCGCGAATTTGGATTCGTTCATTTGCTCTGTAATAATTTATTCCCGTCACTAATGCTTTGGATAAATGAATGGATTATTGTAGAGAGATTTCAGAGTGAAATGTTTCTGCCAATTTATTTAGGGGTCGTTTAAATTAGGTAGTTGGTAGTTCTCAGTACTCACCGTGAAGTAACCAAAGTGTGCACGTGCACATCGAACTTGATCGAATTGATAAGCTTGTGCAAAAAGCCATTCTCAAAATAAATTAATACTCTAATGTATCTGATATATATCTGAAAGAGCCCAGCTGATTTGAAATGAAAACCCAGCAAATTACTGGAAAATAACTAAGCGTCAGGGCCAGATTTGGCGTACAAACTGCTTCTTTCTGCGTCAAATTTCAAGGATTTTAAACGCTTAAACGTCATGTTAGTCTTTACCAAAGAGGTTCGTATTTATGACTGTAAAAGAACATATAGCTGAAAGTATGGATAAAACTTTATAAACAACTGTAAAGTTTTACAATTTGAAATAGTCAAATTACCGTCATCCAATCTTTATTTTAACTTTTTCGAGTGGAAATACTATAACACTTCTAATAAGATTTATACAATACTTTTAAGTGTGTAAACAGTTGAATTTGCGGCCCTTTCTTTTCTTTAAAGGTTGGCAAATTGAATTACAAAAACAAGTGCCAATGATATTCTGCCCATGGTAGGTATACAGTTAAGAGAGGGGGACAATTCTTGTTTCTCAGAAACAAATTACAGAGAAAAGATTACAGATCAGAGTATATTCTTACAGTACAGTCATACACTGAACTAAACTCTGTCATCTTTTCTCAACACCGGTCGAATTATCGATGAACAGAAAACAGCTCAGTTTGAAATGTTACCAGGGGCGCCATTTTGCGTTCGGCTTGGGCGTGGGGGGGGGGGCAAAAATCTGATGACTTTTTTTTTTGTTTTGTTTTTTCTCTTGCTCATTAATACGTAGTTCCCGTTCTTGAGCCTGATTTAAAATCCGGGGGGGGGGGCTCTCCCCAAATGACACCACTGAATGTTACACGAGAACAATGCCAGTCACATGGTGTAAGATGTTCACACTCAAGGTTATAGATTGAAGAGGTATGCTCATCTGACTTCGCGCCACAAGTTCAGTGGCGCGCGCAGTTCAAAATCCAGATCCAAGATGGCCGACAAAAGCAGAAAAAAATCGTCTACTCTTTCCAGAAAACATCGGGCTATTTTCTGCTTTTCTGGAGAGGGAAGCCCAATGTTTTCTGGAAAGAGTATACTATGTTTTCTGCTTTTGTCGGTCATCTTGGATCTGGATTTTGAACTACGCGCCACTGAACTTGTGGCGCGAAGTCAGATGAGCATGCCTCTTTAATCTATAAACTTGGTTCACACTGACTACCCTGAGAGGTTAGATTTGGCGCAAGAAGCGAGTTCTTTAGCCAGTATGAGCCTCTCCAGCCAGTGTAAGCAAACATAAGTATTAAAAGAAGAATGAAACGGTCCCGTCATACACTCATTGAGTTCGAATTTGAAGAGCCTATAATGACATAGGCCGTCAAAATTTTGCAACACACTAAAACTTCCGTCACCTAAACTACAGAGCGAAGAGGAAGAAAGAAGAAAAAACATCATATTGATCAGCCTTTGAAGCAGATTCTAAAATAGCCGTATCCCCTTTTTAAAGCTCCCCCGAGGAGTCTAAATGAATCAGAACGTTTTATGACTATCCAGTTGTAAAAAAGAAGCTCTTTTTTTTCTTTCTTTCTTTCTTTATTCTTTTTTTTTTTCATACCGCAAACGGTTTTTGAGCAGCATCTCTAAAGGGTATTCCCATTGCTCTCTTCCTCGGCAGAAAGCGCCGTTATCGTATGAAGTTATTTTTTTAGAATCTGGAAACAAAGTGAGGATAATAAACCATCCCCTCAAGTTCGTTCGATATGTTTTTTACCTCTGCACTATAGTGCGGAGTTCTCCCATTTAAAGTTTCTTCTACGTCACACATTCTTGCTGTCGGCAAAAGATCTTGTTTTTTTTTTTTCTAAAATCGTCTTCCATAAACGGACATGTTTAATTCCAAGCGTTTCGATTCAAAAGCCAGAGACTTTTTTAAAAAAACAATGGGTACGTTGCAAACTTTAGCTACAGCGCTATAGAGTGTTCAATCTGATGTAAAATCGCGTGAAAAGTCCATTGGTGGCATCAGAAAGTTATAAAACGCAGTATGAAACTCACGAGAGACGTTTAATAAAATCCAAGATGGCGGTCAATTATCGAGCAACCTATATGTATGCACCACGAACATCCAAGGATAGCCAACCTCACAATATCGATCACACCCAATCACAACGTAAACAAACACATAACCTCTGAAACTGTGAGATTGTCAACGTTGGCAATCCTTGGATGTTGAAGGTGCATACATACAGATTGCTCGATATTTTACCGCCATCTTGGATTTCATTAAACGTCTCTTGTGAGTTTATTATCGCATTTCATGACTTTCTGATGCCACCAATGGACTTTTTTGGCGATTTTACATACGATAATACACTCTTTATCGTTGTAGCAAAAGTTTGCAACAGACCCATTATACTGCCAAATAACTTTTACATTTTTTTAGCAAAATTTTGGGACGACAAAATTTTAATCACCCAGTGTTTTGTAATCTTACAACTCATAACTAATCTCCAAGAAAAAAATGAAGTTTACTGATCTCAACCCACCTTGACAGCTTCGAAACTCTTACTGAAAAATGTCAAACTGATGTCCGATAGTTCTTAAATTACATCGATTAGAGTGCAATTTAGGGACCCTCTCTTACCTTAAGAATTCTTGACCCAGAATTTATTTGTTTCATTTGAAATGGGTCCGTTGCAAACTTTCGCTACAGGAACATGACACATTGACTCAAACGAAAAATCAGCAAAAATAACGAAGCGCACATTCAAAACTTTCAAAATCCACTCATTAACTCAGGAGCAAATTTCTATTGCCACAAAACATATTTCACCTACATATATTTACATATAAATGGAAGCACCACGTTTATGTAAACATCGACATAACTTACAAATTTACATTCAAATGTTTCGTTGCTAAAAATATTGCAAAATCAGCAATATTTGTTGGTAACGTAGCATTTCATAAACTGAATTTTTTGCAATGTAAAATGTATTTCCGATTTTTAGCGATGTTTTGCTATTTTAAAAGTCTTCTTTTTTCCTGAGTTGATGAGAGTGCACGAACTTCCGATCAGATCAAAATCGCATTTTCAAAGCAACGAGTTGAGATATCATAATCCCAAATGCCAACGCCCTCAGTTGTCCTTCTCTCATACTATTCTCAATTGGAACGCATGTATTAGGGAAGGATACAAGAGGGATCAAAAATCTCATACGCCTGACCCTGATCTATCCTTTTCTAACGCACACGTTCTAATGATGAAAGAGCGAGAAGGATAAATTTAGCTGGATCCACACGTTCCGCCTAACGACACTGCACCGCATTTGCGCTCGAAAACTTTTTAAACCGTTTTTCTTGAACAACATCGATGGGTCGATCCCGGGCGTAGTAGACAGCTTAGTAATCAACTCTGTAAAGTAATGTGAGTATCCGCAAGTATATATATATAAAACCGGAAGCATGCAAGAGATAGAGAGAGGAAAAGTCGGAAGGATTTTCGTCTTATACTCACTCATTCGAATTTTAAACCTAGTATCGTTTCAAACTTGCCGCCTTGATGAGACGATATCTCTCTCTGTCTTCCTCCTTCTCTCTCCCTCTCTCTCTCTCTCTCTCTCTCTCTCTCTCTCTCTCTCTCTCTCCTCCGAACGGAGCAAGAAAGATTGGGTACAGGGATATAACTCGTAAATGTGTGTGTGTCTATGGTATGGTGGTGGGGGGAGTGTCAATAATATCGTTTAGCATCGATTCCTTCTCCATCGTTGTGCGGTTTGGTCAAAAAATAAGAAAAAAAACTAGTCCCGAATGGAATTGACGCACATTAGATCGGAACATGGATTTTTCTGGACATAAGAAAATTGGTGCAATTTTTTTTGCTTAAAAACAACTCATAGTGTTGTTCTTTTCTTGAAAAAATTATATTAATTGACTCGGATTAAGCTCTTGTATGAATTGTTTCAGATAGTTTTAAGTTATTTTTCTATTTTATTGTTCGCAAATCTTGGTTTTTCTATTCGTAAAATTTTTCCATGACATGGCCATTGGCCATGTTTTGATCAACGAGCTAGAAATTTGTCTAGATTGGCAGTTTTATGAGTAACCTGCGTCCCCACCGTGGAATATTTTTAGGTTAGATTTAAGGTGTAATTTCTTCCGTTTATTCCCATGTATTTTAATGAAGGCGCACAGTGGATTAAAACACGTCTCAGCCCAAGATACTTATATTTAACAGGTATGCTCGACTCGCTTCCCGCGTCATCTCTAGTGGCGCGCAGTTCAAAAAGCATTTCAAGATGGCCGACAAAAGAAGAAAACATTGTATACTCTTTCCAGAAAACATCGGGCTATTTTCTGCTTTTCTGGAGAGGGAAGCCCAATGTTTCGGAAAGAGTATACAATGTTTTATTCTTTTGTCGGCCATCTTGGAATGTTTTTTGAACTGCGCGCCACTGAAGATGACGCGGGAAGCGAGTCGAGCATACCTGTTAAATATAAGTACCTTGGTCTCAGCCTCTGTTTGTTGCATCAAAATTCACGGGAATAAATGGACAAAATAACACATTGAACCTAACCTACAAATATTCTCCACAGTAGTCAAGCAGGTTAACCGCATTAGACTGCAACTCTAGATGAATGTATATCTCTCTCGTTGGTTTTGATTCACTGTGCGACGAGGGGGAGGGACCGCAAAACGCAACGCGCTGTGCGAGGAGCGTATGATTAAAATCGACGGCGAGAAGACGAAATTATCGGGAAAATTTGCGCTCGCCCGCAGAAACTCCTCTGAGGCACAAAAGATTTCTCGGAGGGGGGCAGGGGGTTAAAAAGGGGGGGGACTCCGTGGGGGATCTTTTGTATGGAGTGGAAGAGAGCTGCTGAATAAACACTCCGGAGAACGATTTTCCACGAGCGAGCAAAAGATGAGATTCTGACGTCTTCCCAACAATCGCTCAGCATTTTTAAACCACCTCCCCCTCCTCCCACAAAACCCTCTTCATCCTCCCCCCTTCTCCCCCTTCCTCCCTTTCCCCCCTCCTTCGCCTAAATCTCGGCTGGCGTAAGACTTGACTCCGAACAATAAGCTATTGAACTGATCATGAATCATTACAGACTCGTTCTTTGGTTTTGTTCGATAAAAAAAGAGAGAGAGAGAGAGAGAGAGAGAGAGAGAGAGAGAGAGAGAGAGAGAGAGGGGGGGGCTAGGAGAGAGAAAAGAAAATGAATAATGCCAAGAACGCGCGTGCATTTGCGATCCGGGGCGTTCCGCATGCGTTTTTTCTTCTTTTTTTCCCCTGTAGGTTGAGGGGTCGCCTTCCCTCCTCATCAAATTTCAATCTGAGCCTCGCATTCCGTGAATATGTGTGTATAGTAGGTTTTGTTAAGTTCTTATCCGACAACAACAAAATGAGTCTCGGTACAATATGTCATACGGGGAGTCTGAAAGTGGAACGGTTCAAAACTGTACTCAGTTTAGTTTTTTTTTTTTTTTTTTTTTTTTTTTTTTTTTTTTTTTTTTTTTTTTTTATCAATTTATTTCTATGAAGAAAAAAAGAACTTTGGCTTCCATGAACTTAAGGTAGCCAAAAAATGCATAGAAAATTACCACATCAAATATTTGTTGAAGTCATTTTATGGTCCTCGAAATCGCTGTTGCAAAGCAAAGTGTGTTCAAAGGTGTAAAACTCACGATTGCCACTAATGTGAAAAAAATGCTGATTTAGCAATTAAAATGTTAAACAAATGTGTGAAAAGTTCTAAAAGCTGATTTTACATTATATTTAAGGTGATTCAACACATGAAATTGCTCATTTAACGTCGTCCATGGCTATAAGTCAGCATTTTCACTATGTAAAATCAGCATTTTAGAACTTTTTACACACTTATAGGTGTTAAATCACCATTTTTTTCCAGTGCTAGTTTGCATCAATTTGTCTGCTACAAAATCATCAGTATCAATAATACAAGAATGAGACAAAGACGAGGAAGGGGTGACCAACGGCGGCTCGTGCAATGTGGCAACAATGGGTTTCCTCCATTTAAACCTGTGTAAAATAATCGATTATTTGGTGAGGCGCAGCGCCTCACCTAGTATCGATCTTTTTGCATACGTTTAAATGGCAAAAGTGCACGGTTGTCAGATTGCACGAGCCGCCACTGGGGGTGACTTCTACCTTTTTGAGAACGAAATAATGGGGAAATAATTTTCTGAGCCAGCCTTTGTTTGGACTAGACTCTCCTCTTATATTGATTTTTGAAAAAGTATCAATTCTAAGGTGCTCAGGTTAAAGAAAGCTCGTTTCTACGTGTGCCAGCATACAGGGTGACTGGTAAAAAAGACCCACCCCAAGAGAAACCCATTTTCAAAACTTCATCGTTTTTTTTAACTCGATAGCCTTTAATTATTTATTCTACCCCTAAAAATGTCAAATTGTGACTTCTTTAAACAAAAAAATGCAATCATAGTTTTGCTACGAATTTCGTATTTTTTTTTTATTTTGATGAGGAATCATGAGTGGGTCCTCCTTTTATAATCACCCTGTATAATGTTGTCACTTAAATAGGAGAAAAAAGAGGTGTGCTAATATTTCAGGAATCCCAGAGAAAGAAAACTAATAATAATAGCTTTTAATGCTTTCACACTTGCTTTGATTTATGATTAAACTCTGACTCATATGGTGCACTA
Organism: Trialeurodes vaporariorum; assembly: GCA_011764245.1. NCBI lineage: Eukaryota > Metazoa > Arthropoda > Insecta > Hemiptera > Aleyrodidae > Trialeurodes > Trialeurodes vaporariorum. The sequence continues at coordinate 5,233,455 of VMOF01000002.1, read as the reverse complement.
TTAAAACACGGGGAAATATCAATCATACGAGAATGATAGAATGCGGAGAGTTGGAGAGAGGCTATTAACTCTTCGCTTCTCTCCTCAAACTTTTTAATTGGTAAACTCTCAATGTGAAAAGCTATAAGCTCATACTCGAACACTTTAACATATTGTGATCGAAATGAATGAGAAACAAAAAACAAAAAAATAAAAAAAATAAAAAATGGAAAAGAAAAATTAAGGAGGATTTAAACCCACAGCGCGAATTTCAAAAACAGATATTTCAGCATGAAGCAATCTAACGTTTATTTATGTGTGAGTGTCAAAAAAGTTAGTTCGTGCTGATCCGCGCTTTTATTGCATGTAAGAGATTACATAAAATGCTAACGGAGCGAGCCGGGTTGATCCCCCCTGTAATATCTGTTCGGAGCGTTTGGAGCACGATTTAAACTCTCGTAAAACGTACAACTGTCAAAAGTGAGATCGAGGTGGTTCTTGCGCGAACAACCCTCCTGCGTACCACATTTTACTCCCCCCCAGCCCCCTGGCCCCCATGCTGTCACCGTAAACGGAACATCTACGTCTCTTGCGGCGCACTATGGTCTAAGATTAAAAAAAAAAAAAAAAAATGGTAAAAAAACGGTGAAAAAAATGTCATTCATAATCATTGTTTTCGATCTTTCAAAGCTAAATTTAAAACTTTCCGTTAACATTTTTAGGCTAGTATTATACTTGCTGAAGGTGTTCTCGGTGATTAGAAATCAGGCTTTTGAAGTTTATGAATGATAAATTGATGGGCAATTCATTTTCTTTTTTTGGCCACTTTCTGACGATCTCAGACCATAGTGTGGAGCAATCACCATCGCATGTTCTCACACTTCCATGCGGTTAAGGGATGATATGAGCTGGTGCGTTCCCTGAGATTGGACCGAATGATAACCTTAAGGCAATTTGTGTTTTATTAGTATGGAAGCAACACGATTATTATTTTCCTATTTTTGAATGTAATCTTTTCTATATAATTACAACCATTTTGGCATCGTGAAAAAATGGGTTTTCAGTCAATAGATCTACGTAAAATGTCTACTTTCTCTGGTCCACTGACAACATGACTTCATGGAGTACGTCTACGAAAAAAAGGTCTACCTTGAAAAATGACCAATTTCTAAAGACATTTTCTACATATTTCATGTCCACAAAATAAAAATCCCTAGTATAGTTATTGTCTCTTTTTAAAATATGCCTCCTTTTTTTTTACAAAATCGTACACTATTTGACAAATTTGGAAAATATCTTTCAGACAATTGATTGTTAACTTTCTATTTCTTCCTCAGCTCCAGAAGACTGAATCATTTTCCACGTGTTCATTTCTGTTCTAAATGTGTTGACATTGTTAACAGTTAAGTAGACTATTTTATGATAAAAGTGGACGTATTGTGGAAAGATGCATTAACATACCGATAACATTTATTTTAAAGGCATAAAATACGTAGACTTCTTTAGAATGTGTTCATTTTTCAAGGTAGACATACATAAAGAGACATTTTGTCAGTGGACCAAAAAACATGTAGATATTCTGACCGTATAGTTCGCATTCCTGTAGACCTACTGACCTGAAACCAAATGCCTCTCTATTGATGATGATGATTTATTTTAGTCGAAAAAAACTAATTTGCTATAAAATGAAATTGTTTAAATCAGATACACTTTACATCTTATAGACAGATTAAATAAACACTTTTTTAATTAAAAAAGCAAGTTAACTATGAAAATTTGGTACCTCAATCGGAAAAGCTATTTTGGAGGTTATCTTCGAATACGCAAATTAAATAGACTGAGTGACTTGCATTATAATTTCATTAATCATGTCTGCAGGCCGATCCTTGAAATTCACGACTATTGGGTAGACTGGATAAGAATGGAAAACGGTGATTGGTGGAGACGAGTCTCGTGGTTGCCAAGTCTAATCAAACTGCATAATTTATCTAATTGGTTATTGGGCAGTCTTGGAGTACCTGATAACCAATTAGATAAATTCCGTATTTTGATTAGACTTGACAACCACGTGACTTGTCTCCACCAATCGCTGTTTTCCATTCTTATTCAGTCTACCCAAAAGTCGTGAATTTCAAGGACCCGCTGGTCGATTAAGTGACGAAAGCTAATAATCTACTCTTATAGAAATGTTCCCTGCGTTTGAGTCACCATTTCGAGGCACGCGCAATTTAAGGATTTGTCAGTTTTAGTGATTCAATTTAAGTGTCTGTCGGTTAGTGATTCAATTTCAGTGTTTGTCGAGTCACAATAACTCCTTATCTTACAATGTTTTTTTTTTTTTTTTTTTTTCACTATCACTAATGTAGTCCTGATGAGGCAAAAGTTTACGACAATAACCTCATTATTTTTCCAGGATGATTGATTTCGATTGTAAGGTTGATACAAAGGCAACGACCAACCCAACTCTTTTTTCACTTTACTCTGAAGTTTTCTGATTCTATTTTAAAGTAGGATCTCTCCAGCGGCGTAACGTGCACTTTTGCAATGTTGCGACTTTTGTCCATTCAAATCCACGAAAAATATCGAACTATTATTATAAATATAAAGCTAACGACCCTCCAAAATGTATTTTCTATTTTCCCTAAAACTGGCCGAAGCGATTTCCCTCAAACTTGGAATGATGATTCCTTAGGGTATTTTGGGAAGATCTTTGAAACAAAAATCAGAAAAAGTCGTCTGTGAGCTCCTCAAATTGAGTTTTGAAATTAGAGGGGGGAACTTATTCGGTCGCTTGCCTTCCCTCCTCAGAGCCGTGTCGCTGCGCTGGGCTCTTTTATAAGTCAACAATCAATTAGCCCGTATCCCTAAAATGCTGGCCGTGGTCGAGGCAGCCTAGAATGGCTATTATTCTATGAAAAGACAAAGTTAAGGCTCTGGAATTAGACCTACATCACGGGTAAAATTGACAATAATCAAAGCTGCCAGTTTGTTAGCTATCTACAGCAATGAGGAATTACCGGCTGATCCAAAAACAACTAAATAATTTCGAAAAATAAACATTCAAAACTTTAGTGTCAGAAGTTCAAAATATCGGAAATTCATTTTCAGTGACTTATTATTCGTCGCGTTTTCTCCGCGGTTAAATGACAAAGAGCATCTCAAATATTCCTGAAAGTATTAAAACTGCAATTGGATATGTTAAACCTAAAATGCAGAAAAGTAATATATTAGTAAACGATTAAATAGCACGGGAAGTTTATTGCATATTTAGAAAAGATAAAAAAGTATGACATGAACTAATTGTGAGTTTATTTTAAAGAGAGAGAGAGAGAGAGAGAGAGAGAGAGAGAGAGAGAGAGAGAGAGAGAGAGAGAGAGAAGAGAGAGAGAGAGAGAGAGAGAGAGAGAGAGAGAGAGAGAGAGAGAGAGAGAGAGAGAGGAGAGAGAGAGAGAGAGAGAGAGAGAGAGAGAGAGAGAGAAGAGAGAGAGAGAAAGAGAGAGAGAAGAGAGAGAGAGAGAAAGAGAGAGAGAGAGAAAGAGAGAGAGAGGAGAGAGAGAGAGAGAAAAGAGAGAGGGAGAGAGAGAGAGAGAGAGAGAGAGAGAGAGAGAGAGAGAGAGAGAGAGAGAGAGAGAGAGAGAGAGAGAGGAAAGCTGCTACCTCCGTTTACATCTCAATAGACGCAGATCTGTTCACATCAGCGGAAAATCGGGAGCTAAGTCCCGATAACATAGATAAGCTGGGAATGGTATCCATCGCCCCCCCCTCCCCCGCTCCACCGCACCCCATTCACACTGGATCTGAATACACATTGGAACGTGGGACGAGGCCACTAAAGAGGTATTAGATGTCGGGACAGTAATGACTTGTTTTACATCAAACTGTCGGGCTTTATTCCGACTAAACGATATCACCTGTTCACCACCGTTTCAGACGATTTGACAAGCACTCTTGTTCGGCTCGCTATTCTACGTTCCATTGTGGATGTGACGGGGAGCCATCCAAAAGGCCAATACGGGATAGAAACGTGCAAGTGTTAAACTCTCGTCTGAAGTCGCCCAAGAAATCCTATTATCTGCGAGTCCATTCTTGTGACGCCATTCAGCTCTCCTTCCTAACATCCTCCGTAATAGTTTTTATTGTATGTCCTTTCCAAGAGCAAGAGCCTCCCCGTAGTTGACGTTTCCTCTGCATTTGATCTTTTCTAAACAGTTTTATCCAGTGAAAGGATCTCTGGCCCAAGGTTAGGGTATCAATGCTGGCGCTATATATATGTACAAACATAAAATGTGGTAATAATGGTCATTGGTATTTTAAAAATGAACCCTTCACTTCATAGTGTGACTCTGGAGTCACATGATGTAAAAACCCTTATATCAGACATTGCAATGAATATTTCGACTTATTTCAAATTGCATCACCATAGTGTCACATTGTAAGAAAACATAAAACGGACTCAAACATTTTCCGAAATACTACTAGCCCTCATTATAATGCATTTAATAATGTAAATCATGCCAGGGGAAAATTTTCCCCCGTATCCAAAATCAACCCCAATTTCATTATTTTTACTAAGCTTTCGGCATTTGCGTTTTGAAAAATCCAAGTTAGGTAAAAAAAAAAGAAAAAAAATTGAAAATTTGAAAAAAAAAATTGTTTTCTTCATTTCATGCCATTTTTTATGGTCATACAGCATGTGTGGGTCATTCCATTTTAAATCAACCAGAGCCTGTGCTGCCTAGTCATGGATTTTGGAAATATTTTGTGGGGTGATTGTAACTACTTTTAGTAGCTCAAAACGTATTTTTTCATATTTTTTTAGCTTACGGCCCCTGAGATATAGGCAACCGGAAATTCAAAAATTGCGATTTTAGGTTTATCTTTGAACGCGTGCCACAGCCTTAATACTCAACGGAAAGATACGGTTGGGGTCTCATTTTGATGCATTTTGTGTCTTCTTTGCATTGCTTTAGGCCGTTTTTCATTAATTGAAGGTTTAGCAGGTTGCATACCTATTTGAACTTTGGTGACCCTATTGCAATTTTTCCGATCTTTGATAATTTTTTTTAATAGGATAGCGTTGGTAGAAAAAATTCATACTTTCCAAGCTTTAAGTACACTACTAAGAGTACCTGCTCAAAAAAAATTGGATCTCCTGAGCAATTTTTTCTAGTTGAAAAAATTGCTTAAAGTCGACTGAAATTAAGAAAGACCCAACTTTGAGGTTAAAAAAGTTGGTGTGGGGATTCATGAAAAAATCTTAAAAAATAATTAAAATCACCGCTTTTATGTCTACTTTCAATATTTGAAGTCGAAAGTTTGTGTATTTGATCGCTACAGTCGAATTTTTTTTTTTTTCAAAATTGGTAAAAGTACGATTTGCTCGAACACACGCGATTGAAGTGAATAGAAGAGCCAACTCCTTGAGGTTTAAAAATCTCGCAAAATCTCTAAAACGATTGCTTTTAAGTCCTTTTTCAACGCCTGAAGTCGAACATTTGATTACTGAAGCGCTTCAGTTGAAATACAAGCTTGTAATATTGGTAAAATTTCATGCGACGCCCCTATGCCCTGAACTGAGCTCAGATTGTGGCCGTGCTAATTGTGTTTTTACCGATTTTACGAACTTGTTTTTCAACTGAAGCGCTTCAGTAATCAAATGTTCGACTTCAAGCGTTGAAAAAGGACTTAAAAGCGATCATTTTAGAGATTTTGCGAGATTTTTAAACCTCAAAGAATTGGCTCTTCTATTCGCTTCAATCGCGTGTGTTCGAGCAAATTGTATTTTTACCAATTTTGAAAAAAAAAAAATCAACTGTAGCGATCAAATACACGAATTTTCGACTTCAGATATTGAAAGTAGACATAAAAGCGGTGATTTTAGTTATTTTTTAAGATTTTTTCATGAATCCCCACATCGACTTTTTTAACCTCAGAGTAGGGTCTTTCTTAATTTCAGCCGACTTTAAGCAATTTTTTCAACCAGAAAAAATTGCTCAGGAGATCCAATTTTTTTGAGCAGGTACTCTTAGTAGTGTACTTAAAGCTTGGAAAGTATGAATTTTTTCTACCAACGCTATCCTATTAAAATAAATTATCAAAGATCGGAAAAATTGCAATAAGGTCACTAAAGTTCAAATAGGTATGCAACCTGCTAAACCTTCAATTAATGAAAAACTACCTAAAGCAATAAAAAGAAGACACAAAATGCATCAAAATGAGACCTCAACCGTATCTTTCCGTTGAGAATTAAGGCTGTGGCACGCGTTCAAAGATAAGCCTAAAATCGCAATTTTTGAATTTCCGGTTGCCTATATCTCAGGGGCCGTAAGCTAAAAAAATATGAAAAAATACGTTTTAAGCTACTAAAAGTAGTTACAATCACCCCACAAAATATTACCAAAATCCATGACTAGGCAGCAACATATTTCATTAATGTTGGTTGATTTAAAATGGAATGACCCGTGTATGAAGCGATTGTAAAGTAGAAAAATAATGATTTTGACGGATGAATCGTCCAATTATTTTTGTCACTATTTTTCCGATATATTTGACCACTTGGTGAATTGAAAAATCCATATTTGGTTGAAAAAAAAAGGTCATGCAGTGAAGGGTTAACATTTATTAAAAAAACGAACAATATATCCATCCCATATCACATGGGAGATAGGCCAATGATCTGATCCTGGAAATTCCCGACTTTTGGATGGACTGGATTAGGATATAGAAACCGCCGGTAATTGCTGGAGACAAGTCACGTGGTTGCCAAGTCTAATCAAAATACGGAATTTATCTAATCGGTTATCAGATGCTCAAGACTGCATAGCGTCTAGATATGAAATGAAGACTTTAGAATATTTTTAAAATCTTCCCAGCATCTTGAAGGTAATCTTTCTAAAGTCTTCCTTCAATCACATCCAAATATTTTAAAAGTAGTTTCCAAGACATTTTTTTTCGGAAATACTCTAGAGAGATTGTAACAAGGTAGGCAAGCTTTTGGCAAGAACACAAATAGTTTTAAAATCTTGCCAAAATCTTTCTGCATATCTGGGATGTCCGAAAAAAAAAAAAATTAGATAAATTTCGTTTTTTGTTTAGACTTGGTAACCAACGTGACTTGTCTCTCCACAGATTACCGGTTCCCATTCTTATCCAGTCCATTCGAAAGTCGGAAATTTCAAGAAGCGGGGCCCGCTGTTGTTCTCCAAAATAATTCTCCTCGTTTACTTATTATTTTTAGTAATTTCGTTTTTTTTTTTTTTTTTTTTTTTTTTTTTTTTTTTTTTTTTAACACGATGCAAGTACATGTTCCTTTACATTGATGAATTTCGCACAGTTTCATTTCATTAAATTGACCATACTCGATAGCTAAAGCTCTAACAGCAAACGTTTAAAAACGCGCATCTTTGAGCGCATTTAGTCATAGAAGTAAGCAAAAATATGGACCAAATAGGTGTAAGAATGCCTGTTTATCAACCCGCCTTATCCAAATGAGCACGCGGTGATTTTGACTTCGAAACTCGGTACCGAAAGGGTTAACCTAACTTTCACGGACGACAAAACTTTCCCGGAGGAGTTAATTCATATACACCGAGCGAGAGAACGTCACAGTCGTTTCCTAACATTAAATCTAAGGAAAGGTAGAAGCTAGGGACATGCAGGCAAAACGCTTTCTTTTTTCTTTTGATAATTGCTTACTGCGCTTGAAGGAAGACTTTTTTTTTCTCCGTAAGACGGGAAAACAATCCTAATTCATCCAGTTCCTGGAGTGCAGGTAAGCGGGTGAGGGGGGGAGTAAGGGGGGGGGGGGGGGTAAAACGCGAGGATGCGAGGGTAGTATAGTGCATTGGCTTGGCGCTTAGTCGTGAGAATCATTTTGTAAATCCAGTGAAAGGACGAGCGGTAAGGTGCGACGGGGAGAAGGTAAAATAGAGGGGGGTAGAGAGACTGTGAGGAGGGGGGGTGGGGGGATGGAAGGATAAAAAATATTAATTTTTCCGGAAGTTCTTACATAGGGCGACCATGGGTAAGAGTGCGGCGCACGGGGGATTTGCGGGGGACTTTCCTTTGAATACTAATGATACCCAACGCTTGGCGCATGTCTCGCTTCTCGACGCCCTTCTCCTCTCATCACGGTTGTGTCCCATTTTGGAATATCCAGGCCTGTATCATTCTAAACATCATTTCTTTGTCTTTCGATCCTCCTCCTCTTCTTTTCGTTTTGTTTTTTCTCTTTTTTTGTTTTTTTTTGTTTTTTGTTTTTTTTTTTGTTTTTGTTTTTTTTTAAAAATTGAAACCATCTCCGAAAAAAGGGTCCACAAACAGTGGGTGCGCTCTTCCTGATGATTTTACATTGTGAGAAAATGGAGGTTTTTAGCTGAAGAGAACACCTGTTATTTCGTGAGCCATTTCTCCTCTGAGACAGTTTCAATTTTGAATTTGTGAAATAGAACTGTGGGTGTGCTCTTTCGCATAATTTTACATTCTGAGCAAATGGAGGTTTTTGGCTGAAGAGCACACATGTTGTTTCATGATCCATTTCTCCGGAAACGGCCTCAGTTGTGACATTTTTTCGAGTAAATAGCTGGGACGAATTTGTCCCTGTAGTCGAAACACCGAGAGCATAAATCTCAATTGAAATAAGTGCTGTTTGATATCAATTTGTTATACATTGCGTCATTGCACCAATCAATACAAATAAAAAAGAAATGATCCAAGCCGAAAGATTTTGATTGGGGATCAATTTTTTTCATAAAAAAATAGAATGCTTCCTAGATGTCAAAATGTGGGTCAACCGATTCTTTTTTAGTACCTATTGTTAGCTATTATAGGCTATCAAAATTTAGAATTAATTAATGTATTTATATTTATCCATGAATGAATGAGTAAATTGAACATTCAAACTTAGCAAGTAAATACGAGCAAATAAATAAATGAAAAAAGCTGAAGTTAGTGAAGTGAATGGGTAACGAAGACAGTAAAAAAGTATGTATTAACCAAGTAAATTCAGTAAATAAATAACGAATTGTAAATTAACTAACTACAACGTTGTAAGATTTTACTAGCGGTTAATAGGTTATTGAGATGACTAGCAACTCTCAAAAGGTTAATCTTTGATTCAAAAAGGTATTTGAACCACGTTGTTTACCAAATTACGGTCTTTTCGGGCCCAACTTTAAATTATCATATTTGACCATCCTGATTTTGTTACACAATGTTCTGTCCCAGTATTTTTTCATTTTTTTTTTATTCAAGAAACATTTAGGGTCAGAAAATACTTAGAAACGGATAACATTTTCATCCAAAAGGGCCAAAACTCGGCGAAAATAGTCGAGTTTGAATATTGATGACTCTCAGAAATTAGATATTCGACGGAAAACCCTCAATTTAACTCGGACTGAAAAATACGAATTTCTGAGAGTCATCAATATTCAAACTCGACTATCTCCACCGAGTTTTGGCCCTTTAGGCCGAAGTTTTTGTCACTTTTGTCGTATCTTTGACCGTTCACAGTTTTTACTGGACGCGCGTAAATGTTAGAGTCTGTCGGTTCTTACAAATCCTCCGTGCCAAGAGAAAGGTCGGGAAAACAACGGCCACTGCGATGGGTGGGGGTAGCCGGCATAGCCGCACTGTTACTAAATATTGCATTACTACCTGAATTCTCACCCGCCTTCTAATTGTGAACAGAGATTCCAGGAATCAACTTATTGCAGAGGGTGCGATGTTGGATTTTTCGGGAAATTTTATCAAATGAGCACGTTTCATGGTCCCCTGAGTGAGAAAATACCACTCGTTGAAAATTTTATATACATTATATATATATATATATATATATATATATATATATATATATATATATATATATATATATATATATATATATATATATATATATATATATATATATATATATATATATATATATATATATATATATATATATAAACACGTAAAAACTTAGATCAGCCAACAAAATATAGAAAAACAACTTAAATTGGGATAAAGGCTGGAAACAAATATGCCTTTGGAATGCCTTTTGTTTCCAGCCTTTATCCCAATTTAAGTTGTTTTTCTATATATATATATATATATATATATATATATATATATATATATATATATATATATATATATATATATATATATATATATATATATATATATATATATATATATATATATATACACAGAAAATTTTAAATAGCCCGATACTAAATATAAACGAGAAGAAAAATGGGACACAAGGCTACGAAAACTTAAAAATTTAAGGTGAGACGTTTCGGACTAGAACAAGTCCATTTTGAAAAAATGGACTTGTTCCATTTCCAAAAAATGGTTTTAGAAAATGGACTTGTTCTAGTCCGAAACGTCTCACCTTAAATTTTTAAGTTTTCGTAGCCTTGTGTCCCATTTTTCTTCTCGTTTATATATATATATATATATATATATATATATATATATATATATATATATATATATATATATATATATATATATATGTTTATATGTATGTTTCAGCCAGTTTTACCGTTTTTATGTCCCACGATCCTGTTCGTAATTTTTGGTTTTTATTTTTGAAATTTGTCTCAACTATTCGTTGGGTTTAATTCTTGGATGAGTTCGAAGATGGTGTAAATCCGACAGTTAGTTTTCGCGTTATGGGCCGTGTTTGAGTCGTAAAATGTGTTTTTGAGGTTTATTTTTAGGAGTGTTTGTTTTGAGTATTTTTTGTTGGGAAATTTATGTTAGCCGTTTTGATACGCAACTTTTTTACTCGAGTCATTTTTTCGTTTTTTGCGTTGTAAGCGAGTTATAGTGATGTGTTTTTCGGGTTTTTTGGCAGTGTTTTTATATGAAGAAATTGTTTTTTTGGTTCAAAAATTTTAGTATATATCGTGGAGGATGTTTTTAGTTCATATGCTCCATTTCTTAAATTTTCCTTGTGTTTTACGTGTTTTACGAGCTATTTAGTTTCTTATGGGATTTTACATGTGAAAGACAAGGATAGTGTATTGGTATAATTGCTCGTTCTTTGTTTTACACGTGCACTGTTGCTTAGGTACGTTATTTATTTATTTTCTTGTTTGATCAGCTGCTCTTATTCAGATTTATTCCTCATTAGCGTTACAAAGATTACACATTTTTCTATCTTGGTACTATAATCTTTTTCTCATGGGTATTTTTATTTAAATGTTGAACAGCTGATAAAAAAAAAAAAAAAATGAATAATTCAAAGAAAATCATAATATAACCTATTTATTGAAATTTGTGAAAAACTTATATAACCTAGCTTTTATTTCTTACTTGCATTGTAAAGATTACACATTTCTCTATTGGTAATATAATCTTTTTCACAATAATATTTGGATTTTGAGCAGCTGATGAAATAAAAAAAAAAAAATTAACGAAAATTATAACCTATATTTAAATTTTTGAAAAAATGATGTATCCAAGCATGGAATCTACTTCGTCTTACCGGCCTGCCGGGAGGCATTTTTTTTTTTCAAAATGGATTAGGTTTGTGATCTTTATTCATATATATTTGATAAAAGCGAAAGTTGAAAATCAATTTGTGGGAACGCAAAACTATACCTGCACCGACTCAAACGGTAAGATAGAGTCGAAACTGTTAACTAACAAGTTGGAAGGTAGTTGAATTGGATTCAAGCGCGGGTGCCAAAAACCAATCGATTCCGCTTCGAAAGCATGACCTAAATGAAAACCAACTGCACTCGAACTTTCTCTGAGTTTTCGCCAAAAGCTCATCTTCAAATCTTCTCGTATAGATTTCACTTAAGCAAACAAAATGAACAAACTGTTAGTATGCCGTGTGTTACTTAAAAAAAAAACTGTAGGGAATACCCTACGAACACTTTCTCCCTCCATTTTTATCTGGGGGGACCCCCAGACCCCCCTTAAGTATTCTGAAAGAGACTCCCAGACCCCCCTTTAGAATTTTGAGGGAAACCTCCAGACCCCCCTTTAGAATTCTGGGGAGACTCCCAGACCCCCCTTTAGAATTCTAGGGGAGACCCCTAGACGGCCTAGACCCCCATCAAATTTCAAATATTTTCATCTCTGGACATAATTCCGCCTTCAATTCGAAGTGTTTGCGATTTTGCAGAGAAGATGTACGAATAGTTGCCTACTTCATCCTTTGAAGGCCACTTTAGATCCCTAATTTCAATTCTAAAATTTTGCTTTCAAAAAGTTTTAGAGTTATTCCAGGTCATAAGAAGTTTTTATTTCTTGAGTTGCACTCATTCTATTTTATCTTTGTTCTATCTGTTGGAGTTTTGTTTCCCCCATAATTTTAATAGGTAAGGTGCACTCCAGTGCTGGAATTGCCGCAAAAAGAATAGAGAGACGGCGTCTCTAGGTTATTTTTCCATGAAAATTCAGGAGAATATATTTTCTTAAACATACATTTAACATAAACTGTACAATCAAGCTCAAAATTCACGCAAATTGGGCTGTAGCAAAATTCTGCTGTAAGCAAATGAATAGTTTAATCTGATGTAAAAACCAGCAAAAATCGCGAAAATCACAGTATGAAAGTCTACAGTTCAGTAATAAAATCAAAATACAGCTGCGATGGGAAGTTCGTAATGGCTGTTCAACGCAGGTGTCAAGGGAGATCCCTGTCTATTATGTCACTTTCTCTTCGGAAACACAGAGATATATCTCAATTTAGGTAGGAATCTCCCATATGATACCTGCGTCTCTCCGCCATCAAGCCCGATTCTGAGAGTGAATTTCGTGTTTTGTTTGTGTATTTGTCGTCATTTTTACAGGTTTTTACGCTGGAATCAACTCTTCAATCCTCAATACAGGAAACGTTTGCAAAAGCCCTATTATGAGACAGATATGTTGGCTCTGTTCATTTGAATGAAGTAAATCGAATGCTATAGGCTCCCCTTGAATAGTTGTACGAGCAAAACTCCACTCCAATTGACCCATGAGGATAAATAAAGGGTAGGTAATATCGAACAGGCGTCTGGAATTTATATTGCATCGATTCCAAATTGATATCGCGGAAGACTTAAAACTTCAAACATCCCCCGCCCTCCCTCCCTGCATCCCTGCAACCCCTTCCATGCCTCCTCTCCCTATACTATCCCCAACATTCCTTGGAGAACAATCGACTCTTCCATTTGCTCAAATATTAACTACTATCACTATCACCCTAAAAACACTATGTTCAGATCGTTCCAATTCATTGGCGGATCCAGCAATCTGACAACAGCGTATTCTCCCCCATTTGTTTGCATGAGAAATAATCGATTTGTCATGGGGCTGCAGCCCCTCCAAGAATCGATTGTTATTCATACATTCAAATGAGAGGAATGCGCAGTTGCCAGATTGCTGCATCCGCCTATGTCCAATTCATTAAATAATTGGGTTGTCATTCCTCTTCCACTTAATTTAGAGCGCTTGCCCTTTGATGACATTATATACGGACAATGGCGTACGCAGGAATTAGTCTCTCTCACTCTTTTCCCGTTTGAGTGTATGTACTAGAAAAGGAAAGAGATAGGGGCTGAAGTCACGTTCGAGCCCTTGTTTCTGTCCATTTCTTACTCACGTGTGCAAATGGGGAAAGAGAGAGAAAGACAAAATCCTGTGTACGCTATTGTATACGGAGGGGAGTATAGAAAGCATCAAAGGTGCTCTCTTACCAAACCGGGTCAAAAATCAATTTGGGACTTTTGGAAGATAAACTGATTTCAAGTATGTCTTTGAAGAGACGTTTTAATTCCTTTGAGCTCAATCAAACCGCAAGCCAACAGTGCGGTATCCAGTGGCAGCGTCTGAAAATGTCTCTCCGTTTGTTATTCTTGGATAAGGGATTGAATTTTAGTTAAATCTGAAAAGCACGCTTCGTTATTAGTTGTTCGGTGTAAAATAACAATGGAGCTCTTGCAAACTTTTGCCGTGAGCTATAATGAAAATTCCAATCTGATGTAAAAACCAGCGAAAATCACGAAAATCACACTCAGAAAGTCTAACATTCAAATAATAGACTCTCACACGGGAAAAAAAAAAAGATTCATGAAAATAACCATACGGATACCTGATTTTGGCACCTGCTAGATGTTATGGTAATGTTAACCAGAAGTATACTATGTTTTGACTAGGTACTAGGTGATGTTACCTGATTTCAAGTCGAATTTACTCAAAGTATCGGTAAATGTACCATAATTCTGGTCAAGTTTACCATAACATCTAGCAGGTGCCAAAATCAGGTATCCGTATGGTTATTTTCACCGTAGTTTTTTTTCCGTGCATAACTGCTAAAACGGCAAGACCGGAATGGTGGTTAAACGCAGGATTCTGGGAGTGAATTCCACGATTTTTTAGTGAACTTGTCAATTTTACAGGTTTTTATGCAATAATCAACTCTTCATTCCATGTAACAAAAGTTTGCAATACGTTGGAATCCCAACATGTTGTCCCAACATTTTCCCAATATGTTGGAATTGCCGTAGAAAGAATACAGAAACGGCGTCTGTAGGTTATATTTCCATGAAAATTTAGGAGAAAATGTTCTATTAAACATACATTTGACTTAAACTGTATGTTGGTTTGCTCCAAAAAAAGAGAGGACAGTAAGAAAAAATAACTAATGGTAAACTTGAACCCCTTGAAAATGTGAAATTTTTATTTTTCAGACCTGATTTCAGTTTACTGGACATTTAAACTAAAGGTTCCTCGACTGGAGGTGCCCTAGCATGTCACACTAGATTATGTTTACGAATAACAAATAAATTAAAAGGGTGGACTTGCGAGAATTTTCTGTCCTAGGAAAATCGTGCGTCGACAGTTCCTAGCTTTCCTAGCACTCCAATAGCACATATAGTCGCTAGGGGTACGAGGGTTCTAGAGTTAATTTTTTCTCAGTCTATATCCTCTGTTTGAAATGTTCGTTCAATGAAGGTCAACCGTTCAAACGTGGTGAGTAGTGAAAAAGGTACTCGGAAGTTTAATGATACGTTTCATTCTGAACCTACCTTTTAAGTCATCGGCATTTCCTACAATTTCCAAGGTTCCAGGACTTTTCGTCCATCGACTTTACGTCCACTAGTTTTATGTCCACCGCTTCTTTACGTCCACAAAAACAAACGTCCATCATCGTAATAATTGTGGACATTAAATGTCCACAATTGGACCACTTGTTTTTTCTTCTTTCTTAAGAGATGATTTTTTCTTCTTTCTTTCACAGAAAATTTACTTTGTTTACCCAGGAATGTATTGAGACATTTCAGAGATTTTTATTCGAGTTCCTGAAGCATTTTCTCCTAACTCCAAATAACCCTGAGTAAGTAGCATTATAACCCAGAACTTGCTTTTTTTTAACTACGGACAACTGTTTTTTTAACTATGCGCCGCTGAAGGACAAGAATGATGAAGTATACCAAGTTTTCCTATTACTGTCACAGAAATAAATCTATTTTCGCACCTTTTTATACAATATTTCCCATTTTATGCTGTTATTGAATTGTGGAGCAAAGGAGCTCGGTGGACGCAACATAAGTGGACATGTGTTAGTGGACGTCACTTCTGTGGACGTCTATAGCTGTAGACATTACAGTAGTGGACATAAAAACAGTGGACGTAAAGCCTGTGGACGTCAACAAAGTGGACGTAAAGTCCGTGTAGCGTTTCCAATGAGCAGAAAAAAATTAATGAAAATCCACTTATTTAAAAAAGATTTTTTTATTAATATTTATATTTATTTATTATATGACAGTGGTAAAAACAAAAAGTAATAATGGAAATCGACTAAAACGAGAAAAAAAAATCGAGGCTATTGACCGCAATCGGTTAATAATAACAGCGATAAGTACTTTTGACGGTATGGTTGGCTACTAAAAGGGTGAAAAAAAGGTAAACAAAGTGTTCGGCAGGCTCGACTCTATATTTTTCTTTTTTGCCTCTATACACGCACCACTTAGGACCTTTATTCAAATAGTGGGCAACGGTTCGCCTCGGGGATATTTTTGTAAATATTTGCGTGAAGCCTTTTTAGTTGACGCAGCCTCTCAACCCCCTTTCACCCCTTTCTTTCACCATCTCCCCTTCACCCCTTCACCCATTCACCCATTCACCTGACTCTCAATAAACATAGTGGCTTCACTTTTCCCATCGAAAGATGTCGTTTTGTTGTTGTTTTTAACAATCGATGAACATGATTCGAAGGAAGTGACTATACCTGAGTGCTGATCCTTGAAATTCCCGATTTTTGGGTTGATTGCGGATAAAAATGGAAAATTGTGATCGGTGGAGACGAGTCACGTGGTTGCCAAGTCTAATCAAAATACAGAATCTATCTAATTAGTTATAAGATACTCGAGACTCCCCAATAAGCAGTTAGATAAATTCCGAATTTTGATTCGACTTGGCAACCACGTGACTCGTCTCTACCAATCACCGTTTTCCAATCCTATCCAGTCTACCCAAAATTCGGGTATTTCAGGAATCGGTCCATTGATCTGCTTCCATCTATATAGACTTCCACATGGAGTTAACTTTAAACGCATTTAAAGGTTGGACGAGATGATCGTTTCAAGTGAATTGTCAGTGCTGTTTTATTCCTTCTCGTATGACGGACCAATCTTTCTGCTTTAATTATTTCCGCATGATCGTTTGGTGTTTATATTTTTCATATCTTTTTTTTTTTTTTTTTTTTTTTTTTAGAGCATGAGTGTCATGCTCTATTGAAATCGTTTCTACAAGGTCAATAATGCTTTTCTTATAGGAACGGCATGGTTCGGGGGTCCGCTCGGGGGATCGCTTGGTTTCAGTATCGAGAACGGGTCCTCGAGGACCGATTGACCCATGTGATTCCGCCAATCCGGTGTCCTCCCAATTTGCCGCTTTTTCTTTGTGGCGGGAGTTTTTGGCCAAGATTGAGGTTAAGCATTTTTGGGAATGTAATTACGTTACTAATTTGGATCAGACTTCAACGAAATTTTCTGTATGAGATATTGAGGTTTTATATCAGAGGATTGTGTCCATGTTTCGTGTATTCTGCGATTTAAAATGCATTTAGATGATTTCAAATTTCCAATCCTGTTATTGTTGATGTTTCGGTCCGCTAAAAGAGTTCGTTTGGGGAACGCGATCGGCGTTGCGTTTTAAGGTGAATCCTCAGCGACCTGTAGTAAGATTCTCATCCGCTAGATAACGCCACTGTTCCGCGGTCCAGAAACCATGCTTTTTCCGCCTTTAATCGTTAATTGCGAGAGCTAGAGTTAACTTTTCGAAAATGTAAGAACGTTGCGTTCTAGATCAAATCCTAAGGAAAATTTTAAGACCATTCCGAGCCATGGACGAAGATATAACTAAGGACTGCCGACTTCCTATCTCCGCCCCTGTTAAAACCTGTTAGCGGGTTTTCGAGCGCGACCGCAGCGCTCCAAGCAGCAGTAAGGGTCAACTAAAAGCGAACCGCTGCAGCGGTGGCCGCTCCGGCTCCCTTTCTCCCATGCCTTCCCGCAAATGTATACCGTGTAGGTAATTTGAATCACGATTGAACGAAGGGAACAAATGATCAGCGAATTAAAAGGAAGCAAAGTCCGCTAAAAAGCAAACGTCTGGAGTATTTCTTGAAAGATTCCTGAATTGTCGAAAATGATTAATCAAGGACTGAAATACTATACATCACAGTTAACCTCAAAACGGAATCAAACAAGAAAGAGTACATAGACATTTGTTTTATTAGTAGAGATCAGGCGACTCTTTTAATTTGCTGATGATTTCTGTTACCTTGTCCAAAGTTGATTCTGAATTTCCCTTGCTTTCGATCTTCCATTGAGATACTGAGTTATCTGATCCTCTTGGGTCGCCGACAACAGTTGACAGCCATGCCATAACAGACCAACTCCTACAACGGTTTTAGCAGTAGCACAGCATGTGAGCATGGACACATCGCCAGGATCGCTCACTTGAAAGAGTAGTTCAGCTGACCGCTGCTTGGAGCGCTGGGGTCGAGAGCAAAACAGGACTAACAACAGTCGGCAGTCCTTAGTTATATCTTCGTCCATGGTTTTGCGACGACCTCCCGTCCCCTTTGCCCTCCCCACGAACTACTGCACCTACGCCTACAACAGTTGCTTGCCGCGTTGTGCAGATTGCATGAATGATGTGTGTCCATCTACTTCATCCCAATTTCACAGCCATCACGGATGCCACGCCCGCCACGGGTCTTCTACCTGGTTTTATGCGACATCGGTCATCGTGGCCCAGTGTTACATGGTAATCAGCGGCGGATTCGGGAAAGGCACGCCCCCCCCAACTCACGGTAGCCTTTGCCTTTTTTCAACAGAAAAAATCCCATAAATTCCTCCCTGCAAATTTGAAAATTCATAGGCGTGAAGCCCCCCCCCCTAAAAGAATTTTCTGGATCCGCCATTGGTAGTAATTTTTGCGGCACACTACGCCGGATTCCCGTGCAAATTCCTACACTTACCTTTCTCCCTTATCTGTCAATGGGCGCTCCCCGAGGGGCGGCGCGGCGCCCCCCCCCCTAATTCAGAAAAATCAAAACTTTACAATAAAAAAGAATCGGAACATTCGAAGATCAAATAATAACGAAAGGAGTAAGAGTTAACAAACTTTATTCTTAGTTTACTTTACAATTTTAATTAGGGGCGTAATTTAGGGGGGGGCAGGGCGGGAAGTAGCCCCCCCTAAGCAGTGGTGCCCAACCACCCCTTGCCACTATACAGCTCGCCCCCCAGTTTCAGGATTCCTCTCCCCCCCAGATCTAGACCTCCCCCTGATTTTTACCCCACCCCCTCCTGATTCAGACGACATCATACTTCCCACCCGTCATCTCCCTCGCCGAAAGAAGTTTTAAAATCTACTAGTATGAACGTGTCTACATTGGCAACTACCGTTGGCAACGAGAATTTTGCGAACTTCCTTGAAAATTCAGAATCCTCTGGTCGATAATTACATGATTAGAGAATGTATAGGCAAGAGTTTTGGTTTTGTTAATTTAAATAGGTTAACTCTTAGAATTCATCAGGACAATGAAAATAAAGAAGGAATAGTTGTACTTAGCTTTTTACTATTTCTATCATCTGATGCTGTCACTTTATTCATAATATCAAACACGTCAAAAATAGAATTACTTTTGATACAACTACATGCTACAATCACTTACAATTTCTACCATTTGGAAGGATAATTGATTTATTTTCTATTTTGGGCGGAAGTGGGGGGGGGGGGTTCTCTAGACTTGCCCGTCTCTAGGTGGTGTCCCCTAGACCTTCCATTGACATTCAAAAAGTTGCCCCTCCGGGCAATTGTTTTACGGGTGCCCATGTCTTTGTCCATGGTCTCTGAACCAGAAATTGAACGTTCTTCCGGTCTGTGGTTGCCTTCTTTTCTCATAAGTTTAGACACGGCCACCCTGTAAACCCCACAACAAGTTAAAAGTCCGCAATCCGCACCCTCGACCCGCAGCCACTATCAAAAGTAAATTGCCGGTTGACTTGCAGGTACTCTCCTCCTCCTCCCCCAACTTAGATTAGACACAAATATAAAATTAAAAAAAAAAAAAAAAAAAAAAAAAAAAAAGTGAAAAATAGAATGTATGCCCCATCAAAGGGCCCCCTCCACAGTTTTCCAAGAGAGGGAGCGACCCCCTTGCCAGCGTAACTCCGAAAAAAGTAATTCCAACTGGGGTCCAAGTAACTCAAGTAAGGTCTCAAAATGAAATCAGATGGATCCAAAATTTTAACGGCGAGTACCGGTAAGCTTACTCTTTTGATCGGTCCAAACCGAATTGCGATACATCGATTTACTCTCGAGATATCGATTTTTCAAAGGCGCGCGGTATAGGGTCAGAAATCTAAGATTCTCTAAAATCCGCGAATTTCGACTCTCATGGACCTAGCATGCGCCGTGAGAAGTCATATGTGAGTTTTTTGAGTTCACATGAAGTTCATTAAGGGCCCTGACAAATGTCGGACCGATAAAGTCTATAACGGGGGGGGGGGCGTGGCCCCAACTCCAGCATAAGTCTCACATACAATGTCTAACTGCGGCCGCGGGAGGTCCCATAAGATCCGTTTAAAAACTTGGATGGATCTGAATTTTTTTCAAGAATTATCTAAAAGCTGAAGCTACCGCCCAATCCAAACCGCAGTGCGCAATCCATCGATTCGTTCTCGAGATATCGATTTTTCAAAGGCGCGCGGTCTTGTCAGATCGACCTTAGAGGGGCGCTGGAGGCTGGAAAAAGGCGAATTTCGTCTCTCACGAACCAGTCGTGTGCCGTAGTATATCGGTTCCGCTTTTTTTCGGGTCCCAATGATGTCCCGAGAGGGCCCAATGCAGTTTCGAGCCAAAAAATATCATCTTAGGGGGGGAACTACTCCCCGTTTCAGCGTAACTCTGACAAGAAATGTCTAACTGCGGCCGCGAGAGGTCCTGTAAGGTCATTAAATAAACTCGGATGGATCTGAAATTTTCGAGGTTGTCAGTCACAAGCAAGCGCTTTCGACCGGTGCAAACCGAATTGCAATACATCGATTCACTATCGAGATATCGATTTTTCAAAGGCGCACGGTCTTGTCAGATCGAACATTGAAACAAGCTGTGGATACTCTGTATCCGCGAATTTCGTCTCTCATGGACCGTTTAAGCTCCCTTAAAAATCGAATGAGCTTTTTTCAAGTTCACATTACGTTCCTTAAGGGCCTATATGAGTGTCGGATGACATTTGATCAATATTAACATTCATTTTTTAATCTGAGACAAAAAGAGCTGAAACCATAAAGACGAAGAATTTCCATCGTGATGACTTTGGTTCAAGCGAGGAAAATTCTATAGAAGTCCCAAATAACTAGACTAGACTTTCCGGCTTGCTAGGATTGGTATTAAGAATTTCCTTCCTGATGACTTTGGTTCAGGCGAGAGAAATCTAAAAAAGTCCCAAATAACTAAACTAGACTTTACGGCTTGCTAGGATTGGTATTGCGTCATCCGATTTTAAAGGAACTATCACTATCGAAATCGATTTTCAAAACCACAGTATTCACCTCGCCTCGTGAACAACTGTTTCAACACGCTTTAAGTAAATTTTCATTCCCACTTTGACCTATCAAGTTATTTTTACAGCGATCACTGTTATACAAACACAAATGCAGCGTTGCGATTGACTTTGTCGCAGTTTTGTACTATCAATATGGAACTCCACACTTACAATGATTTACGGCCGACACTCATGCTCTCTTTGCTAACACTGTTCCAGTGTTGCAAGTTCCAACTTGTTTTTTTTTTTCTTTTTGCTTCTCTTTGAGACTGTTTGTTTGCATTTACGAACGATTTTGTGTGAGTGTGTTTTTAGGGGAGAGGAAAATATATCGGTCGGCACTATCCCCTCCCTCTCCCCCTAACGTGACGCACGCAAACTGAACGAAGACCGTGCCTTCATTCATACGCGGATATACAGGAATTTGTATTTCTCTCTCTCTCTCTCTCTCTCTCTCTCTCTCTCTCTCTCTCTCTCTCTCTCTCTCTCTCTCTCTCCTCCCATTTGAACGCGAGTATTAGAAAAGGATAGCATAGGGGGGCATCACGTCACTTTAGCCCATGTCTCTGTCCTTTTCTAACACACACGCTCCAATGAAAGAAGAGAGAGAAAAACAATTTCCTGGATCCGTCCATGCCTTCATTGCACTCGTGCTGAGCTGTATCTTTTAAATGAGATTCTATTCTAACACTCTCATATACATTCCCCGGCCGTTTAGACAAGTTGTCCTTCCAATGTGTACCTACACACTGAACGTCAGTGTGTGTGAGTGTGTGTGTGTTTGTGTAATGTGTATGTAAAGAGCAAGAGCGTGTGAGTTTTCTGGTTAATTGCACCTTTTAGAATTCTTCCGGTTTCTCTATACTCGTCCTTTTTCCTGACTTCGCTTCGGCTGGGCCTTGGGATAGGGACGTATGGAAGCGTTCGCACCAATGCAATGCAATCCTTACCAATACACACCCAACTTACTTTCGGGACCTTTTTCTCACACTGAGATAATTACTTTTTTAATCCATGGTATGTATTTCGTTAGTGTCTTAGGAACTGCACCAGGGCCAGAGCCGTCATTTCGGATTCGGCTTGGGGAGGGCAAAAATGTGATGACCTTTTTTTTTTTTTTCGCTCATCATTATGCTTTTTAGAGTCCTACACTCTACCCTTTATATTTACGGCCCTGAATTTTAACACAACTCGTAGGTGACGATGCATAAAATTTCCGTTCAAAACATTTATTCTCTACCCCCCCCCCCCAAAAAAAAAACCAAAAAGGTCATCACTTTTTTTTACTTTTGGCAGATCCTTGAGGGCAGGGGGCACCCCCCCCCCCCCCAGCCCGGCAAATGACGCTACTGAACTGAACGGTGAAATCCTGACTGATTGTGTGAGGGAATTCTTTATGAATCAAAAATGTCTGCTGCCACAAGTAAAAGATTCCTTGTTGTGATAGTGATTCTCCTTCATACAATCAGAACTTTACTTCCCACAGCGGAAACTGTCACAAGTAAACGTGTTTCCTTGTTTTTAAAGAAGTGGTGCCTCTCAGTGCGCAAAGTATTTAAGTTTAAAGATGCACGCGAAAACATTTTGTCTACTTATTTTGACAAGTTAGACAAACAAGCTCGCCAAGTTTTGCCTCAACCTAAATTATTTTCTTCTATTTTAATAACTTTTCGTTCGGGGAGGGGGGGTGGTTAATGGTGATAGCAAGATCTATTAATACCAGGCCGGTCCAATAGGCGGTCTATACCAACGTTCCTTCGCTACGCGGTTCATTCACAGTTGTATTCCACATAAAAGCTATGTTTGATTCCGCCGAGTGAACCGCACAACGAAGGTGATGATGCCAGCCAGACCGAGGTCTACATTCTCAGCAGATCGGGGTTTAGATTCCCAGTAGACCAGGGAGACGATGTGAAACGGAACGTGTTAGCCCCGCCTACTCGCTATTAAACTAACCAGGTATTAATAGATCTTGGAAGATAGAACCAAAATATGTGGAAATTTTAAGGATTTTAAGATATAGGCCTGAGACTCAAGGAGGGAAAGTTAAGGACCACATGAAATGTTATTCCCAAGTTTTAGAAAAATCGGACGATTTTTTCCCCCTGCAACTCGTGTTGACAAACTTTAAATCAGAAACATCGAAAATTCCCGTGCGTAACACAAACCGTCAATTAAAAAGTTTTAAAGACATCCAACAAGTATATCAAACTTTGCAGACTCGTTTGGTTAGTTTAGGAAAACTTAGTTGTTTTTCGTTTCAATAATGAGGTATGGTATTGCAAGTGCTTCCTCTGATTGGACAGTGTGACTTAAAAGTCACTTTGCGGCTAAATTTCCATGCAAAAAGGTGGCACATGTAAACGCAACGGAATGTAATTTCTTTTTAGATACGATGTTTTTGCTTAGTATGTTCGTGAAGTATGAGTGTGCGGAAAGTGACGCACTATCGGGCGGGATAAAAATTAGCCCCCCCCCCCCTCCCGCACACTCCTGGGTTCGGGCGCCGCAAAGCAAGTCTACAGAAAAGGTGCACCCCCCTTCCCCACAATAATTTTTGTTGGGAAGAGGAGAGGTGCTCTGTGCAAGCCACACCACGAAAGCTCAAACGAATCTCTACCCGCAGAAATTTCCGTGGCTGCTCTATAGAATTAACGAAGCAAGGAAGGGGAAAAATGATGGCAACAACTCATGCAATTACGAAAAAAAGAAATAACAAAATTAAAGGGTACCTGCTTTGAAAGTATTAAATAATAACTCCCTTAGATGTATTTTTTAGAAGGTGGGTTTTAAATCTCCAAAAATGACCCCACAGTTGAGGAATTTCAATAGCGGGAAAAAAAAATCCAACAGACGAACAGACAAGAACTTTCAGAGAAATGAACAAAAAAGTCCTTTTATGATACAAACTCGGAGCCTTTAATTTTGACTGGGGAAAATGGTGTCATGGTTTTTATTTTATTTATATGTGCGGTCTCAGTCTCTCACCAATTTGGGTGCAGTGGACTATATCGAAGAATGAAATGAAGATGGAGTAATATAAAAAAGAAGAGAGAAATATATATACTCATAACTTTCCGAAATTATGATATTAGAGTCTCTTATATTAAAGAGTCTTGCCATACGAGGTACAGATTGTGATTGACTGCTGGATTTCAGACTGTCACGTGGCTCAAGGAGACGTTTTCTGTGCTATTCTCCATAAGATGACCGTTAGAATCAGAGCTGCCGTTTTGTGTATAATCAATGTTATTTTTTCTATTCACCGATGATTCCACCGGTTGAGAAAAGATTACACAGTTCGGTTCAGTGTATGACTGTAATGCACGAAAACACTCTGATCTGTAATCTTTCCTCAATCGGTGGAAACTCCGTTTGTTAATTAAAATATCCGCAAGTTTTATAAAGCCATCGAAGACTCCACCGGTTGAGAAAAGATTACAGATCAGAGTTTTTTCGTGCATTACAGTGATACACTGAACTGAACTGTGTAATTTTTTCTCAATCGTTGAAATCATCGGTGAATTGAAAACTAGCATTAATTATACGCAAAACGGCAGGCTCTGGTTAGAATGCCTCTTTCGAGGAAGTGCAGACGCTCTTCCTCGATGATTACAACCAATCAGAGTGGCGACGCCTCCTAGCTTCACCTTCCTCTTCACGTGACGAGGCTCATCCGTATAACTAAGGGACTCCAGATGAGATCTAAGACTTTCAAACCCTGTCACTTCAGCAAGGATTCAAAGTTCAGCCCCAAAACTTCTGGGTCAGAGGTCAGTTGTGCTAACCATTGGACCAAAAAGCCGTCTACGAGAAGCTTTTATTTGATGGTTATCTATCTCCAGAAAGTGCCAAATGGTGCGTTCTTGGAACATTTATTGTCCTTCAAATCAATGGATTCCTTACTTGTCCCATGATTTCAGTGGCAGTTTCTCGTAATAAGCATTATTTAGTTATTGATTTATGTTTTTTTTTTTTTTTTTTTTTTTGTGAGGGAGGGGAATGACATTTGGTCTGAATAATTTGTTGAAGGGCACCATTATTTGATTCTTCTTAACACCAGTGGCGGCTCGTGCAATCTGGCAACCGTGGACTTTTGCCATTTAAACGTATGCAAAAAGATCGATACTAGGTGAGGCGCTACGCCTCACCAAGTAATCGATTATTTTACACAGTTTTAAATGGAGGAAATCCATTGTTGCCACATTGCACGAGCCGCCGCTGCTTAACACTATTAGTATAAGACACAGAAAAAAACGTTTTGTGAAAATTGCAAAAAAAAACAAAAACAAAACAAATGCTCAAAACGGAGAGTACAATTTAAATCGCAAAAACAGTACTTCAAACAATGTCTAGTTAGAAAACAATGTTGTGAGAATCGCAAAAGAGTATTGCTAATTTATCAAAAAAATTGCTACTAAAATAAAACATATTGCAAAGATCAGCAATACTTGTTGGTGAAGGAGCAATTCATATAAACTGAAATTGTTGCAATGTATATAAAATGTATTCTCGTTTTTTTGCAATATTTTGCTATTTTAACATTCATATCATTTTCTGCGCAAGCTAATTAGTCAACTCTCCAAGCGCTCATTTAAATCAATTGAGTAGATAAATACATACAAACGCTATATCGTAGTACTTACCGCAGTACCGTAGTGGTACTTACTTTTGCTTGCATCATGAATTGAAGGCGCTCAGAGAAGCTTTCTTTCAAAATCCATGCCCTTTATTCAAAATTTATTTATTTTCACGAATAAATCGAAACCATAATGAACAGATCAAAGCAAACGAATGTGTGCGAGATTGGTATCTAACAGTGCTGTAGCGTGCAATTTGGCAAGGTTGCAGTTCGTCCATTTAAACCCATAAAAAAGGTCGTATTATTGAGTGTTCGGTGAACAACTTCGTATTTGACCTTTTACATTGGTTTAGATGGACAACATACAACATTGCCGAAGCTCACGATACACCACTGGTATACCTAAAGGATTAAAACTCACAAAGATTCAGTGGTGTCGCGTGCAATCTGGCAACGTTGTATTTGGTCCATTAAAACCCATGAAAAGGGTCGAAACGTTGGGGGTGCACAGTGCACTCCCTCGAATCGATATTTTACATGGGATCAAATGGACGAAATGCTGCGTTGCCGGCTTGCACGTGACGCCACTGCAAAGACTCATTCATCTCTTTCGTACTCAGTGATTCGTAAGTTTCGAGTTTGAAAAAATAAAAAAAAATAAAAATCCAACTAAGTCACGGCAAAAATGCGAACCTCCAGAACCAAAAAACGACGCCAATAAAGAGAGGAAAAAGCTCAATAAAAAATGCCCCAGGCGGCTGGTGGAAAAGCAAATAAATAAGAAAGACTTGCGCTTTTTTTAATCAAATCGCGACTAGGATAGATCATTGTGAAGGGGGTGTATGGGAGGGTTATGAGCGGAAGAAAAGTGCGCCAGTCAAACCATGTACTAGTCAGATTAACAATGCGCGAGCTCAAGATGTTGAAAGAAATTGCGCGCCGTAAACGCTGAAATTGTTTCTTATACTTTTCTTCAATAAACGCGGAATTTGCATGCAGAAAGAGAAGACCCAAAAGCTTGGCTCCTGTCTTGCTTGATACAGCTGCCGCAGGGCCAAAGACTTGGAATTCAAATAATTATTTGAATTGCTGCTTTGAGAGAGTGAATCCGATTCAGTGGCGTCGCGTGCCATCTGGCAACAATGCAACTGCTCCATTTAAACTCATTGAATGTATCGAATTTTCCTTGTGCACTGTGCACCCCCTGAATTCGATATTTTACATGAGTTTAAATGGATGGAATACAGTGTTGCCAACTTGCACGCGACGCCACTGATCCGATTGTTTAAAGATAGTTCTTGATCTAAAAGTTTGAAAATACTTATTCGATCCATCATCTTGCTGGATATAGGGCTAGCGGAATGTTTAATTTGCGATAGCTGATTGACATTCTCTGCGGTTTTTCGTTTTATAGTTGAAACAAAATACGTCTTTTGATCAAATAGATCCAACTTTTTTTTTTTTTTTTTTTTTTTTTTTTTTTTTATCTTGTCATCCTGAAAGAAAGTTCTCATAGGAACAAAGGTCGCTCAAAATTTTTTTTCGAACAATCAAGCTTAAAACTTACGCAAATTGGGCTCTAGCTGCTGTAAGCAAATGAATAGTTTAATCTGATGTAAAAACCAGCGAAAATCGCAAAAATCACACTAAAAAAGTCTACAGTTCGGTGATAAAATCAAAAAAACAGCTGCGATGGCAAGAACTTAATGGCGGAGTTACGCAGGTATCATGGAAGATTCCTGTCTAATTCGTCTTTTTCTCTACGTAAATGCAGAGATATTGTCTCAAATTAGATAGGGTAAGACTCTCCCATGATACCTGCATTTCTCCGCCATTGAGCCCAATTCTGAGAGTGAATTTTGTGATTATTTCGTGTACGCATCGTCACGTTTACTGGTTTTTATGAAAGAATCAACTCTTCCATCACCTGTAGCAAAAGTTTGCGAGAGCCCGTGCTCTGCTGTAAAGCGTGTACCTGCAACTTCCAGTCAGGAGGCCAGCAGCGGTTGACAGATGTCGAAGAGTCTGATTATTCCTCTTATCTCTCCCCCTCTCTATAAACTCCTCCTTCATACGCACCCTCTCTCACGCTCAAACAAGCACTGCCTTACACTTATTAGGCGAATTTTCGAGACGAATATATCCAACGAAATTATACAAAATCATATTGCCAACCTACGCATGAAAACATTGGATGACACGAAACTGGATCGTGTTTTTTCGAACTTTTTCGGTGTTTTAAGTAATCGATGGCATCAACTCGATTTTGAATTCAAGTCCGGAGGTGAATTCGAAATCGAATTGATGCCATCGATGCCCCGAAAACAAATCTAAAAACACAATTGAGTTTCCTCAAATATGTAGTTACGTTGGTATTGTTCATGATATTCGATCTCGAAAATGGAGCTATTGCACACTTTTGCTATAAGCGATTTAATAGTCGATTATGGCGTAAAAACCTCAAAAAATAACGATGGCGGCACTAAAAACTTCCAAAATCCACTCCTAAACTCAATAAACGCAGTTATTTGCGGGAGCGTAATGGTGGCCGAAGGCACTAACAATGGGAGATTCCCATCTAACAATTCTAAAACTCCATCAAGAAGTGACCAATAAGAGACGACTTTCATTTGACACCGGTGTCACTTGGTGTTGCGGTACCATTCATCGGATGTGGATCATCACTCTGATGACTAATTACTCTGTGAATCATCTTTGTCAGCATAGAAAGAGTGACGAAATTAAGATAGGAATCTCCCATTGTTAGTGCCTTCGGCCACCATTACGCTCGCGCAAATAACTGCGTTTATTGAGTTTAGGAGTGGATTTTGGAAGTTTCTAGTTCCGCCATCGTTATTTTTTGAGGTTTTTACGCCATAATAGACTATTAAATCGCTTAAAGCAAAAGTGTGCAATAGCCCCATTCGCCTTTTGTGACAAATTAAATTGGATTAGGAGGGGAGGGGAATCATCATTCATCAGTCAATTGCTTACGTGGTTGTAGAATCACGATCTATTGTCGAGTGAATTCGTCATAAATAACGAAAGCGCAAGTTAAAAGCTCGGTGGAGCTTTTGCAAGCTTTTGCTACAGGTGATTGAAACGTTGATTCTTGTATAAAAACCTGTGAAAATGCCACGATTAGTACATTAAAAATTCAGAAACTTCACTATTGATGGTGGCAGTGACGAAGCGCGAAATTTGGCAACAATGTATTTTCTCCATTTAAATTCACCAAAAAAATCGAACGCTCCAGTCATCGGCGATGACCAGGCATTTCGACCTTTCTAATGTGTTTAAATGGGGAAAAAGGAAAGTTGCCAAATCGCACGCCTCGCCACTGATTGGTGGAGCTACGGAGGTATCGTGGGAAATTCCTTTCTATAATTTGAGACATATATCTCTCTGATGTGTTTCCGCAGAGAAAGTGACAAATTAGACAGGGGCCAAATAATACAACGACTTTCCGGCACTCACGAGCGGTCATTGGTAGTCATCGGTCGATGACGTGTCATACGAGTGGCTTACGAGGGGTTTAAAGCCCTCGTAAGCCGTGCGTATAGTATGAGTATACTATAGTATAAGTACAGGTATTATAAGTGCTTTTCATTCATGTTTGAGAAGAAGCGTAAAGTTCAAACACTATTTGACCCCAGGTATATCTCCCGCATGATACCAGCGAAGCTCCGCTATCATCACAATCTTGTCGGAACTTAAGTTTTCTGAGCTTATATTACTGAATTTTATAGTTTTGCATGGCGATTTTCAAAGGTTCTTCCCATGGGCGCCCGCAGAAAAATTTCCAAGGGGGGGGGGGGGGGGGGTAAAATTCTTGAACCCCATATGAAGGTCTAGGAGACCCCCCCCCCCGGGGGGGAAAGGGAAATAGCTTCTTTTTTTCATCCAAATGGTGTACAATTATTAAGCCATGGTAGGTGTAACAAATATGTAATAGTAATAATTTTGACGTGTTTGATATAATGGATAAAGTGACAACAGACGAAAATGATAGTAAGGAAAACATGTAATTCTACTGTTCCTTGCAAAAAATGAATTTTAATTACAAAATAAACGAATAATGAAGTTTGTTAACTATTACTCCTTTGATTATTAACATTGCATTCTCCTTTTTTCTTTCATTTTTTCCCGTGAAATTTTGACTTTTTTGAACTCCAGGGGGGAGGGAGAGCCCCCTCTTGCCCCCCGCTGCGGGCGCCCATGGTTCTTCCTCATCAGATTTGACTATTTACTTCCTTACAGCAAAAATTTGCAAAGAGCACCATCAACTCAAAAACGGTGCTGAAATGCCCTTTTGTAAGTCTTTTGTGAATGATGAACTCACAATTAGATCAGCGGCGGACGGATCAATATTCAGTTTTTGCAACATTACGGAACTGTAAAATCACTCAATTAGGAATGCCGTAATCTTTAAAATGTTCATATTTGAGACACCGTTTAGTATCATTTTTTGAAGCACATCGAGCAGAATTTAAATTTAAAGTCAGTTATACTAAAAAGTCGTAAATGCCGCAAAAATGTAATTTTCAATTGGATGGGCAAAATGAGGAGTGAAAAAGGGTCCGAGCCGACGAACTGTCATTTAAATTAGTCAGAAGACAATACGCCGGCAGTGGTGAACTTGAGGCCGAACTCAACGTTGCCATTTACGGATTTGGATCTTTTCGGCCAACTATACAGTCTAAATAGTGAACGGACTATAAGCAAAATGGTAAGAACCCAAAAGCGCACACACCCGAATGCGCACAACCCAAAAGCGCACGATTTTTATGTGCGCTTTTGGGTCTTTCGTGTTTCGGGCAGTTTGCGCTTTTAGGTTGTATGGAGTGTGATATTAGATGCATACGGCTCGGAGGCTGCGACTTGGCATCAATGTGAGGAACCAGTATACAGGGTGTAACAAAACTATACACATTAATTTTCAGGGCTTGTTTTAGAGGTAAAAATAAGACTTTTTATCCAATAACCATGGGTCCGAAACTGTAGTCTTTTCGAGTTACAGTGTTGCAAAGTTTCTGAAAAATTGTCATAACTATATCTCGTGAATTTTTCTTAATGCTCTTAAATAGGTGCACTGATGTAATTTAAGGTGCTCATGCCGATTGTGGCCGTGAAAATGCTGTATGCAAAACTTTGAGGGGGGTTTTGGGGGTTTTTCTTTATTTTTCTCACTTTTTTTGGCTAAATTATATGAAAATATGCTTTCGGATTCATTAAACCCAAATACAATTAGCATTACTCAAAAGCAATGAAAAAATCAAAGAAAATGCGATTATTGGCCGACCTCTGCAACTTCAGGGACGATTTTCTCGGAAATGGTTTACGAAATAAGAAAACTTTTAAGGACCAAAAATGCATCTTTTTTTTGACGAACTTTTGAGTAATGCTCATCCTTATCACCCCAAGAACAGCATATTAGAACTACAAAGGCATGTGAATCGTTTCACTCCCATTTTCGGCAAGAATTTTACAGGGCTCATCCCAACATCCACATATTTATTGCCACCTACTCATTACTGCTGCCAGCGAAAAGGTAAGCACCGTTGCCATTTACCGTATTCTTTAAAATTCCCCTTTGCGCTTTTAGGGGTTGCTTCGTTTACAGTCTGTGCGCTTTTGGGTTATACTCTCACGGCCTTTTGCGCTATGAAATGTGCGCTTTTAGACGCTTTTTTGAGCGCATGTGCGCTTTTGGGTGGTGGCCAAGCAAAATAATCGGCCGAGCAAAAAATAAATTGGATGACGAGATAAAACAAAAAACCGGGACTTTTAGAGCATGAGTGTCATGCTCTATTGAAATCGTTTCTACAAGGTCAATAATGCTTTTCTTATAGGAACGGCATGGTTCGGGGGTCCGCTCGGGGGATCGCTTGGTTTCAGTATCGAGAACGGGTCCTCGAGGACCGATTGACCCATGTGATTCCGCCAATCCGGTGTCCTCTCAATTTGTCGCTTTTTCTTTGTGGCGGGAGTTTTTGGCCAAGATTGAGGTTAAGCATTTTTGGGAATGTAATTACGTTACTAATTTGGATCAGACTTCAACGAAATTTTCTGTATGAGATATTGAGGTTTTATATCAGAGGATTGTGTCCATGTTTCGTGTATTCTGCGATTTAAAATGCATTTAGATGATTTCAAATTTCCAATCCTGTTATTGTTGATGTTTCGGTCCGCTAAAAGAGTTCGTTTGGGGAACGCGATCGGCGTTGCGTTTTAAGGTGAATCCTCAGCGACCTGTAGTAAGATTCTCATCCGCTAGATAACGCCACTGTTCCGCGGTCCAGAAACCATGCTTTTTCCGCCTTTAATCGTTAATTGCGAGAGCTAGAGTTAACTTTTCGAAAATGTAAGAACGTTGCGTTCTAGATCAAATCCTAAGGAAAATTTTAAGACCATTCCGAGCCATGGACGAAGATATAACTAAGGACTGCCGACTTCCTATCTCCGCCCCTGTTAAAACCTGTTAGCGGGTTTTCGAGCGCGACCGCAGCGCTCCAAGCAGCAGTAAGGGTCAACTAAAAACGAACCGCTGCAGCGGTGGCCGCTCCGGCTCCCTTTCTCCCATGCCTTCCCGCAAATGTATACCGTGTAGGTAATTTGAATCACGATTGAACGAAGGGAACAAATGATCAGCGAATTAAAAGGAAGCAAAATCCGCTAAAAAGCAAACGTCTGGAGTATTTCTTGAAAGATTCCTGAATTGTCGAAAATGATTAATCAAGGACTGAAATACTATACATCACAGTTAACCTCAAAACGGAATCAAACAAGAAAGAGTACATAGACATTTGTTTTATTAGTAGAGATCAGGCGACTCTTTTAATTTGCTGATGATTTCTGTTACCTTGTCCAAAGTTGATTCTGAATTTCCCTTGCTTTCGATCTTCCATTGAGATACTGAGTTATCTGATCCTCTTGGGTCACCGACAACAGTTGACAGCCATGCCATAACAGACCAACTCCAACAACGGTTTTAGCAGTAGCACAGCATGTGAGCATGGACACATCGCCAGGATCGCTCACTTGAAAGAGTAGTTCAGCTGACCGCTGCTTGGAGCGCTGGGGTCGAGAGCAAAACAGGACTAACAACAGTCGGCAGTCCTTAGTTATATCTTCGTCCATGGTTTTGCGACGACCTCCCGTCCCCTTTGCCCTCCCCACGATCTACTGCACCTACGCCTACAACAGTTGCTTGCCGCGTTGTGCAGATTGCATGAATGATGTGTGTCCATCTACTTCATCCCAATTTCACAGCCATCACGGATGCCACGCCCGCCACGGGTCTTCCACCTGGTTTTATGCGACATCGGTCATCGTGGCCCAGTGTTACATGGTAATCAGCGGCGGATTCGGGAAAGACACCCCCCCCCCCAACTCACGGTAGCCTTTGCCTTTTTTCAACAGAAAAAATCCCATAAATTCCTCCCTGCAAATTTGAAAATTCGTAGGCGTGAAGCCCCCCCCCCCCCTAAAAGAATTTTCTGGATCCGCCATTGGTAGTAATTTTTGCGGCACACTACGCCGGATTCCCGTGCGCTTTCCCACACGTACCTTTCTCCCTTATCTGTCAATGGGCGCTCCCCGAGGGGCGGCGCGGCGCCCCCCCCCTAATTCAGAAAAATCAAAACTTTACAATAAAAAAGAATCGGAACATTCGAAGATCAAATAATAACGAAAGGAGTAAGAGTTAACAAACTTTATTCTTAGTTTACTTTACAATTTTAATTATGGGCGTAATTTAGGGGGGGCAGGGCGGGAAGTAGCCCCCCCCCCCCACCCCCCTAAGCAGTGGTGCCACTATACAGCCCCTTGCCACTATACAGCTCGCCCCCCAGTTTCAGGATTCCTCTCCCCCCCAGATCTAGATCTCCCCCTGATTTTTACCCCACCCCCTCCTGATTCAGACGACATCATCCTTCCCACCCGTCATCTCCCTCGCCGAAAGAAGTTTTAAAATCTACTAGTATGAACGTGTCTACATTGGCAACTACCGTTGGCAACGAGAATTTTGCGAACTTCCTTAAAAATTCAGAATCCTCTGGTCGATAATTACATGATTAGAGAATGTATAGGCAAGAGTTTTGGTTTTGTTAATTTAAATAGGTTAACTCTTAGAATTCATCAGGACAATGAAAATAAAGAAGGAATAGTTGTACTTAGCTTTTTACTATTTCTATCATCTGATGCTGTCACTTTATTCATAATATCAAACACGTCAAAAATAGAATTACTTTTGATACAACTACATGCTACAATCACTTACAATTTCTACCATTTGGAAGGATAATTGATTTATTTTCTATTTTGGGCGGAAGTGGGGGGGGGGGGTTCTCTAGACTTGCCCGTCTCTAGGTGGTGTCCCCTAGACCTTCCATTGACATTCAAAAAGTTGCCCCTCCGGGCAATTGTTTTGCGGGTGCCCATGTCTTTGTCCATGGTCTCTGAACCAGAAATTGAACGTTCTTCCGGTCTGTGGTTGCCTTCTTTTCTCATAAGTTTAGACACGGCCACCCTGTAAACCCCACAACAAGTTAAAAGTCCGCAATCCGCACCCTCGACCCGCAGCCACTATCAAAAGTAAATTGCCGGTTGACTTGCAGGTACTCTCCTCCTCCTCCCCCAACTTAGATTAGACACAAATATAAAATTAAAAAAAAAAAAAAAAAAAAAAAAAAAAAAAAAAAAAAAAAAAGGTGAAAAATAGAATGTATGCCCCAGCAAAGGGCCCCCTCCACAGTTTTCCAAGAGAGGGAGCGACCCCCTTGCCAGCGTAACTCCGAAAAAAGTAATTCCAACTGGGGTCTATGTAACTCAAGTAAGGTCTCAAAATGAAATCAGATGGATCCAAAATTTTAACGGCGAGTACCGGTAAGCTTACTCTTTTGATCGGTCCAAACCGGATTGCGATACATCGATTTACTCTCGAGATATCGATTTTTCAAAGGGGCGCGGTATAGGGTCAGAAATCTAAGATTCTCTAAAATCCGCGAATTTCGACTCTCATGGACCTAGCATGCGCCGTGAGAAGTCATATGTGAGTTTTTTGAGTTCACATGAAGTTCATTAAGGGCCCTGACAAATGTCGGACCGATAAAGTCTATATCGGGGGGGACGTGGCCCCAACTCCAGCGTAAGTCTCACGTACAATGTCTAACTGCGGCCGCGGAGGTCCCATAAGATCCGTTTAAAAACTTGGATGGATCTGAATTTTTTTCAAGAATTTTCTAAAAGCTGAAGCTACCGCCCAATCCAAACCGCAGTGCGCAATCCATCGATTCGTTCTCGAGATATCGATTTTTCAAAGGCGCGCGGTCTTGTCAGATCGACCTTAGAGGGGCGCTGGAGGCTGGAAAAAGGCGAATTTCGTCTCTCACGAACCAGTCGTGTGCCGTATTATATCGGTTCCGCTTCTTTTCGGGTCCCAATGATGTCCCAAGAGGGCCCAATGCAGTTTCGAGCCAAAAAATATCATCTTAGGGGGGGGGGGGAACTACTTCCCGTTTCAGCGTAACTCTGACAAGAAATGTCTAACTGCGGCCGCGAGAGGTCCTGTAAGGTCATTAAATAAACTCGGATGGATCTGAAATTTTCGAGGTTGTCAGTCACAAGCAAGCGCTTTTGACCGGTGCAAACCGAATTGCAATACATCGATTCACTATCGAGATATCGATTTTTCAAAGGCGCACGGTCTTGTCAGATCGAACATTGAAACAAGCTGTGGATACTCTGTATCCGCGAATTTCGTCTCTCATGGACCGTTTAAGCTCCCTTAAAAATCGAATGAGCTTTTTTCAAGTTCATATTACGTTCCTTAAGGGCCTTGATGAGTGTCGGATGACATTTGATCAATATTAACATTCATTTTTTAATCTGAGACAAAAAGAGCTGAAACCATAAAGACGAAGAATTTCCATCGTGATGACTTTGGTTCAAGCG
The DNA here is from genome assembly GCA_011764245.1 of Trialeurodes vaporariorum. Classification (NCBI taxonomy): domain Eukaryota; kingdom Metazoa; phylum Arthropoda; class Insecta; order Hemiptera; family Aleyrodidae; genus Trialeurodes; species Trialeurodes vaporariorum. The sequence goes on along the minus strand of VMOF01000002.1, from coordinate 5,197,894 downwards.
AGGAAAATTCTATAGAAGTCCCAAATAACTAGACTAGACTTTCCGGCTTGCTAGGATTGGTATTAAGAATTTCCTTCCTGATGACTTTGGTTCAGGCGAGAGAAATCTAAAAAAGTCCCAAATAACTAAACTAGACTTTGCGGCTTGCTAGGATTGGTATTGCGTCATCCGATTTTAACACTAGAACGCCCAACGTCCCATTTTTGGGACGGATCAAAATTAAAAGTTGTCTCACGAGCCTCCTGCTTGATGCAGGGCCCTGAAATTTTATGACTTTTCATCATTTTAGGAGTACCCCTGACCACCAAGTTCCATCGAAATCCGCCTCTTCCTTCAAGAGAAAAAAGCGGTTCTACCTTTAACGCCCACGTCCCATTTTTGGGACAAGTGTTGTATTTGCGGTTTCAAGCCAGTGAAAAGGATTAAACTTTTTGTAAATGTCTCAATAACGTAAATGGCTGAAATAAACAGTTTTTGAACATCAAGGGAGGGATCCCTCCCGATCACCTCCTCCTCCCCTCCCCCTCAAACTAGCGAACTTTCCCCTTCTCCCCTCATCAGGACCAGTAACTTTCATCAGAGAACAGTACCGGAAGTCGCGTGCGAATGGAGTTAATTCCTCTCCAACAGATCAGGAATGAGCCACTGTTCTCTTATCCAATTTTATGTAGATACCGTGCTCCCTTGAGCCAGAATATTTTTTGCTGGCACTATTACGTGCCTCTGAGATGTTAGCGTTCAGAAACCACGAATGATATAATATGAACTTGTTTGAGAGAACCGCCCCGAAAAAATTCCTGGTTACCCTCATTAGTTCCGGCGCCTTCAATTCCTCCTATTTTCTATTAAAAAAATTCTGCTCATTTCCCTTTTGATTATTTATTCTTGGGCATAATGAGGCTCTTGCAAACTTTTGCAATAGGAGATGGAAGAGTTGTTTCTTGCATAAAAACCTGTAAAAATGATGATAAGTACACTAAAAAATCACGAAATTCACTCTCAGAATCGGACTTAGTGGCGGAGCGACGCAGGACGCAGGTGTCATGGGAGAGTCCTATATCTAAAATGAAATACATCTCTGTGTTTCCGTAGAGAAAGTGACATTTGCGTTGATCCGCCATTAAAAACTTGCCTTCATCGCAGTTATGTGAAATTATTACTAAATTTTATACTTTTTCATTGTGGTTTTCGTGATTATTGCTTGTTTTTACATCATATTAGACTATTCATTTGCTCACAGCAAAAGTTTGCAAGAGCTTCATTGTTTCTAACACTGATAGACCAAAATCTTGTGCAAACAAATCAAACAAAAAACAAACGAAAAAAAAACAAAACAAAAAAACAATCGCAAGAAGGTAAGCTTTGTATTCCCTCCCTCTTGTTTCCCTCTCTTCTAATTCTTCCTCGCAATTGCGAGAATTATTTGTCATTATAAATAGAAGTGTTGAGAATGGAAAGTGAATCTTAGAGGACAAATGGGACTCTTGCAAACTTTTGCTTTAGAGAATTGAAGAGTTGATTTTTGCACATAAACCTGTAAAAATGACGATGTGCACACTAAAAATCGCAAACTCCATACTCTCAGAATCGGGCTTAATGGCGGAGAGACGCAGGTATCATGGGAGATTCCCATTTAAATTGAGACAAATCTCTCTGTTTCCTTAGAGAAAGTGACTAATTAGACAGGAATCTTCTATGATATCTGCGTTGAGTCGCCCCGAACTACGAACTTGCCGTTATAGCAATTATGTGAGTTTATTTCTGAATTTGAGACTTTCTCCAAGTGGTTTTTGTGATTTCTACTGGTGTAAACATCAGAACGGACTTTTCATTTGCTCACAGCAAAAGTTTGCAAGAGCCCCATTTGTGTCATTTTAGGTTGTGTGTAAAATTACCGTGAGATGATCTTATGCATTTTTTGGGATAAAATATCGTGAAAGGGGAAGCTGAAATGAGGGGGGGGGGAGGGGGTGAAGGGGGGGGGGGTATTTACCATAGCATACATACAGCAGGCCCATAGATATAAGTGTTTTAAGTTAAGTTTAATGTTTTACGTACTTTTATTAGGGATCGAAAGATCAAAATTATAGCAAAATAGTAAACTAATGCCCCTTCATTTGCATGAATAGGCAACAAAAATGCTTGAAACAAAGTAGAAATCTCGTACAATTAGTCTAACAAAGTTTATAAGTCCAAATAACACTTTGATCGATAACATATAAAATAACATTCTGCACTTTACAGCATTGTCCCAATTTTGGGACGCTGGGCGTTTTAGGTAGGAGCATAAGTCCGGGCGTTCTAGTGTTAAAAGAACTATCACTATCGAAATCGATTTTCAAAACCACAGTATTCACCTCGCCTCGTGAACAACTGTTTCAACACGCTATAAGTAAATTTTCATTCCCACTTTGACCTATCAAGTTATTTTTACAGCGATCACTGTTATACCAACACAAATGCAGCGTTGCGATTGACTTTGTCGCAGTTTTGTACTATCAATATGGAACTCCACACTTACAATGATTTACGGCCGACACTCATGCTCTCTTTGCTAACACTGTTCCAGTGTTGCAAGTTCCAACTTGTTTTTTATTAAATTGTCATGAGGACTGTGTCTTATGTATACTTCGTTGACTTCTTAAGTTAGTTTCCGTTTGTTTCATTTCTTCAAAGTTTGTGCGAAGAAGGCGATTTATAAAAATCACCATCCCAACATTCCACCATTTATTGGTTTAACATTTATATTCAGCGACATAAGCGTAATCGGTTGCGCCACGGATACAGGGTACGTACCGCTCGAACGAAGAGAGCAGGCAATTCAGCGGCGTGGCTGAGCTGAGCGAGATGGTTTTCAATATTTCAAGGAATAGTATTTTTCGTGGACTAGATTGTCTGATATGGACTTCCACCTCCGTTTCTCTTACCCCTCCCCTCCCCTCTCCCCTCTCCTTCCTCCCTCTCTCGCTCCTCCTCATCATCCTTTTTACCCTCTCACCCCATATCCCCTTTTACATCCTCTGTTTATACTGTTTTTTCCATCCGAAATGTTCGCGGTGTTTCCAACTCCCGATTTCCCTTCTTTGGACTCGTTTCCGGGCTGTGATGCCAAATCTATACAGGGTGTTGAAAAACTGTTCCCGAATATTTCAGGAGCGGATTCTACAGGTCAAAATAAGACTCTTTTTTCTATAAACATGGGTCCGAAATTGCAGTCTTTTCGAGTTACAATGTTGCAAAGTTTCCGAAAAACTATTTGAAAAATTGTCATAACTCCCTCGTGAATTTTGCTTAATGCTCGTAAATAGGTACGCTGATGTAGTTCTAGGCGTTCTTGCCGATTTTGGCCTGAAAATGCTGTATGCAAAAATTTGAGGGGGGTTATGGGGGTTTTTCTTGATTTTTCTCACTTTTTTTGGCCAAATTATGTGAAAATATGCTTTCGGATTCATTGAACCCAAAAACGATTAGCATTACTCAAAAGCTCGTAAAAAGTATGCATTTTTAGTACGTCCAAGTTTTGCCAACTCGTAAACCATTTTCGAGAAAATCGTCCCTGAACTTGCAGAGGTCGGCCAATAATCGCCTTCTCTTTGATTCTGTCAATGGATCTGTTTCACACTTCGGCTACAGCGTTCCAATGTAAAAAGCCAAGAAAATAACAATGGCAGCATCAGAAAACAGTAAAATTCAGTAATAAACTCACAAATTGCGAAAAACACTAGACACTATTCACCCCCAAATCTTTCCACCACGTGCACGATATTTCGCGAAATTAGCGCGGCACATTTAAAATAATCACGGCCGACTGTCATCACAGCTGACTTCATAAACAAATAAACAGTAAACACTGACGGCGTCTGCTCGAATTCTTACGTTTCAATATCCTCAATTCCTCACAAAAAGTTGTGAAATGTGCGGAAACCGATATTTGTGTCGAAAACTTATCAAAGTGAAACAATAACACACAGGAGTTCCAAGGATGATTCCAACTTCGATCATCATGCTTGAAACTCCTGTGTGAAACTCACGGCCTGTGTGAAGCCTGCGAGGCTTGGAGGCTTTGGAGGCTTTTAACCCTAACCCCCCCCTTCGGTGCGCCACTGATCTCTTATGATACCTACGTCTCTCCGCCATTAAGCCCGATTCTTAGAGTAAATTTTGTGATTTTTCAATGTCCCATCGTCATTCTTACAGGTTTTTATGCAAGAATCAACCCTTCAATCACCTGTAGCAAAAGTTTAGAAGATCTCATAATGTCTTATAAATTGAGCTTTATCGCATCAACTGTGAAGACTACGAGAGGGCTTTTGAAGGTTTTCTTCTCACTTACTTAGATGTTTCATTTTTGCATCTGATGTCAGATATAGTATATGAATGGCGACAGATGGTAAAATTGTTAAATCACGAATTTCATATTAAAGTAGATGAGAGTTGATTTTGGGGGCAAACTGAGAGGTGACGAAAGTCTAAAGGGTAGAACTGATAAGATATATTTGCCAAACGAGTTATTTAAAGGATCGTGTCTTTGAACTTGGTTACTTGAGACAGTTTTAAAACTACCTTTAACAACTGAAATCGATTTAGAATGGCATCTGTAGCCTACTAACCAAAGAATCTACGTTGCACCAGGTTCTTCGAGTGGTATACTTTCGCAGTTATACCAATATTCCGTAGAGTCTCTGAAACCCACCGACACCTATAACATTATCCATCTGAAGATGACACAAGTGACTCGTGATACCCTGGTCAACCCATTGTTGCCAGCTGGAGGTTTTTTGAGCCAATTCCTTTAAGAGTCGATGTAAAAAAGTACGGATTTAACCTCAAATCGGGCAACATTGGGTTAACCTTCGACAATTATTCGAGCCATTCGTTTTGAACATTTTCATACACAGATTTGTCCGATTTGATTTATAACAACTGGAAAAACCTCTACCAGAGTGAGAAGGCATATATTTATTATTTATGCCAGTGTTCCGAAGGTTTATTTATGGAAATTTAATGCTGGCCATTGTACAAGTCGTCGGTCGGTTCTGAAGTATGCAGTGGCGTATAGCGTGATAATTGGCAACATGGCATTTAGACTATTTGAACCCATAGAAAAGATCGAATCCGACGGTCATCGGCGATTCCTAGATAGTTTGATATTTTTCACGGATTTTAATGAGCCGAATTCAACGTTGTCAGATTGCACGATGCACGCTTCGCCACTCTATAATGAGAGTTTCAAATGCGTACAGCCCTGCTTTTACTCCGACAGTCAACGGGACGGTTGATTCAATTCATAATTGAGGCCGTCGCCGGGAAAAGGGTAAAAATCAAGGGTACGCTCATTCGAGTAAATTCTAATGCGATCATAATTGACTTACTCTCTCAGAAGAGCACATCTGGTGTTTTGTGGGTCCTTCTGCCGGTAACGATCCGAAATATATTTTTTTCCCCCCTCGACACATCTCCGAATAATATCAGTTAAGTAACCGAAACATCACCATTGACGCCGCAGCTGATTCTCCCTCGCCACCTAAAACCGTTGAACTTGTTTAAGCGAAAAAAAAGTCTGTAAACGCGTTTTAATTAAAAATAATGGATGCGTTTCCAGCATTGGCCTCGAGCAAATTCGAACCTCCCAATTAAAATCAGACAATAACATTACTGATTAGATTCGCCTCGTCGCCGTAGTCAAAGCCATGCGAACGCAAGGGTTGTCAGATATAAAAGAGGGTGGAAAAAAAAAAAAAAAAACTCGCATACTTTACATTCCGATAAGGTGCAAAGTAGGCGGATTCCTCAAGAAGATCCGACAACCGTGCCGCTTTCGCGGATCTGGAGCCGTCAAAGTATTAAACTCACAAAGTCGCATCAAAAGGCACGGCTGAAGAGAGCAAAGGAAAATTTGTTAAAAGGCAGAATGCAGAGAGAGAGAGAGAGAGAGAGAGAGAGAGAGAGAGAGAGAGAGAGAGAGAGAGAGGAGAGAGAGAGAGAGAGAGAGAAGAGAGAGAGAGAGAGGAGAGAAGGGAGAGAGAGAGAGAGAGGAGAGAGAGAGAGAGAGAGAGAGAGAGAGAGAGAGGAAAAGAGAGGAGAGAGAGAGAGAGAGAGAGAGAGAGAGAGAAGAGAGAGAGAGGGAGAAAGGGAGAGAAGGGAGAGGAATAGAAAGAGAGAGAAAGGAAAGGAGATAGAGGAGGAGAGGACGTCGAACAGGAGAGGATCGGTAAATTTCAAAACGGCAATTTTCATGGTTTTAATCTAGTACCACGCGCGTGAAGCAGTCTTTTTGAAAGTGCGAAAAAGTTAAAATGTCTCGAGAAATTTAATTTTCAATTCCGCCGCCTCCGAAGCCACCGCGCTCGATCAAAAGGGAAAGCGAGAGCTGTGCGCATTGAAAGGCGTGGAAAAAAGAAAACGACAGGGACTCGTTTGATGGAAAAGGAAAAAATTAAAAAAAAAAGAGTTCCATTTCCGAAGTTCCTCTTCTCTCCGTGCTAGTTAATTTAGCCATTCAATTCAACACATAGGACACATACAAATACAGCTCGAACGCCTGAACTGTCAACATATCTAATTAATAATTGAAAAGTTTGCAGCGTCAACCAAACCCATACGTAGAGCTTAGAAAACATCAAACGCGTTTAAGGAATTGTGTTATGTTTGCATTTTAATGTGACTCATGTTAGCATTTTAGTTTCAGCAGTGGCGATCCTTGGCTTCAAAAGTGGTGGGGAGCTCGCAAATAATGTGATGACCTTTTATTTTTTCTCCTAACATTCAGTTAACCCTTCTTCATATTAAAGTGGGGGCTTTTAGAGTCCCTATATACTATGAGAACCCTATATACTACCAAGTCTCTCGAAATGAAGAAGAAGAAGCGGATCAGTGGAGCCCCAAGAGGCAAATTCCAAATGGTTAATGGCCATTTGCCTCTGCGTTATTGCCGCTATTTTGCTATGTTTTATAGATCAGGTTCAGATTCTCGACAATAACGGTCTTTATTGAAAGAGATGATGTTCTCCAGAATAATAATCAAGCTGGGGAAAAAATTAACAATAACTACCGCGGTCACTGTTCCTTCAAATGTGTAATGAAAGCGAGTACGCGAAAAGTAAACAAACCCTCCGCCATTTGCATTTTGCCTCTTGGAGCTTTCTTGACAGCCTGCATCTAAGAGCCAATTTGAAATGGATTTTAACATGGCGCAACTCTCATAGTATTTAGGGACTCTAGGGGCTTTAAGGTGTTTGACATATGTTTTTGACTTTTTTAAGCAATTTTCCAAAAAGGTTGGGGCTTGAGCTCACACAATTTTTTACGTCTGACAAGTGCAAGCAAATATTTAAAAAGTTTTGCTGAACGTTTTAATGCTTGGCGTTGAAAGGCGGGGTATTTGGCAACTCTGCATTAGGTTCGTTTAACCCTTTCAATACAGTACCACGCCCGAGTACATTTGTTTTTGTCACAGCAGCTCTGCATCGCACCATTTCAATTTTTCATTATCAGAAGCAACTCAAAATTGTTGACATTCGCATAATATATTGTTTCGTCAAAGTGCCTTCAATTAACGGTATAGACTAAACCAACACCGTGGAGTAAGAATATTTTACTACCCACTTAATTTGAAGGCGAATATTTGTCTTTGTGGCGCGGCGGCGCGGCGTGGAAGTAAAAGGGATAAGCCCGTGTGAAAGGTGGACTCTGAAAGTGCAAACTGCTAATAGTTCGATGGTTTTACCTTTGTTTGGATAAATAAACTATGTTGCCACGTTTAACACTAAAGTATCATTAATATCGTTGAACGATTCTATTTTTATTTTTAAAATCTCTCTGATTAGGCAGTTACTTTTTCGTAGCAAAATGACTGCAAAATGGCAGTTACAGGAGTCTGAAATGTTGTGTTTTTTTGTTTTTTTGTTTTTTTTTTTTTTTTTTATAAATAATGAAAGCACTTGATGAGCTGAGAACAAAGGTGCCTAAATGGTTTCTAATTAAGTCCCATCATTGTTCTAGCGGCGGCTCGTGCAATGTGGCAACAATGAATTTCCTCCATTTAAAACTGTGTAAAATAATCGATTACTTGGTGAGGCGCAGTGCCTCACCTAATATCGATCTTTTTGCATACGTTTAAATGGCAAAAGTGCACGGTTGCCGGATTGCACGAGCCGCCACTGCATTGTTCCGGACATGGGAGGTTGGCCCAAAATACATTCCTTTTGATGGAAATTCTGCGCAGTGAGGTCACTAAGCACATGATTTCCAGCAACATTACACGTGTGTATCTCCAAAACCGGACACTTACAAGAAAAAAAAAAAACCAAAGGCACAATTAATTAATTGTTCTCAGCCTATCAAGTACTACCTTTTAATTTATAAAAAAAAAAAAACATACAATTCCACACGAATCAATATAAAACCAAAAAAATTAAAGTCAGAGAAGCTTTAAAAAGGCGTCAAGAGAGCCCAAACTCGTGAAATTCATCCTTCATGTGGCGATGAACGGGTGATGCTGTACTTTAACCACGGGCGGATACAGGGAATTGTCTTTCTCTCTCTCCTCCCACTTGAAAACGTGCGTTAAAAAAGGACAGAAGAGGGGGCCGAAGTCACGTGATGGCCCCCTCTGCTGTCCTTTTCTAACACATAAGTTCAAAATGGAGGGAGAGAGAGAAAGACAATTCCCTGTATCCGCCCATGACTTTAACACAATGCAAAAGCAGAGCTCGGGTGGCATGGCAATGAGATAGAGTTATACGCGAGATAGGAAGGAAGGGAGTAAGAGAAAGAGAGAAAGAGAGTGAGAGAGAGTGTGTGAGAGAGGGAGAGAGAGAGAGAGAGAGAGTGAGGGAGGGAGAGAGAGAGGGAGAAAGAGAGAGAGAGAATAAACAAACCACTCAGTACTCTCTCACTTGAGCACTTGAGCTCTCGTACTTCTCGCATTGGCAGCGTTGCGGCGGAAAAGGGGAAGTGCGACTTTCCTGAAAAGCGTGAGAATAAGACAGTCAGCACCCCTCCTCCGTCCCACACCGCCCCACTCCTCCCCAAGCCTTCCCTCTCCCTACTCTTTCAGAGGCTCTTCCCGACCTCTCTGTTTAACACGTTCAAGGTTTTAATGACAGGAGGGGTAAATGAGGGGGGGAGCCTACAAATATATGCAAAATCGAAATAATGCAAAATGACAATGTGTATTCGACTCTGACAAAAGTGCAAATATTCGTTTTCGAGCGCGCGCGATGTATGTGATGCGCACTGGCGCAACCGGGATCTCTTCCATCTCTCTCATTTCCCATTTGAATGTATAAGTAGGAAAAGGACAGAAAGAGGGGGTTTTATCCCGTTGTACCATCCTTGTCTAACATACGTTTTTTCATGGAGAAAAGAGAGAGATGAAGAAACTCTCGGTGCGCTACTGGTGATGCGATAAAAGACGCGATGCCGTATGAGGATTTTATTCAGGACATCTGTCATCAAGTGCAAAATCGGAACAGCTGCGCGGTGAACGGAAGACGACTAAATATTCAGTTCACCGAAAATTTCACCGATTGAGAAAAGATTACAAAGTTCAGTTGAATTTAAGACGGTAATGAACGATAATACTCGCATCCGTGATCTTTTCTCAATCGTTGGAGTGGTCGATGACTTTAAACAAGCAGCGGATATTTTAATAACTAAAAGGGCGATCGCACCGATCGAGAAAAGATTACAGATCAGAGTATTTGCGAGCAGTACAGCCATGCACTCAACTATGAACTGGGTAATCTTTTCTCAACCAGTGGAATCATCGGTGACTTGAAAATTGTCATGAATTATACGCAAAATGGCAGCCTTGCTGAGGTCATATTTTTTGTCGATATACGGTGGTTGGGCTTGAATATTACGGTGTGTTACTGTATGAAATGACGTCATTGATGTATGCTTGAGAACACTTTGACTTAACTTGGACTTGAAACCGTCCGCCAATGCAAAAAAAAAGACACCTTGGAGCGAAAATGCTTTGAGATTTCTCGAGGTAGACTCAATGGAGTATATCAGAAGAGATTAAGACACCAATCTGGAATTCAGAGACGCTCTGATGAAGCACCGAAGTGTACTCAAATCAAATCTTAAGAGGATAATTTCAAGTTAATACATTTGAGGGCTCAAAAAAGCATGAAAAGATTATCTGCCTTAAGGCTACCGTAATGCAGTAGAGTATTATACTGAATCGGGTTCGATGCAAAGGTGGATCCAGCAGTCCGGCAACTGTGAACTCTTCCTATTTGAAATTATATGAGTAACAATCGATTATTAACCCTTGTGGGCCTAAGGTATTTCGGTAACACAAAGGACTAAGGGGGGGGGGGGTTTGTACCCCAAGGATATTTTCATGCAGCACAGTCAGTATCAATAATTTTGAAACTTTAATGGATGGATTATGTACGTAGTACCCTAAGAGAGTAATTTATGAGAAAGGAGGAGTGTCAATAAGGCCGGGTTTTGGCCCCAAAAATGGTCAATATTTAAGATGGTCTAAAAGTTCGTGTAAAATGGCTCTACTTACTCTTAAAGGCTTATATTTTTAGGTTTGGGTGGTGTTTTTGGGTTATTCGAACTTTAGAGACGTATTTTACCACCTCAAAGTGGGTCGGTTTTGTGTTTTTCACGAAAAATGCCCGATTTTGCGTTAAATTATTGAATATTTAGATGTGAGCCGGACATAGTTCGGTTTTCTCCTTTAGATATGTTATTATACCACTAAAAATGAGTAACATACTGCAATAAAGTCACCGAACTATGTCCGGCTCGTACTTAAATATCAACTTTTTTGATTTCATGAAAATGGAAAACTTGAACAAATTCGATTAATATCGATGTAGTAATGCTTATATTGCAACCTGGCCACCTGTCAAACCATGAAATGCGTTTTGCAGGTTGCAAAGATGCAGTTTTGCATTATTGTATGTAAATTTTTAGAATTCGTTCAAGTTTTCCATTTTTACGAAATCAGAAAAGTTGATATTTAAGTACGAGCCGGACATAGTTCGGTGACTATATTGCAGTATGTTACTCATTTTTAGTGGTATAATAACATATCTAAAGGAGAAAACCGAACTATGTCCGGCTCACATCTAAATATTCAATAATTTAACGCAAAATCGGGCATTTTCAGTGAAAAACACAAAACCGACCCACTTTGAGGTGGTAAAATACGCCTCTAAAGTTCGAATAACCCGAAAACACCACCCAAACCTAAAAATATAAGCCTTTAAGAGTAAGTAGAGCCATTTTACACGAACAATTAGATCATCTTAAATATTGACCATTTTTGGGGCAAAAAACTGGCCTTATTGGCACTCCTCCTTTGAGTAAATTTTTGCTATGTTGCCAAATTTACACCTACTTTTAAAAAAAAATGTCAAAATAAAAAAAAATGGAAAAAATGAAATGAGGTACCATCTTATTTTTCCATTTTTGATAATCCAATTTTTTTTTCAATGATCTGACTTAATATTCTTAATCTACATAAAATTTCCGTAAAATTCACTGTAATACATGGTTCCAAACTTAAAACTGGCAGGACGAAGGGGGGGGGGTATATTTGTACCCCAACACTTTAAATTTCTATAATATCGACAAAAATTCATAAAAATTAATGAAATTTGGTGGACTTGTTCTAAGTATCCTAACTTAAAATGTCATGAAGTCCCAAAAAATTTTGAGCAGTTTTGACAAAATGGCGTCAAAAAAACTGGCCTGGGGTACAAATGTACCCCCCCCTTAGGCTCACAAGGGTTAAAAGGGGTCATAGCCCCCTCAAGAATCGATTGTTTCTTAAATTTTTAAATGGGATGAATTCATCAGTGCCAAATTGCTGGATCCGCCTATGGTTCGATGCTCTTGATCACTGGCGCAACCAGGATATCTTCCATCTCTCTCATTTCCCATTTGAATGTATGAGTAGGAAAAGGACAGAAGGAGGGGGTTTTATCCCCTTGTCCATCCTTGTCTAACATACGTTTTTTAATGGAGAAAAGAGAGAGATGAAGAAACTCTCGGTGCGCTACTGCTCTTGATCCTTACAATCTTTATGATAAATCAATAAAAATAGATTTATGAAAGAATGAAATAATGAATAATAAATGTATGGAAAATAAGTGTGTGAATATAAATAAAGAAACACCATGTATGCTGTATATATGTATAATATATGCTAACGGAGGAGCAGAAAGAGATGGAAGAGTATAGGACATATACATGAAAATAAATGCTGGCGGTATTAAGGTTTTATTTAATATGAGTTGGGAATCGGATGCGAATATGCGCGATCCCGCGATTCCGCGCTCCGCGGATACAGGGTTGAGGGAAAATGAGGACCAGCCACCGCGGCCGCTCGCAAATATTCAGATGCTTGAGCAAATGCTTGGTCGGGCGCGCATCATGTAATTGGACAATAGACCGCATTTTACCCCCTCCCCTCCGTCCCACTGTCACCCCACCACACCCCATCCAACCCGCCACTCTTCCCCTCCGCAACCCTCTCAAACCATCACCGTCCCTTCTGCCGTCACCACTTCCATCCCATAACCCTTTCCCTCCGCTCCGCCACCTCCGTCCGCTCCTATGATCGAGAAGTAGTTATTATGATTTGGTTACGCCGAGATTTAACATTTGCTCAATCCGATATTATGGCAGTGTGGGAAGGGTGAGGGGGAAGGTGGGGGGAGGGTGGGGGGAGGGGGTCGGAAACAGGCTTCTGGGCGTGCTCATCTCCGAATGCGACGCAAAGTGATGACAAACTTATCTTGTTTTTGGACCCAACCAACGAGGTAAGTACAGCAATACAGAGGAACCGATACGTGTTAAAAGTCCTATCCCGAAATGTGATAGCTTGGGCGATCTGATTCTGGGTTGGTTGCCTCATCTTTTTTAACCCTCAAAAGGGCCAGGTTATTTCTAAAGGACGCCACTCTACCGTTTATAAAGGGAAGGTAGTTAACTGTTCGTACTCAGGGGAGTTGGAATTGCCTATACGAAGAATTGAAGGCGCCCGAAGACATCTTATCTTGTACATGTTTTCATCAATAGTCGCGTTTATCCGGAATGAAGACTGAAACAATGTGAAGTAGACTAGAGAAGAAAAACGAGTATACTCGGGCTTGGCCTTTTTATCTGGACACAGAATTCTAAAACAACTATCCAGGTGAGCAAACTTGGCTTGTCTCTGTCACTCTGTGATGTGTCGGTTTTTTCATCGTACAACCTTTTCATGAAGGAGCAGTTATATCGATGAATGTGTCGAGATAATCGCTCTAAAAATCTTGCTCTTTCGTTCAAACGAATCTGTCATATTTTTTAGGTTAAAAAAAAGAGGCAAACAAACCGAGCCCGTGTATGTATAATGTCCATAAGTGATTTCGATCATGGCTGCCTCCTTGAAAAGTTTCAATATTACGTTCCATAAAAAGAAAATAAAAAAATAAAATAAAACCCCCAACCCCCTAGCCCAAAAAAAATCCTTATCCTATTAAAAATCCTTGAAATAAAAATCCTTAAGCTCGCTCGTATAACATAAATAAAAAATCCTATTAATCCTTCAACTTGTTGTCCTTGGATCGAATTGCAATGGCAGCTCGTGAAATGTGGCAATAACTGATCCCCTCCATCTAACCCAACGTAAAATAATCGAAGGAATCTCTGATTCCCTTCAACACCGATAATTTTGCACCTGTCAAAATGCCAAAAAACAGCTGCCGAATATCACCAGCCGCCATTGTTGCAAATATTACTCAGAACTCAAGTGATTAATATTGCTCGTTTTTAGAATAAGATTAGCAGTGGCGTACAGTACAATTTGGCAACATTGCAGTTCGTCCGTTTGAACCAATGAAAAAGATCGAAGCGTCGGGTGTTCGGTGAACACCTTCGAATTCGATCATTCCCGTGGGTTTAAATGAACAAAATATGACGTTTCCAAACTGCACGCTACGCTACTTAAGAGTATAGGCGGATGCCGACCGATAATCTTTGGACCTTTTCTAACGGTGTTTCTCATGCTGCATGATCGGACAGAATGAAAATAAATTCGAGCTTTGAATTTTCCTTGAATTAAGATTTGTCGTTGACTCTAATCCGTGTGATGTGTGAAATCCGTTACAACTTGTCATCAGGTTAGACTGACTGTTTCTTCTCGAGTCCCTGTATATCAAAGAATCTCGCCATACGATGTTCCGATTCTGGTTAACTGCTGGATTTTAGGCTGTCTTGGAGTTCAAGGAGGCGTTCTGTGCTATTCTCTCCATAAGAAAACTGTTGGAACGTACCCATTGAGGAGGAGTACACGCCCCCTTGGCGAACCCAACCAATCAGAGTGGACGTCTCCTTAGAAATTATTCTTCTTCATGCTTCACGTGGCGAGACTCTTTCATATACAGGGACTCTAGTTTCTTCCTAAATCATAAAAATTGTCCATCGTGTTTTAGTGCACTTGAAGTGAAAATCGGCAGCGTTTGCCTCCTTTGTGCTCTTTCATTCATTTCTCCTTTCTTTAGGCTTTTATAAGAATGAAAGATATAAAGGAAAATGAAGAAAAGTACATGTAGAGAGAGAGAGAGAGAGAGAGAGAGAGAGAGAGAGAGAGAGAGAGAGAGAGAGAGAGAGAGAGGGGCAGATGATCTGCACATATAATATGTCGTCCAATTAACAGCGTGAGTTTGCCTCAATGTGTGACAAAACGACTGGGGATTTTATCGGAGGGAAAGAGCCCGGTCGTAAACATGCAGGGTTTGCAGCCGGATTTTAACGCGGTGTCGGATACGACGCAAAACCGATCAGTAATCGTACTATCATTTCCCCCGGCATTCGGCGTTCAGAATTCTCCATTCCCGCGAAAATACCTCCTAAGAATGTAAACTTACATTTTGAGCGGTTTCCCTTTAATAACGACATAAAATGAATGTTGTATCACTCGACCGGATCCAATCTCGTGGGTATGGAATTTTACCTGCTATAATATTGAGTCTTCGAACAGCCACGGAAATTGTTCGAGCATGCAATGCACCTTAAACGATGCCTTTTAGTTTAAATTATGTTTATTCAACATATGTCAAGAAACAACCGAAAATACCAAGATGTTTAAATAAGGATACTTTCGGGAACAAAAGCAAAGCAATGAGCGGACAGCTTCAAAAGTTTACATATAAACAACTTAAAAACACACGCATATTGCTGAAAATCGAAGAAAAATGTTTTTAAAACAGTAACAGTTACTTGTAAATGACGCTTTTCTGAATTAAAGCAATCTCACATTCTTTTCAAAATTTTGGAATATATATTTGCTGGCTTCCTTTTAAAAAATCTGATGGAATGCGCTTGTCTAAAAACACCAAGCATCAGAGCTTCCAACGAGTATTTTTAATAACATTTTTTAATCGATCGCTGATCAATCCGGTGGGTTAACCAGAGGATTGCGCTCATCTCAGTTCAGTTTGTAACGTACACAAATAATACTCCCGTCTATAATTTTTTCTCAGTTGCTTAACCCTTGTGAGCCTAAGGGGGGGGGGGGTAGATTTGTACCCCAGGCCAGTTTTTTTTACGCCATTTTGTCAAAACTGATCAAAATTTTTTGGGACTTCATGACATTTTAAGTTAGGATACTTAGAACACGTCCACCAAATTTCATTAATTTTTATGAATTTTTGTGGATATTATAGAAATTTAAAGTGTTCGGGTACAAATATACCCCCCCCCCCCTTCGTCCTGCCAGTTTTAAGTTTGGAACCATCTATTATAGTGAATTTTACGGAAATTTTATGTAGATTAAGAATATTAAGTCAGATCATTGAAAAAAATTGGAAATTTATCAAAAATAGAAAAATAATATGGTACCTCATTTCATTTTTTCCATTTTTAGAGCATGAGTGTCATGCTCTATTGAAATCGTTTCTACAAGGTCAATAATGCTTTTCTTATAGGAACGGCATGGTTCGGGGGTCCGCTCGGGGGATCGCTTGGTTTCAGTATCGAGAACGGGTCCTCGAGGACCGATTGACCCATGTGATTCCGCCAATCCGGTGTCCTCCCAATTTGTCGCTTTTTCTTTGTGGCGGGAGTTTTTGGCCAAGATTGAGGTTAAGCATTTTTGGGAATGTAATTACGTTACTAATTTGGATCAGACTTCAACGAAATCTTCTGTATGAGATATTGGGGTTTTATATCAGAGGATTGTGTCCATGTTTCGTGTATTCTGCGATTTAAAATGCATTTAGATGATTTCAAATTTCCAATCCTGTTATTGTTGATGTTTCGGTCCGCTAAAAGAGTTCGTTTGGGGAACGCGATCGGCGTTGCGTTTTAAGGTGAATCCTCAGCGACCTGTAGTAAGATTCTCATCCGCTAGATAACGTCACTGTTCCGCGGTCCAGAAACCATGCTTTTTCCGCCTTTAATCGTTAATTGCGAGAGCTAGAGTTAACTTTTCGAAAATGTAAGAACGTTGCGTTCTAGATCAAATCCTAAGGAAAATTTTAAGACCATTCCGAGCCATGGACGAAGATATAACTAAGGACTGCCGACTCCCTATCTCCGCCCGTGTTAAAACCTGTTAGCGGGTTTTCGAGCGCGACCGCAGCGCTCCAAGCAGCAATAAGGGTCAACTAAAAGCGAACCGCTGCAGCGGTGGCCGCTCCGGCTCCCTTTCTCCCATGCCTTCCCGCAAATGTATACCGTGTAGGTAATTTGAATCACGATTGAACGAAGGGAACAAATGATCAGCGAATTAAAAGGAAGCAAAATCCGCTAAAAAGCAAAACGTCTGGAGTATTTCTTGAAAGATTCCTGAATTGTCGAAAATGATTAATCAAGGACTGAAATACTATACATCACAGTTAACCTCAAAACGGAATCAAACAAGAAAGAGTACATAGACATTTGTTTTATTAGTAGATATCAGGCGACTCTTTTAATTTGCTGATGATTTCTGTTACCTTGTCCAAAGTTGATTCTGAATTTCCCTTGCTTTCGATCTTCCATTGAGATACTGAGTTATCTGATCCTCTTGGGTCGCCGACAACAGTTGACAGCCATGCCATAACAGACCAACTCCAACAACGGTTTTAGCAGTAGCACAGCATGTGAGCATGGACACATCGCCAGGATCGCTCACTTGAAAGAGTAGTTCAGCTGACTGCTGCTTGGAGCGCTGGGGTCGAGAGCAAAACAGGACTAACAACAGTCGGCAGTCCTTAGTTATATCTTCGTCCATGGTTTTGCGACGACCTCCCGTCCCCTTTGCCCTCCCCACGAACTACTGCACCTATGCCTACAACAGTTGCTTTCCGCGTTGTGCAGATTGCATGAATGATGTGTGTCCATCTACTTCATCCCAATTTCACAGCCATCACGGATGCCACGCCCGCCACGGGTCTTCTACCTGGTTTTATGCGACATCGGTCATCGTGGCCCAGTGTTACATGGTAATCAGCGGCGGATTCGGGAAAGGCACGCCCCCCCAACTCACGGTAGCCTTTGCCTTTTTTCAACAGAAAAAATCCCATAAATTCCTCTCTGCAAATTTGAAAATTCATAGGCGTGAAGCCCCCCCCCCTAAAAGAATTTTCTGGATCCGCCATTGGTAGTAATTTTTGCGGCACACTACGCCGGATTCCCGTGCGCTTTCCCACACGTACCTTTCTCCCTTATCTGTCAATGGGCGCTCCCCGAGGGGCGGCGCGGCGCCCCCCCCTAATTCAGAAAAATCAAAACTTTACAATAAAAAAGAATCGGAACATTCGAAGATCAAATAATAACGAAAGGAGTAAGAGTTAACAAACTTTATTCTTAGTTTACTTTACAATTTTAATAGGGGGCGTAATTTAGGGGGGGCAGGGTGGGAAGTAGCCCCCCCAAGCAGTGGTGCCCAACCACCCCTTGCCACTATACAGCTCGCCCCCCAGTTTCAGGATTCCTCTCCCCCCCAGATCTAGACCTCCCCTGATTTTTACCCCACCCCCTCCTGATTCAGACGACATCATCCTTCCCACCCGTCATCTCCCTCGCCGAAAGAAGTTTTAAAATCTACTAGTATGAACGTGTCTACATTGGCAACTACCGTTGGCAACGAGAATTTTGCGAACTTCCTTGAAAATTCAGAATCCTCTGGTCGATAATTACATGATTAGAGAATGTATAGGCAAGAGTTTTGGTTTTGTTAATTTAAATAGGTTAACTCTTAGAATTCATCAGGACAATGAAAATAAAGAAGGAATAGTTGTACTTAGCTTTTTACTATTTCTATCATCTGATGCTGTCACTTTATTCATAATATCAAACACGTCAAAAATAGAATTACTTTTGATACAACTACATGCTACAATCACTTACAATTTCTACCATTTGGAAGGATAATTGATTTATTTTCTATTTTGGGCGGAAGTGGGGGGGGGGGGGGTTCTCTAGACTTGCCAGTTTCTAGGTGGTGTCCCCTAGACCTTCCACTGACATTCAAAAAGTTGCCCCTCCGGGCAATTGTTTTGCGGGTGCCCATGTCTTTGTCCATGGTCTCTGAACCAGAAATTGAACGTTCTTCCGGTCTGTGGTTGCCTTCTTTTCTCATAAGTTTAGACACGGCCACCCTGTAAACCCCACAACAAGTTAAAAGTCCGCAATCCGCACCCTCGACCCGCAGCCACTATCAAAAGTAAATTGCCGGTTGACTTGCAGGTACTCTCCTCCTCCTCCCCAACTTAGATTAGACACAAATATAAAATTAAAAAAAAAAAAAAAAAAAAAAAAAAAAAAAGTGAAAAATAGAATGTATGCCCCAGCAAAGGGCCCCCTCCACAGTTTTCCAAGAGAGGGAGCGACCCCCTTGCCAGCGTAACTCCGAAAAAATAATTCCAACTGGGGTCCAAGTAACTCAAGTAAGGTCTCAAAATGAAATCAGATGGATCCAAAATTTTAACGGCGAGTACCGGTAAGCTTACTCTTTTGATCGGTCCAAACCGGATTGCGATACATCGATTTACTCTTGAGATATCGATTTTTCAAAGGCGCGCGGTATAGGGTCAGAAATCTAAGATTCTCTAAAATCCGCGAATTTCGACTCTCATGGACCCAGCATGCGCCGTGAGAAGTCATATGTGAGTTTTTTGAGTTCACATGAAGTTCATTAAGGGCCCTGACAAATGTCGGACCGATAAAGTCTATATCGGGGGGGGGGCGTGGCCCCAACTCCAGCGTAAGTCTCACGTACAATGTCTCACTGCGGCCGCGGGAGGTCCCATAAGATCCGTTTAAAACTTGGATGGATCTGAATTTTTTTCAAGAATTATCTAAAAGCTGAAGCTACCGCCCAATCCAAACCGCAGTGCGCAATCCATCGATTCGTTCTCGAGATATCGATTTTTCAAAGGCGCGCGGTCTTGTCAGATCGACCTTAGAGGGGCGCTGGAGGCTGGAAAAAGGCGAATTTCGTCTCTCACGAACCAGTCGTGTGCCGTATTATATCGGTTCCGCTTTTTTTCGGGTCCCAATGATGTCCCGAGAGGGCCCAATGCAGTTTAGAGCCAAAAAATATCATCTTAGGGGGGGAACTACTCCCCGTTTCAGCGTAACTCTGACGAGAAATGTCTAACTGCGGCCGCGAGAGGTTCTGTAAGGTCATTAAATAAACTCGGATGGATCTGAAATTTTCGAGGTTGTCAGTCACAAGCAAGCGCTTTCGATCGGTGCAAACCGAATTGCAATACATCGATTCACTATCGAGATATCGATTTTTCAAAGGCGCACGGTCTTGTCAGATCGAACATTGAAATAAGCAGTGGATACTCTGTATCCGCGAATTTCGTCTCTCATGGACCGTTTAAGCTCCCTTAAAAATCGAATGAGCTTTTTTCAAGTTCATATTACGTTCCTTAAGGGCCTTGATGAGTGTCGGATGACATTTGATCAATATTAACATTCATTTTTTAATCTGAGACAAAAAGAGCTGAAACCATAAAGACGAAGAATTTCCATCGTGATGACTTTGGTTCAAGCGAGGAAAATTCTATAGAAGTCCCAAATAACTAGACTAGACTTTCCGGCTTGCTAGGATTGGTATTAAGAATTTCCTTCCTGATGACTTTGGTTCAGGCGAGAGAAATCTAAAAAAGTCCCAAATAACTAAACTAGACTTTGCGGCTTGCTAGGATTGGTATTGCGTCATCCGATTTTAAAAGAACTATCACTATCGAAATCGATTTTCAAAACCACAGTATTCACCTCGCCTCGTGAACAACTGTTTCAACACGCTATAAGTAAATTTTCATTCCCACTTTGACCTATCAAGTTATTTTTACAGCGATCACTGTTATACAAACACAAATGCAGCGTTGCGATTGAATTTGTCGCAGTTTTGTACTATCAATATGGAACTCCACACTTACAATGATTTACGGCCGACACTCATGCTCTCTTTGCTAACACTGTTCCAGTGTTGCAAGTTCCAACTTGTTTTATTTTGACATTTTTTTTTAAAAGTAGGTGTAAATTTGGCAACATAGCAAAAATTAACTCAAATTTCACATAAATTACTCTCTTAGGGTACTAAGTGCATAATCCATCCATTAAAGTTTCAAAATTATTGATACTGACTGTGCTGCATGAAAATATCCTTGGGGTACAAAAATACCCCCCCCCCCTTTGTCCTTTGTGTTACCGAAATACCTTAGGCTCACAAGGGTTAAATCACCGTTTACAAAAAAAAAAAAAAAAAAAAAAAAAAAAAACGCTTTCATTTTCAACAGGCACTGCAACGACTGCACCGGTTGAGTGAAGGTTATAGATCATAGTATTTTGTGCATATTAGTCATATACACTAATCAACTATATCTTATTTTGGTCAACTGGTGGTTATCATATAAGTGAATTGAAAAATGTTATACTGAATAAACACAAAAGGGCATCTTGGAGGTGCATTCCTGACCAGAGGCGGATCCATGGATTTGTATAAGTATATTTGTCCTCCCATTTAAACGTGTGTGTCACAGAAGGATGAAAAAACAGCCCAAAGGTCCTTTCTATCTATCCTTTTCTAACACACACGTTTAAATGAGTGGAGTAGGAAAGAAACTCCAATCAATGTCTAAATTCACCCGTCTGCACTTTTTAATCTGCATAACTTAAAGTCCTTCACACCAAAAAGCCATACATTAAAAACTCAAGATTCAAGACATTGTTATGTTAACATTCTGTAATTTGTTCGAGACGAGCAAACATGTTCAAACTATTCGATAGAATTGCGACCCGTGTAAATCCTTGACAAATGGTCCAACTTCGGATCTTTCAATCAACATATTTGCACATCGGAGACAACTTGTCCCGGTTTTCGGAAGAACTGAATGCATAGTTTTACGTCGCTTGATGGCATTTCACATTTACACTTTACTCTCGGTGTCTTTGTGAGTTGGTTGGAGGGGGAGAGGTTGTGGAGGGCGAGGGTAGGAGGGGGGCAGGAGGAACTCGTGAATTTCAACTTCCCGGCTCTAAGTAAAAAGTTTCCGAAAGTTTCAGTTTCGCCGACAAGTTCGCGGGATGTATTTAGGTGAGAAATAGGACGAGATGTGAGGAGAAGGTGCAGGATTTTCGCATGAATCAAAGAATTCTCTTTTTTACGAAGAATAAACACGCCATACATTGAGACGGATTCAAATAATTTTTTCTCCCCTCTTTGTCATCGTCTCTTTTCTGGAGGACGATAATGTGTCATGTCATCCAACCACAAAGCAGTCTTGTCACCGATAAAAGGTTCACGCACTGAAGAGGAAAAATAAGTCTTTGGGTAGTTTCATGAAATATTTGTTTCAGTTTCTGAAGTTTTGCTTCACATTTCCTAGAAGTAATGGAATTGAAATTCAATATCGCTCTTCAATTCAACTCAGCGATTCCATAGTAATTGAATTGTTCAGAGAATTATTTATTTGTTTATTTTTTCTGTTTTTGCGCGTATTATTGTTGTTTTTGGATCCTTTATCGTTTAAATTAATGCTGAAAATATTGATGCGGAGCAAATTTTGGACCCGCGTTTTCAGCGTTTAGTCTCGCTTTCAGATACGAAAGAATTTGGGGACTACCAAGAACGACAAAATACTATTATTCCTTGTAATCACATTCTGATAAGAGGGAATAGAAAGCTTCAGCTACGTAAGTCTCATTTATATTGTATCTTTCAAACGCAATATGTCATCGAATTTCTGAAGGAAGTCGGCTAGAAATAAAATGGAATAAAAATCAAAAAATAATACCTGCAAAGAGTTGCAATATTTTTACGTCACTTCAGTGCCCCTCCGCCCGTTTTACACCGAAATTCAATCGAACAATTTCATCACCATATAAACTTGGAATGATTTTTGAGACCTAATTAAACATCATGAATACCACGGAATCTTAGCTTATAATATGATTTCCACTCATCATGAATCATGATATCATCATAAGATCAACATGGAATCGAATTCCAAACCGCATGCTGAGATTTTTTGAATGATTTTGATGACGATTTTTATCAGGGGAGTCTGGCCAGATCTGATTCTATGTACGCTTCAATTCACGAGCTCTCACCAATTAAGTCCTTCATTCGTTGTTTTGCAGCTAAGAAATTACCTCAATTACCTCCCATAGATATCAAACCGCGACTCAATTTATCGAATTCTTGTCACCATTATTTAGCCGGGTATTCATCGGTTTTCAACCGTAGTGCGTCGGCATCCTCTATTCGGAATTCTCCCTCCCCTGGTCCCCCGACCTCCGGTGTCTCCACTCTCCATGCCTCTTTGCGACTTAATTCAGCTGGCACGGAAGCTTTAAAGTCTTACAACTAATTAAAACTTTTCACCTGCTCTTTTCCTCAATCAAAAAATGTTGACTTTCGATGGATCTTCAAACCCACCCGCGCCTTTACTAGTTCCCTCGTGGCTTATTTCTTAATGTCTCTTCTCTTACCCTCAGTATTATGTTTCCTATTTGTTTTCTTTATTTATTTAATAGTTCTCGATGGTGTTGCTTTCGCACTCTGCGTGTTCTCAGCCGTGATAAACAAATATGATACTTCAATGTGTTTGATGGTGGTGAGATGCATCCACAATTAGTTGCGTTGCCAATCTTCGGAAAAATAAGAATGGGGCTGTTGCACACTTTTGCTGTAATCATTTCAAGGGGCGATTCAGATTCAAAGTCTTGCAAAAATAACGATTGTAGCACTAAAAACCCACGAAATTCACTCCAAAACTCATTAAGTGCATTTAACAGTGCGAGCGTGATGGCGGCATATGACACTAATGTTAGAAGATTCGCATCTCAATGGGGTAGTTGCAAGGATATGAACTTTCGTATTTTTTATGAAGAAAATGATAGTGATTGATGAGCTTAGAACAATGGTGCCTTTGGTTTTTCCCCCAAGTCTCCCGGTTTTGGAGATACACACGTGTAAAGTTGTAAAAAATCGTGTGCGTAATGACGTCACTACACGAAATTCCCATTTAAAACAATGAATTTCTGGCCAAAATGTCATCTTTGAAACGATGGTACTTAATTAGAAACCAAAGACATCTTTGTTGTCAGCTCATCAAGTACTTTCATTTTCGTTATCAAAAACACAACGTTTCAGACTCTTGCAACTGCCCCATTTCGTCTGTTTCTCTATGCTGAAAAGAAGGATTCTCAGAGTAATTAAGCTCCAGAGTAGTGATCCACATCCAAACAGTGGTACCTTGACACCTGGTAACACCGATGTCAAAGGAGAGCCGTCTCTCATTAGTCACTTCTTGGTGTAGTGACAGCACTATATCAGATGCGGGAATCTTCCATTATTCGTGTCATGCGCCGCCATCACGCTTTTACTGAGTTTCGGAGTGAATTTCGTGAGTTTTTAGTGCTACCATTGTTATTTTAACAGGTTTTCGCATCTGAATCGCTCCTTGAAACGGTTACAGCAAAAGTGTGCCAAAGCTCCATTTGGAAATAAAATATTTAGGAATACTTATATAGCTAAAGATACGGAAAACGACCATTTGATTTTTTAAATATCGTTTCATTGAATGAAATGATGAGCAACAATTAGTCATACCTGTAGCTAGAAGGGTACAGATAGTATCAATAATTAACGGGGAGGGAGTCGCATAATAAGCATGCCTTATCTTCATTGGCACCAATAATTTTCACTCTCCTCGTTTTTATTTTCCAAAGGAAAAAATTTATATTACGAAATGTTACGGTTTTTTTCCCCGTTTCAATGGCGATATTTCCGTCGATCTTTTATGTATCCACACTGAAAAAAATCGGCTGGGGCCCGGCGGCCGAACCGCTCGTATACCTTGAGTTCGCGCTATACACCCGAGCGGTTCATGCGTACCGTGCGAACGCACCCAGTGGCTTGCATGAACTAGCATCGGGCGTATCCGCCGAGCGGTTCGCGGAAACACTATCGTACAGCATATGCCATGGCTCGGGTGTAGACCACGAACCGCTTCGGCTAGTACGCGTGAACACTGCTTGCTCCGCGCTCTAGGTGGTCAAACACGCAACAATAAAGCGGCAGTTAACTGCTGAACGCTCGCTCGGTCGGTCGGTCTAGCGCGTGACTCCGTGATTCAAAGCAAGTTGGCGGCTTTAAATTCAGTTTAATTAGTAGTATGGTGTCAAGTTAATTAATCACGACGGTATTTCGATAAGTGCTTCAAATAAAAACATAAATTTGTGTGTAAGAGCTAGTATAAGGAAAGGTCAGTCAGTCGTACTCGCCGGCATACGTTTTCACTGTGGTTTGTTTTACGTTACGAGGTGACCAGATCCCTCATATTTTTTCCCGCTAAGTCGGTATACTTAAATGCTCTACTAATTTATTTTTGTAATTCGATCCCTACTTAAATTTTCGTTCGCAGTTCGAATTTGGACGTGTTGAAAAGTTCTAAGCTGATTCAACATTTGTTTGTGAATCCACCGTATAATCCTTCGTATTAGTGTTCTGATTTACTAAGCTGTGAAAGTGATAATATGCGTTTTAAATTTGGTAATATGGTGTTCCTCTATTAACGTGTGTCTAGTGAGAGATGTATTTAATGTATTTTTTGCATTCTATTGTTAATGTGAAAAGGAATACAAGAAATAACCGATAATGGGAAGCACGAGGAGTTCGGGTAATACGCACGAAGAGTTCGGGTAATAAGCACGAAGAGTTCGGGTAATAAGCACGAAGAGTTCGTGCGTAGAGCATGAAGAGTTCGGGTAATACGCACGAAGTGGTTCGGGTAATACGCACGAAGTTGGTCCGGGTGATGCACCCGAACCACTTCGGCCGTCAAGCCCAAACCTCCGCAGTGTTCACATACTTCCCGACGAGTTCATGCTCTACGCACGAACTTTTCTTGCGTATTACCCGAACCGTTTTTTCAGTGCAGGCTCTTGAACCTTCATAAGTGATTGTTTACGAACGTTTGTATCGTAATCGCATTAAGTCGAAAAACATCCAATGCTAATCTTAAGAGTTAATTATTATTCTGATAGTGTAAAAGGTCCTGCGATTTTGCTTTATCCTATTCGATATTATACACAAGGGACGAATTCTTAAAATTGCCTTATGTCACCTGTACGAAGGCTCCTAAATTAAGAATCTTCAAATCACGGAAAGCCCAAAAATTTTGCTCTAAGCAAATGAATAGTCAGATCTGATGTAAAAACCATCGAAAATCGCACTAAAAAAGTCTACGTTTTAGTAATTTAATTAAAAAAACAGCGGTAACGGCAATATCGTAATACCGGAACTACGCAGGTAACATTGCGGAGACTCCTGTCAAATTGGTCATTTTCTCTACGGAATTACAGAGATGAGTCTCAAATTAGGCAAAGGAATGAATCCATCACGATACCAGCATAGCTCTGCCACTGAGAATTAATGTTGATTTTTTTGTTTACAGGTTTTTACACAAGAATCTACTTTCAAATCACTTTTAGCAAAAAGTTGCTTGAGCGGTGAGCCTCATTCTCATTTGCGTACGAGATTCTTTACCGCGCTCACTCCTCATACGCACTGCAAATATTGCTCGACTCATGTATACTCACATTCTCAATTTTTTTTCAATAAAAATGGGTCTGTTGCGTACTTGTGCTACATCAATATAACTCATTGTTTCTAACCTAAAATTCGGCGAAAATAACGATGCGCGCATAAAAAACTTTCAAAATCCACTCATTAACTCAGAAAATACCTTCCATTTCAAACAACCCGCGCTACGCTAGACACTATATCACCGACTTATAACTACATAGATGGAACCATCTCGTTTATGTAAACATGAACAGAACTTGCAAACATTGGAATGTTTCGTTTAGATGCGTACATTTCTAATATTATTTTTTAATCTTTTATAATCCGAAAAGATCAGACAGAAAATGCAGCTTCTGTTTTACGTATTAAAAAAAAAAGCCCATCTTTTTGTTTTTCCTATGTTGTTTACTTATGCACGGTGGTTTCGTCTATGTAGTATAGTATACCGGGGCAAATAGTGTCTTTTAGTGTAGTGCGGGCTGTTTGAAATTGAAGTCATTTCCTGAGTTAATGAGTTGATTTTGAACGTTTTTTAAAGTGCGCATCGTTATTTTCGCCGAATTTTACATAAGAATCAAAGGGTCTATATTTTTGTAGCAAAAGTATGCAACAGACCCATTAAAAAAGTTTTGCATGTGATGCGTTTAAAGCATATATGACTCAATATTCGCAACCGATGGATTTCCGAAAACATTTTTTTCATTAACACTTTCATCGAGCAAGAGTCGCTCTCGCACTGCAACTTTTCGGCCATGGCTCTCTGAAAGCGAAGGGTGAATGCCCAGAGGACAATCCTTCCTCATTAAACGAAGTTCAGCTCGTAATTCAGCGTTTACTGAATATCAACAAGCGCGCTTTGGGGGGTATTAAGCGCACCGGAGCTGAAGTTAAGGGCGGAGGGGGGGGTGTGGGGAGTGGGGGGGGGGGGGGGGGAGGGATTCGTGGCGAGGCGTGGAGCGCACGTGACTGAACTTGCGTCTTATCAAGAGTCTGATATTTATTTTTATCGTAACTCAAGATCAACACTTTCTTCCTGTACTCTTTAATGATACGTCCTTTACAAAGTTCAGCTTATAAAATGTAATCTTTGGTCTTATCGAGCTCCGAAAAGAGTCAAGACTGGTTTTTGTTTCGTGTTCGTAAGGTAACACATAGAGGTATGTTTCCGTAACGCAGATTGAAAATCTGAGCAGCGAAGGGCACCGCACATTCCAGATTGTTCGCATATGTTTCAGGGCAAGGTACTATCGCCGAATCAAAGATTGTCGCGAGATTTTCACGAGCTAAGTTTCGCCTTCAAAGTTCTGGTTCGGCCACTCTTCATACTCCTTCCGCCTTGCAGGTGAGAGGCCAGTGCGGGTGTGGGAGGAAAGCCATTGCAGACCAGGTCCCCACTCACACTCATAACTGGAAAAAAGTGAAAATCTCGCGACAATCTTTAATTCGTCGATAGTTCATCGTTAACAAACAGTTTTAATCGTTACTAATACATAATGACCGGACCAAGTACCCATCAAAGTCAATTTTATTCATTTAGTTTTTTATTTAACTTTCTATGTTTAAATTTTAAATTTATAGCAGCCCCTTTTCACTGCTTTAAAAACTTATGTCCTCTAGCTTACATTATTATTCACTTATATTTCAACTTGTTACTTGTTTTTATGTGTCTATCTATTTACTTAGTCATTCATTTATCCATTTATTAATTCTTTCTGTTCGCAACAGAATATGTAACCTAACGTTGGGTCATGTTCTAGTAATAAGCTAACATAGTTTTAAATGTAATTTGATCATTACTCCACCTAGAGTAGTTGCATTGCAAAAATTAATAATATAATGATAAAAAAAAAAAAAAAAAAAAAAAAAAAAAAAAAAAAAAAAAACAAACAGGGAAAAATTTCCCAACACGCAGGTGTTGGAAAAGCGTGCCACTAAAGTCTGAACAGCTTTAATGCTTTTGCTAGCAATGATAATTCATCAAAGAGGAACCATGTGACATGGAGCTGATCTCGAGAAAATTGAGTCCAAAGTTGAAGAGCTAGCATTTAAACAAAAAACGCGGAATTACTTACGTTTTGATTTCATTCAACTACCGTGTTATGTTTTTGCTTTTCAACACCGGAAAAGTGGAATTTCCTATGCAGGAAAGGTCCCTTACTTAATTTTTAGCGTTTACAGTGACTTGGTTCCTTTCTTCTTTTTGTTTGGCATAATCACGAAAAACGAATCTCTAAGAGAAATCAAACGGCAGAGTTGGTTTACACTGTTGATATTTTAAAATCTGTTAATCCGGACTTAAGTCCGTTCCCAATTCTATAAAAGGAACCAAGTCGGAGTTGGTTCCTTACGTGACTCGGATTAAGGTTTAAGAAAAAGGAACCAAGTTCTCATTATTTTTCATCACATGGACAATGACTTCAATGAGGCTTCAATGAGGAAATAGTTGTTATTAGAAGAAGCACTTGTTGCTTCGAGATTGAGTATTGCTAGGTCTATCAATCAATAACTCAATTTTATCAAAAATGTCACTCAGTTCTTTTGTGACAAGTGCTGTCCAATTGAGCTGTTTTGGGTGAGAAATGATGAAAAAAATAAAAGATCAGATGTATCTATAAAAAATGAGTCAAAGGCGTTGTTTTTTGTGTTCGTTTTTTGATTTTTGTTTTCAAAACTTTGGAGGGCTCTAGCTCAGAAGAGAAACATTTGCAGCACATATTCGTGTAGGAAAATGAAGCCTTATATATGTGTTGCCCCCAAAAAATACACTCCAAAAGTTTGGCACTTAAGTTTTGAAACACCCATATTCTTGATATTTTGCTCCCCCCCCCCCCCCCCACCCTTCACAGAACACAACATCTTGACCATGAAAATTTTTTAAAAATCACAGTTTGACTGTAGAGATATTTGCTTCCCCCCCCCCCCCCTTTCAACAAAAAAGGGGAAAATGGATCGCCTATCTTTGATGTTCGTCGTATGCGCGCGCAGAGATTGTTCGGCTTTACGACTGCCATTTTGGCTTTCTTTATAATGCGTTTTGTGGGTTTATTAGTGGTTTTTTGACTATTTGATGCCGCCAATGTAATTTTCAGGCGATTTTACATAAAAATCAAAACTCTATAGCGCTGTAGCAAAAGTTTGCAACAAACCCATTGAAAGCTGAAAAGAGAAAATTATTTGATAAGGCTCGATTTTTTTTTCCCCAAAGAAAGTATAGACAATAGATATTTCTAAATCCCTCCACCTTTTAAACGGCTTGTTCAGGGATCAAAAATGAGGTTGCGTTCTTTTGAAGTAAAAAAGTGTCATATTCGGAAAAGCCGTGATTCTAAATAAAAACAGTTTTTCTCTTTTTTTTTCCGTTTTAGGTGCTGTCAGCACTTGTTGCGATTGTCACGATGTAGATATGTAATATGTATAAATGGAACACTTGCGAATTCATGAAAAAATAATCCTTTAATATACAGAACTAACCATTTCAGGTGCCCTTTACACGTCAAACATTCTAGGGGTATAGATTATAGTAGGTGTGGAGGTTTAAGACGTTTGTGGATTTTAATTCCCCCTCTCCCCATTTATTTTGTTGAAAAGTATCGAAAGTTTACAGTTAAAACTAAGCCTATAACGCATTGTAATATGATTTTTTTTTTCTGTTGCCGTGGGTCGATATCATTTTTCGTGTTGGAAAAGCAAAGTTTCAAATGGACCTATAATTTCCAAAAATTTTAAGAGGCTTCCAGTAAAAAATACTGTACACGCGAGAAACTTTTTAGGGTAGGTAAATAAGTTATTCCAGAGTCAATTCCATAGCCGCAGGGAGGAGGCTGTCCAGGGGTGGGAAAACACGCGACAGCCCCTCTCACTTTTTAGAGCTATTAATGCGAATTTTAACCCCCTCCCTTTGTTCTGGATTTTAAAAACCTTTTTTTTTTAACAAAACGCCCAAAAATTTTCCCCAAAAATCCCTTGATTGCATAGACGCTCATTAAGGGGTTTTCAATTTGCCGATCCCCCAGAATTTCAAATGTTTCCAATGACCAAGACCTGTTTAGTGTGACGTCATGAAAATAAATTTGGGTTTCCCAAAAAAAGGGTCCGTCTCACTCGCTCTCGTGGGTTTTCCCCTATGAAATACGATCCAAATTTTCAAATACAAGTGCTAGTAAACAACAAGTTCTTTGCACCAGTTGTGTTTATCACACCATTGGGTTCCACGTCCCTTATAAAAATTTCCGATTGTTTCAATGAAATTTTTCCCATATGATATATATTCCCGCGCTTTATTTCCCATAAAAAAAATCGAAATTTTTTAGAGACAATCGGTATTCGTGTAGATTCAAGAGCGCTGACTATAGCAACGATAGGTCTTATGATTGCAATAAGACGAAACACATCTATGGTTCTATTCTTACAGTTTTAACAGCCACTTTTTTCTCAGTGATAAAATGTGAGCTCGCTACCACAAACTTTTTGAAACATCGCGCAACAATGCACAATCACAGCTTTTCGAAGAAAGTCCTATGTTTTGTCTTTGTCACACTCACAGTTTCTTATGAGCACAACATTCTATAGGATATAGGCTCATCAGCACCATCACGACATGTGTTATACCTCGAACAATAGCTTCGATACGAAGAGAAGTTAGAATGATTGAGTGTCATGGCGGTGATACTCCCATAAGAGACCGTGAGTAAGACGAGGACAAAACGTAGAACATCTTTCGGTATAACTGTGATTGTAAATTCGCTTGTGATCTTTTAGGAATTATGTTAGAGTGAAAAATACTTTAAGGTACGTGGAATCTAATGGTGCAATAAAATTTTAGAAAACTGTGCTTTAACTAGCATGAATATGCGTTCGAAAATTTGGATCTGATTTCTTATAGGTAAATCAACGAGAGTGAGCGAGATAGAGCATTTGTTTGGAACCTATTTTGATGGTGACGTCATCACTAAACAGGTCTACTAAAGGATATGAATGAGCCCCTCTTTTTTCTATACCCCCCCCCCCGCTCTTCATCAATACCTCGCCGTCACTTCTTTTCGATACCGTCGTCAAACTGATGTTGACACTTTTATGAGTCCTCAGACCCTCCGAGATCCGAGACACAAAGCCTCTCTAACACCCTCTCTCTCCCACACATTCACAAATCTCTCCGCTTAATGAACCGTGAAGAAATCTCGTGACCGGTGGAGCCCAAAACCGAGGGGCAAAGAGGGTTTCTGTGAAGGATGTTTCCACCCCCCTCCTGCCTTGGAATTTTGACTCATAGGTTGGCACAAATGACTTAGGTTGCTGGACCTGTATGGAATTCTCGTTCAAAGGAATTCGACTTTGACGCTTAATAACTTATTGAAATTAACAGGAATACCAAAACTTTTACAATTTTAAGAAAATAGACGCCGAGACCTCCTGGATTGCAGCAATAAATTAACGATTAATGAAACCAGTTTTAAGAAAACACGTTTTTAATTTTTCAAACCTTTCCCGCCAAGGTTTTGCCATAAGCAAAGCATGCAACCTATATATTAGATATGAAAATGAAAACAAAAAGCGTACCGTATATATACGGCACGCTTAAAAAAAATGTGATGCGGTCGATTCCAGAGTGAACTTAATGAATGACCGGCCATGGAGACAATAAAGTTCATGAACCAACCAACCATCATAGCCCATCTATATCAACAGATCTTATGATTCAGTGTTATAAATCGTATAGCTGATTGCGAGATAATTTGTCCCGTGTTTTCCTGTTTAAAAGCGACTCTGTCACTTTCGCTGATAGTACAAGTAGATCCATTAGTCCTGCGTCGAGGGTTCGACGCAACCCGCACTACACGTAGCCCGAACCTCGCTCGGTCTTGAGAGAACAAAAGAAAATAAAGATTAGTACATGTAATGCGGGTTGCATCGAATCGTCGACGCAGGACTAATGGCTCTGCTTGTGTAGAAGTCGAACATAATTGCCAATTACAATACCTCAAGATAGAAATTATACATTTACTTGAGGAATGGGCTAAAGTAAAGGACAGAATTTGGATGCTAAGGGAAGTATGACACGGGATGGAACTCAGATCACAGATAACTCATACACACAGTGGTGAAACTCTATAGGGAAGAGGTGGCGAATGTATGTCGTTTATCAAATGTAATCAAATATGAAAATTGAGTTGTAACCTTCCAACTACGAGGGTGCGCCACCTTCGCATCCAATGCAAATCAAATGGAAGATGTTAGTTCATCCTTCCGACCACTAGGGGGCATTTGCGTATTTGCTAACATTGAGTTTCGCTACTGTGTAGATAATAATACTGTGGCTCGACTGGTAGGGTCGAAGAAAATTGACCGCAGGACGGGACTCGGATGCAGCCTTTCAAATCAAGGCTTTCAATAGTAACAATTGGAATTGCAAGGGGTCATTAAGTAACTTGTAGTTGTATACATTTAATCACATTACTGCAGGAATACTGGACAGTCACTCTGACGTTGTGTGTTTTGCATATTGCAATGTTGCAGATGCGATGTGTGTGGTTGAGACGGTGCGCGCGTGGCTGTTGTCGGCGCTGGTGGTTCACGTCGCGGTGGCGGGGAACCCGGACGCCAAGCGTCTTTATGACGACCTCCTCTCCAACTATAATAAGTTGGTTCGGCCCGTCGTCAATACAACGGACGTTCTACGGGTCTGCATCAAGCTCAAACTCTCCCAGCTCATCGACGTGGTAAGTTTTTTACCCCCAATACATTCTTCATTGGTTCCTCCTCCTCTTCGTCTTCATATTCTGTATTGCTATTCTTTTTTTAAACATTTCATGGTATCGTTTAGATACGTACAACTCTTTTATTATTTTGTTATTTTGTAATCTTAGATAAGCCAGTAAAGACCAGACAGCAAATTCAGCCAATATTTCATCTTCATATTAAGAAGTGAATTCCATCGTTTTGTTGAAATGAGGGAGGTTGAGAGAAAAAAATAGACAGAAAAAAAATTAAACGGAAGAAAATCGTATTTACTCATAAATTTGAATAAGTCGGCAGAATGAAAATCAGGTAGAATTCGATTTTTGAAAAGAAATATAAATTCAAATTTGATAATGTTTATCTATCAGCATTTTAAAATGAGAGAAAGAATTGCGATAGAAATTGCATCGCCCTAGCTAGCTTTAAAACCAATTTAATCAGTTTGCTACTTTCCCCTCATTCAATTTTGTTGCATTCAACCGCGGATATGTTGCATGGGATATTAAACTTATCAACGTTTGCGATGGATTCGAGATCAAAATTCATCCCCGACTGCTCACTTGAAAAGTTTTGGCTCTCCGAAAAAGTTCATTTTTCAGTTCGAGAGGCTCTAAGCTTAATTTGTATTCAAGCTTCTCGCCCTCTCTCTCCGCGCTTCGCCTCCTGCATATATTTGATCCTGCACTACCCCCAGGCTCCTTATTTTCACTGTGACCCCGCTGAAAAAGTCAAACCGGGGCGAGAGAGATACAAACGTTGTTGGCAAAGCCGGCTTTCAAATAATATTTCGAAAACGACCTCTAAGTCAAACTTTAACCTGCGACAACGATGGAAAAATGTTACAAAATTCGTCGCTTATTATCAATTCTACTCTGCTTAGCCTTCAGTTCAAATTGAGTTTATCCCAGTGGCGGCTCGTGCAATTTGGCAACAATGTTTATTTGCCATTTAAACCTATGCAAAAGTATCGATATATCGGGGGTGCAGTTGCACCTCCTTAAGATCGATTGTTTTCCATAGGTTTAAATGGAGAGATTGCGATGTTGCCAAATTGCACGAGCCGCCACTGGTTTATCCTCTTAGTCTTTTTAACCAATGCGCATTTTTTAAACCATGCCCAAAAATTTACTTTTGCAAATGTATGATTCTTTAGCGAGGAATCTTTGACATTGAAACGTCGAAAACTATATTATGAGACAAGAAAATTGAAGCGTTTTGACGCCGAGTGTAGAGACAATAGTCGTCGTTTATTTTGACTGCAGTGGCGGCTCGTCCGGTGTAGTTAGTGTAGTGGCACTACGCCTGCATTTTCAAGGTTTTTTTTTTATTTTTTTTTCTTTTCAAATTTTCAAAGATAATGGGCGCTCTTGATTAAAAATGGTTGGGATTTCGGAGAAATTAAAGGGGGAAAAGAGAAAAAGGAGTTGTAAAGAGCACAGAATATACTGTCGAAGGAGAACTTTCGTGTCACGAAATAGTTAAAACTACCTTAAAATTAAATCTGAAGCAGGTCAAATTTTCGAGAACTTTCCGCGAGAGGACCCCCAAACCAGTGGCGTAGCGTGCAAATTGGCAACGTTGTAATGTGTACATTTAAACCCATGTAAAAGGTCGAATGTGAATGTGTTCACCAACCAATAGCTCGATATTTTTCATGAGTTTAAATGGAATCATAACAACGTTGCCAAATTGCACGCTACGCCACTGCCCCAAACCCCTTTCTACTGGGAGCGTCCTACCAGGCCCCCTCTACACCTAATTTTTCAGTCACGAGCCGCCACTGTTTGACAGATGCCGGATCTCGATGTCATCCGAACGGCATTATACGCACTTTATTTACAGATTGTGGGCGTGGCTTTTTGCAGATGTTGCTGTACAGTACCGCGCGAAAACAGGCCAAACATCCGTGCGTGCTCCCGAGCACGATGTCCAAATGAGATGTCGAGCGCGCTAGCGTTCCTAGTGGACATCTCAGCGAAATTCAGTGCTGAGCCGTGATTGGTCGTAATTTCTAGGGGCGTGATGTAATTAAACATCCGTCAGATGATATCCTAACCCAACATCTGTCGAAATAAAGGACGACTAATAATTCTGTGTGTCCTGTTTTAATCCTCTTTCTGATCCGTGATTGTCGATCTGAGTTCAGTTTTTATTTTTCTCTCTTCGATCC
The DNA here is from genome assembly GCA_011764245.1 of Trialeurodes vaporariorum. Classification (NCBI taxonomy): domain Eukaryota; kingdom Metazoa; phylum Arthropoda; class Insecta; order Hemiptera; family Aleyrodidae; genus Trialeurodes; species Trialeurodes vaporariorum. The sequence goes on along the minus strand of VMOF01000002.1, from coordinate 5,162,942 downwards.
AGTGAGAGATTTCTGGAAACCCTAGAACGTGATACTTAGTTTCTAATGAGAAATCCATAATAAAGCAATGAGATAATATTGTGATTGAGTGACGATTTTGAGCCTTTGAAAGGCTTTGAAAATGACCACCTTAAGGTTTTTAACAAATGTTTCCTCGTTGCGGAAAACGAAGCGCTAGAAATGTCCTACGCATTCTTTCTCAGGACACGACTTGGCAACACAGAAAACACTAAGTATAAGCATTACTTTCGTGACCTAACATGGGATGAGACTGATTTTCCATTGGTTGTATTGAGTCAAAAGAAAATACAGACGAAGCATAAACTTTCTAAATTTGGTAAGAATAAATATCCGTTAAAAATCCGTAAGGGGTAACTTTTTTTCCTTTTTTCAAACTGTCATTACTTCGTCAATTGTTGACCAAATCTGCTCATCTTCAAATCAATTGAAAGCAAATAAATTGATATTTCAAACGCAAACAAGATCAAGTTGTTGACTTGTTTGGTTTTGACGTTAGAGCGACAGTCCGACGGTTCTCCGCGAACACGAAAGAGCTATGGCAATAGAGAAGAATGGGTCTGTTGCAAACTTTTGCAACAACGAATAAGAGTGTTTGATCTACTGTAAAATCGACTAAAAAGTACAGTGGTGGCATCAGAAAGTCATAAAATGCAATAATAAACTCACAAGAGGCGTTTAATGAAATCCAAGATGGCGGAGAAATACCGAGCAATTTGTATGCATGCACCACGAACATTCAAGGATGGCCAACTTTGACAACCTCACTGGAGGTAGAGGTTATGTGTTTGTTTACGTTGTGATTGGTTCAGACTATCGGCTATGCAACGTGGGCAAAAAGGTCATGTGACCAAAACTTAGCTTGTGACCCCTCTATCGATTCAGCATGGCAAATGTAGTCGATCGCTCTCAAGGGTTTTCATATCTTTTGAAAGTGGGACGCTTCACTGACAACTCATGGCTATGATAGCCATGAGTCGATCACAACCAAATTGGTTGTGATCGGATATTGTGAGGTTGGCCATCCTTGGATGTTCGTGGTGCATACATACAAATTACTAGATGTTTCTCCGCCATATTGGATTCCACTGAACGCTTTTTGTGAGTTTATTATTGCATTCTATGACTTTCTGATGCCACCAATGGAATTTTCAGGCGATTGTACATTAAATGTAACTCTCTTAATCGTTGTAATAAAAGTTTGCAACTAGTAGTTCTACGAAGTTAGTTGGCAGGAGTGGCAACTTGCTACTTATGTTGACACCAACGAGCTATAGAACTAGAGAGGCTGATCTCATGTGATAACATGTGATAAGTCCTAGATTCAAAGTGTGACAGTATGGGCCAGTGGCGGCTCGTGCGATTTGGCAACAGTGTCTTGATCCCATTTAAATACATGGAAAACAATTGAAACTCGCGAAGGCTGCCAGCCTCCGCTTGAATCGATTTTTTACCTAAATTTAAGTGGGAAAAATGCATGGTTGCCAAATCTCACGGGCCGCTACTGGTATGGGCGACCTGGATCTGGTTTGTTTGCTTCATACTTTTTAACCTTAGATCAAAAGTTGTTAATAATCCAGTGGAAATTGGTTTTAAACGAAAGTGCAAATGTTTTAGAGTGGCTCTCTGGACACAGAATTCGAATACAACTATCCAGGTGAGAAAATTTAGCTTGTTTTCCTTGTAAGTCAGTTCCTTTATCGTGCAAATCCTTCTAGATGAAACTGTTGCATTGATTTCTGTGTCCAGCTAAAGACGCAGTCTAAAACACTTTCGCTATGTTTCATAACCAATTATTTATGTGTCATATATTTTTTTTTTTTTTTTTTTTTTTTTAAAATTCAAAAGGTTAAAAAATATGAGGCAAGCAAACCGATTCTGTGTGAAATAAGAGATTTCCACCATGGCTACTTTCGTGAAGTTTCAATAACAAGCCTTACAAATCCTCTTTATCATCATAGACGGTTTTTAATGATGACTCGGTGATGACCTCATCCGGCGATGAACGTTTCAAACAAAGACAAACTGTCTTTCTTGCTCTTACGTAAACCCCTTACCCCCATGTACTTCCATCTCACCCTGATTTCAAAAACCGTATAAAGAGACATCGTTTGAAAAAAAAAAATGTGGAAGGAATGAATTCCTCGAGGCATTATAATGCGATTTCGATGATGATAATACACGGAAAAAAAACTACGGTGAAAATAACCATACGAATACCTGATTTTGGCACCTACTAGATGTTATGGTAATGTTAACCAGAAGTATACTATGTTTTGACTAGATACTAGGTGATGTTACCTGACTGCATGTGGAATTTACTCAAAGTATCGGTAAATGTACCATACTTCTGGTCAAGTTTACCATAACATTTAGCAGGTGCCAAAATCAGGTATCCGTACGGTTATTTTCACTAATCTTTTTTTTTCCGTGTATGTCGTAAAACTGGGTCTTGTATACGGATTTTGAAAAAAGGAAGATATGGGGGTCACGGGAGAGTGAGCGAGATAGTTGTCTTTCACGATTTTGTGATGGCTCGAACTTCGTGGACCCTGTTTTCTCGGAAAACTGAATGCAAGAGTCTTCCAAAAACAAGGTGAATAGGAGGAGGGGGGGGGGGGGGAGCAGTCCCTATTAAGATGTAAAGTGGAGTCAGCTTGAAGAGAGGTAAACGCAGCTTGCGGGCACCGATCCGCCGCGGCTACGTCACTTGACTGACGATCCGGGATTGAAACGCTTAAGGTGAGAGAAACGGAACTTCCGACCTCTTGACTATTTGCAAATTTAAGTGGTGAGTGATGGAGGGAGGCAGGGAGGGATGGAGGGAGGCAGGGAGGGATGGAAGCTATCCTTTATTGAAGGGAAGGGGCTAGTCTCTGGTCATCAGGTGATGGAACTACTCCGTTAAGGGCGAGAGATAGCGATTGGCGATTGGTGATTGGTGATTGGTGATTGCCGATTGGCGTTGCACCGAAAATACTGTATCCTACTCGTCCCTAGCAAAACCGTTCAGAATTCATTTCCCTTGATCGATACACAGAGTCAGTCATCACCGGCTGCTGGGCTCTCACTGACGCACACTGGACCGACCTCACACATTTTCCGAACAAGAAAAGTTGCTGTTTTTTAGCGTGCCGTTTATATACGGTACGATTTTTGTTTTCGTTTTCATATCTAACATATGTGTTGACTGTCTTGCTTATGGCCATATCATTGGCGGGACAATTTTAAAAATTGAACACGTATTTTCTTAAAACGGGTTTTATTCATCCGTAGGTTATTGCTAAGATCCTCGAAGTCGTGGCGTCTAGTTTCTGAAAATTGTAAGAATTTAGGTATCACTGTTAATTTCATTGAGATATCGAGCGTAGAACTTGAATTCCTTTGAACAGGAATCCATCGCAGGTGCAAGAACATGAGCACAAATATTGATTTTTTTCGTCGCACCCAGGCTCGGACCCGATCTTTTGCTGAACAAATTTTTTTGAGATGGTTGAAAATTCGAAGGGATTTCTCTAAGATTGTCCGTAGTGGTCTCATCACCCTTTCCCCCAATCGCCGCACACACGTTCGGACCCGAAAATTTGAAGGACACATTTTTCTTGGAACAGTGGAAAATTCGGAGGGTTTGTCATTAGATCGTACGTAGTGGTCCTAACCCCTACCCGCCCGCCGCACCCGGGTTCGGACCCGGATTTTTGCTGGACACATTTTTTCGAGATTATGGAAAATTTAGGGGATCTTATGGAGTGTATTTTTGGGGTCAACATATAAGACTTTATTTTCCTATATGAACATGTGCTGCAGATGTTTCTCTTCTGAGCCTCCTTCTTTCTCAGGGAAGTCATTGAAACTTCTCTCTGAAAAATTATTAATGTGACGGCGCACAAACTTGATGAATCATCGATCGATATCATTCAGCAGTAGAGCTAGTGGTGCGGTGGTGCAAGCAATCTGGCAACGTTACATTCCGTCCATTTAATTTTACGTAAAATATCGATTTGAGGGAGTTCGACGCCGTACCGTGCTCCACAACTATTTCGACCTTTTTTATGAATTTAAATGAAATGAATGCAGCGTTCTCAGTTTGCACGCACGTCGTCGCACCGCCACTGAGTGGAGCTTCTTGTTCGAAATATATGGAACTGTTACATGTCCCCCCTCACCCCGTTTCCCAGAACTGATCTTATGCAAGTATTCTAGGAAAAATGAAGCAGAGAATTCAATTTGCCTGTCTTTAGTGTACATGTTTTCACCAATAAAAAAAAACCCCAATGGCTTTTTTTCCTCTCTCAAAATTGCAATGTTTACCTTATTTTAGAAGATCACCTTGACAATTCTCAAATTCAATTTTATAGTATTTAATTTCATAGTATCAAGAAGAAAAACCCTTTTCCGAACATTCAGAATGAAATCGTCTCACCAAAATATGCATTTATCCTTATTAGAATTAGAAGCCATAGGGTGAGAAAAGTTGCAATGGGTCACAAACAGACGGGTGATGCGGGCATACCTTTTTATTGAAAATATCAATAAACCAATGGCGGCTTGTGCGATTTGGCAACAACGTTTTTCCTCTATTTGATTCTATGTAAAACAATCGATTCAAAAGTGAAGTAGCACTTCACCAGCATTCGATTATTTTACATTGAGTCAAATGGAGGACAAACGATGTTGCCAAATTACACGAGCCGCCACTGCAATAAACTATATGACTTTGGGCAGAATACTTCCCAACAGACACTCATTCAAAAATATATGGCTTTTTAACCTTAATTAAGGCAACACTGGATGAATGACGTTCAGTATTCCCAGAAAGTAGCTTGAAGCCAGCCTCGACAGGTATATATCTCATAAAATCCTATATTTTCCTTAATTTTCTGTGGTCTGAAATAGAGAGCTAATTTAAATGTAAATCTTTGATCTGCAATTATTTTAGGATGAAAGCTCTTGAGTGTCCAAAAAAGTCCGCGCGATTAATTTATAGCTCAAAGATATTTACCTTCTCATCTTTGTGAGTTACAGTTAAGCTCGTCAGGGTTGTACTGCAAGTAGTGTACTTACCTTGAAGATTTGCATAATGTAGAATGTGGTGACTTGATCTCAAAGAATAACTTTTCAGCGGAGTGAGCGAATGTTGTGGTAAGCTGAAACCAGAATGCAAAACTCGCTAAAATATTTCCGCATACTGCATTTTGAACATTTCCACTTAAAAATCATTGATTTGCACGGAAAAAAAAAACTACACGGTGAAAACAACCATATACGGATACCTGATTTCGGCTGCTGCTAGATGTTATGGTAATGTTAACCAGAAGTATACTATGTTTTGACTAGGTACTAGGTAATGTTACCTAATTGCATGTCGAATTGACTCAAAGTATCGGTAAATGTACCATACTTCTGGTCAAATTTACCATAACATCTAGCAGGTGCCGAAACCAGGTATCCGTGTGGTTATTTTCACTAATCTTTTTTTCCGTGTTTTAGGTGAAAAATCCAACTACATATATTTTAAAGGCTCCTCCAAGAAGAGGGGTTTTCTTTTATCCGTAGTATTTCCTTTGTATTAATTAGAAAACTTTCATCGATAAAGTCTAAAAATAATGAAGTCATGAAGTAATTTACCCTTTTACAACATTTAGAATTTATGGACCTAATATTAGTGAGATAATATTGTATGCAGTGTTTAATTCATCAGGCACTTGAAAAATGATAAATCTACCATCCGTCAGAAGTGTTACGTTTGCGTTGACGTACCATACCACAATGTGAACCAGTTTTGTTATTATTTTGACATCAATTAATTATCAAAATGAAACAATAACACCCTAGAGTTCCGAGGATGATGGTTGAAATATGGAATCATACTTGGAGCCGGTGGACAGCGAATTAATAAAATTAATCGGTGAGGTTGGGAAATAAAAACACAGTTTTAATTTAATTGAATTTGTTAAAAACTAACAAAATACTACGAAAAATAAAGTAATGTGTCGCTAGACGTAAGAATAGAGCTGTTGCAAACTTTTGCTACAGGCTCATTAATAGTTGATCATGGGGTAATACCCTGCAAAAATAACAATCAGCGCACTAAAAAATCACGAAATCCACTCATAAACTCACAAAATGCTTTTAAATGCGAGACCGTAATGGCGACCGAGGCCACGGTTTTCTTTATGGCAATTGTATGCTTCTTCTTCTTTTTGTGTGGTGTTGCGAGAACACCTCGAGTAGATGGCGCTGATTGAATATAGGGAACCTCAATGAAACCCGCGGCACCGACCGCCATTACGGTCTCGCGTTTAAAATCATTTTGTGAGTTTAGGAGTGGATTTCGTGATTTTTTATTGCGCTAATCGTCATTTTTATTGGGTATTACCCCATTATCAACTATTAATAAGCCTGTAGCAAAAGTTTGCAACAGCTCCATTCAACAGACGCCTTCAGTGCTTACTGTTTCTTTGCTGATGAAGTCAGCTGTGATGACAGTGACACAGTCGGACATGATTATTTGAATGTGCCGCGGCGCAAACCTCGCCAAATATCGTGCACGTGGTGGAAAGATACATGAGTGGACAGTATTTAGTATTTTTCAAAATGTGTGAAATGTGTGAAAATGTGTGTTTTTACGGCTTTTTATATGAGAATCAATGCTTTAAACCGCTCTAGCCGAAGTGTGCAACATACCCATTTGAGCTCCAATTTTAGAGCATGAGTGTCATGCTCTATTGAAATCGTTTCTACAAGGTCAATAATGCTTTTCTTATAGGAACGGCATGGTTCGGGGGTCCGCTCGGGGGATCGCTTGGTTTCAGTATCGAGAACGGGTCCTCGAGGACCGATTGACCCATGTGATTCCGCCAATCCGGTGTCCTCCCAATTTGTCGCTTTTTCTTTGTGGCGGGAGTTTTTGGCCAAGATTGAGGTTAAGCATTTTTGGGAATGTAATTACGTTACTAATTTGGATCAGACTTCAACGAAATTTTCTGTATGAGATATTGAGGTTTTATATCAGAGGATTGTGTCCATGTTTCGTGTATTCTGCGATTTAAAATGCATTTAGATGATTTCAAATTTCCAATCCTGTTATTGTTGATGTTTCGGTCCGCTAAAAGAGTTCGTTTGGGGAACGCGATCGGCGTTGCGTTTTAAGGTGAATCCTCAGCGACCTGTAGTAAGATTCTCATCCGCTAGATAACGCCACTGTTCCGCGGTCCAGAAACCATGCTTTTTCCGCCTTTAATCGTTAATTGCGAGAGCTAGAGTTAACTTTTCGAAAATGTAAGAACGTTGCGTTCTAGATCAAATCCTAAGGAAAATTTTAAGACCATTCCGAGCCATGGACGAAGATATAACTAAGGACTGCCGACTTCCTATCTCCGCCCCTGTTAAAACCTGTTAGCGGGTTTTCGAGCGCGACCGCAGCGCTCCAAGCAGCAGTAAGGGTCAACTAAAAACGAACCGCTGCAGCGGTGGCCGCTCCGGCTCCCTTTCCCCCATGCCTTCCCGCAAATGTATACCGTGTAGGTAATTTGAATCACGATTGAACGAAGGGAACAAATGATCAGCGAATTAAAAGGAAGCAAAATCCGCTAAAAAGCAAACGTCTGGAGTATTTCTTGAAAGATTCCTGAATTGTCGAAAATGATTAATCAAGGACTGAAATACTATACATCACAGTTAACCTCAAAACGGAATCAAACAAGAAAGAGTACATAGACATTTGTTTTATTAGTAGAGATCAGGCGACTCTTTTAATTTGCTGATGATTTCTGTTACCTTGTCCAAAGTTGATTCTGAATTTCCCTTGCTTTCGATCTTCCATTGAGATACTGAGTTATCTGATCCTCTTGGGTCGCCGACAACAGTTGACAGCCATGCCATAACAGACCAACTCCAACAACGGTTTTAGCAGTAGCACAGCATGTGAGCATGGACACATCGCCAGGATCGCTCACTTGAAAGAGTAGTTCAGCTGACCGCTGCTTGGAGCGCTGGGGTCGAGAGCAAAACAGGACTAACAACAGTCGGCAGTCCTTAGTTATATCTTCGTCCATGGTTTTGCGACGACCTCCCGTCCCCTTTGCCCTCCCCACGATCTACTGCACCTACGCCTACAACAGTTGCTTGCCGCGTTGTGCAGATTGCATGAATGATGTGTGTCCATCTACTTCATCCCAATTTCACAGCCATCACGGATGCCACGCCCGCCACGGGTCTTCCACCTGGTTTTATGCGACATCGGTCATCGTGGCCCAGTGTTACATGGTAATCAGCGGCGGATTCGGGAAAGACACGCCCCCCCCAACTCACGGTAGCCTTTGCCTTTTTTCAACAGAAAAAATCCCATAAATTCCTCCCTGCAAATTTGAAAATTCATAGGCGTGAACCCCCCCCCCCCTAAAAGAATTTTCTGGATCCGCCATTGGTAGTAATTTTTGCGGCACACTACGCCGGATTCCCGTGCGCTTTCCCACACGTACCTTTCTCCCTTATCTGTCAATGGGCGCTCCCCGAGGGGCGGCGCGGCGCCCCCCCCCCCCTAATTCAGAAAAATCAAAACTTTACAATAAAAAAGAATCGGAACATTCGAAGATCAAATAATAACGAAAGGAGTAAGAGTTAACAAACTTTATTCTTAGTTTACTTTACAATTTTAATTATGGGCGTAATTTAGGGGGGGCAGGGCGGGAAGTAGCCCCCCCCCCCCTAAGCAGTGGTGCCCAACCACCCCTTGCCACTATACAGCTCGCCCCCCAGTTTCAGGATTCCTCTCCCCCCCAGATCTAGATCTCCCCCTGATTTTTACCCCACCCCCTCCTGATTCAGACGACATCATCCTTCCCACCCGTCATCTCCCTCGCCGAAAGAAGTTTTAAAATCTACTAGTATGAACGTGTCTACATTGGCAACTACCGTTGGCAACGAGAATTTTGCGAACTTCCTTAAAAATTCAGAATACTCTGGTCGATAATTACATGATTAGAGAATGTATAGGCAAGAGTTTTGGTTTTGTTAATTTAAATAGGTTAACTCTTAGAATTCATCAGGACAATGAAAATAAAGAAGGAATAGTTGTACTTAGCTTTTTACTATTTCTATCATCTGATGCTGTCACTTTATTCATAATATCAAACACGTCAAAAATAGAATTACTTTTGATACAACTACATGCTACAATCACTTACAATTTCTACCATTTGGAAGGATAATTGATTTATTTTCTATTTTGGGCGGAAGTGGGGGGGGGTTCTCTAGACTTGCCCGTCTCTAGGTGGTGTCCCCTAGACCTTCCATTGACATTCAAAAGTTGCCCCTCCGGGCAATTGTTTTGCGGGTGCCCATGTCTTTGTCCATGGTCTCTGAACCAGAAATTGAACGTTCTTCCGGTCTGTGGTTGCCTTCTTTTCTCATAAGTTTAGACACGGCCACCCTGTAAACCCCACAACAAGTTAAAAGTCCGCAATCCGCACCCTCGACCCGCAGCCACTATCAAAAGTAAATTGCCGGTTGACTTGCAGGTACTCTCCTCCTCCTCCCCCAACTTAGATTAGACACAAATATAAAATAAAAAAAAAAAAAAAAAAAAAAAAAAAAAAAAAAAAAAAAAAAAAAAAAAAAAGGTGAAAAATAGAATGTATGCCCCAGCAAAGGGCCCCCTCCACAGTTTTCCAAGAGAGGGAGCGACCCCCTTGCCAGCGTAACTCCGAAAAAAGTAATTCCAACTGGGGTCCATGTAACTCAAGTAAGGTCTCAAAATGAAATCAGATGGATCCAAAATTTTAACGGCGAGTACCGGTAAGCTTACTCTTTTGATCGGTCCAAACCGGATTGCGATACATCGATTTACTCTCGAGATATCGATTTTTCAAAGGCGCGCGGTACAGGGTCAGAAATCTAAGATTCTCTAAAATCCGCGAATTTCGACTCTCATGGACCTAGCATGCGCCGTGAGAAGTCATATGTGAGTTTTTTGAGTTCACATGAAGTTCATTAAGGGCCCTGACAAATGTCGGACCGATAAAGTCTATATCGGGGGGGGGGCGTGGCCCCAACTCCAGCGTAAGTCTCACGTACAATGTCTAACTGCGGCCGCGGAGGTCCCATAAGATCCGTTTAAAAACTTGGATGGATCTGAATTTTTTTCAAGAATTTTCTAAAAGCTGAAGCTACCGCCCAATCCAAACCGCAGTGCGCAATCCATCGATTCGTTCTCGAGATATCGATTTTTCAAAGGCGCGCGGTCTTGTCAGATCGACCTTAGAGGGGCGCTGGAGGCTGGAAAAAGGCGAATTTCGTCTCTCACGAACCAGTCGTGTGCCGTATTATATCGGTTCCGCTTCTTTTCGGGTCCCAATGATGTCCCGAGAGGGCCCAATGCAGTTTCGAGCCAAAAAATATCATCTTAGGGGGGGGGGGGGGGGGGGAACTACTCCCCGTTTCAGCGTAACTCTGACAAGAAATGTCTAACTGCGGCCGCGAGAGGTCCTGTAAGGTCATTAAATAAACTCAGATGGATCTGAAATTTTCGAGGTTGTCAGTCACAAGCAAGCGCTTTTGACCGGTGCAAACCGAATTGCAATACATCGATTCACTATCGAGATATCGATTTTTCAAAGGCGCACGGTCTTGTCAGATCGAACATTGAAACAAGCTGTGGATACTCTGTATCCGCGAATTTCGTCTCTCATGGACCGTTTAAGCTCCCTTAAAAATCGAATGAGCTTTTTTCAAGTTCATATTCCGTTCCTTAAGGGCCTTGATGAGTGTCGGATGACATTTGATCAATATTAACATTCATTTTTTAATCTGAGAGAAAAAGAGCTGAAACCATAAAGACGAAGAATTTCCATCGTGATGACTTTGGTTCAAGCGAGGAAAATTCTATAGAAGTCCCAAATAACTAGACTAGACTTTCCGGCTTGCTAGGATTGGTATTAAGAATTTCCTTCCTGATGACTTTGGTTCAGGCGAGAGAAATCTAAAAAAGTCCCAAATAACTAAACTAGACTTTGCGGCTTGCTAGGATTGGTATTGCGTCATCCGATTTTAAAAGAACTATCACTATCGAAATCGATTTTCAAAACCACAGTATTCACCTCGCCTCGTGAACAACTGTTTCAACACGCTATAAGTAAATTTTCATTCCCACTTTGACCTATCAAGTTATTTTTACAGCGATCACTGTTATACCAACACAAATGCAGCGTTGCGATTGACTTTGTCGCAGTTTTGTACTATCAATATGGAACTCCACACTTACAATGATTTACGGCCGACACTCATGCTCTCTTTGCTAACACTGTTCCAGTGTTGCAAGTTCCAACTTGTTTTTTTTTTGTTTTTTTTTTTGTTTTTTTTTTTTTTGCAAGACTCGTTATTGTTAGACGAGCATCTGAAAGAAAACTGTGGGGATTCAACTCCTACCACCTACAGGAACAATTTGTTGCAAAACTAAAAACCGAGTGAGCTCCGCGCTAAGGAGCTAGACGACCAACGCACTATGGTCTGAGATCGAAAAAAAGTGGCCAAAAATCCATTGAAAAATAGTCATCAAAAATCATCGTTTTCGACCTTTTAAGGTTAATTTTAGACTTTCGGTGACACTTTCAAGTTTAAATCACTTGTTAAAAGTGTTCTCTGTAATTGAATTTGGTATTAAAAGTTTTTAAATGATGAATTTATGGGAAATTCACTTTCTGATTTTTGGCCACTTTTTGACGATGTCAGACCATAGTGCAACGGAGGGTTATTTATGTTGTTTTACACACACACACACAAAATCTACGCATTGATTGGAAAAATGAGTGCGCTATTTTTCTCACAACGACGCTGCGAGTCATTTTTCTTTTTTCCCATTAGCTTTTGAATCTCACCGCTTTCCCGATTCTTGATGCTTCATCAAATCTTCCAATGGAACGCATACATAGTGCACACGCATCATAGACCAAAGAACTTTTGATGCCAAAGAATAGAGGCACGATTCCTTAAGTTCCTTTCGAGGGCTAATTTAGTTCAATTCTCTGACTTTGTATGCTACCGCAATTTATCTTCATTCTCCTGCGAGAAATACCATTAATAATAATCGCATGAACTTTTATCTGTGTAAAATGTAGTTCTAATTCAATTGAGAAGTCCTCGCCCGTTCGTTCGAGTAGGTAATATTTCTCTTTTCCCAGGAATGCAGGAAGGGTAAATTTTCACAATCGAGCTTTGAAAAACAAAAAAGGAAAAAAGGGGGGCAAAAATCTTCATTGTTCCGTCTCTTAATTCCATTTCACCCTATTTGAGTGCGCAGATACAGGACATTTATTAAATAAAAGGGAGCAGAGTTTCGCCTTGGAAACAGGTCACAAAGCTCACAAATAAACGTGTGAGACTGCTTGAAGAATAGGAGAGATTGCGAGGTGCAGGCAACGTTGCCGTTCTGACGTAATGAATGGGAATGGTAGTTGACTGCATGTTGCACTGTGTCCAACGCTAGGACGCAATGCCAGTCTGGTTGCAAACAAAAATAGTCCATAAGAATTCATTTGATGGAAAAATCAGCATATTCAAAAAACAATACGTATACACATAGATATTTCCCTCCAAAGCCATGACCTTCAAATAGCTATCAAAACTTTGTAAGACTTTTTTTCCGGAAAATTACCCCCACCCCGGGAACTCCTCTTCATAATATTACATATTTGCTCGATAACATACATTAATTCAGCCCGTAAAATTCAGTAAAAAAAAAAAAAAAATACTTTTCATGTTAAAAACGTTCGGTTGATGACGGAAATTTTGCTAACTATCTTTGAAACAATATAGAGCATGAATTTCCGTGGCTTTTAATATCTCACATAAACTAAATGACCATACTTAGAGCCATCAATGTTGAGTCGTAAAAGCCTAGCTGACGAGTGACAATCGACAGGTTTTTTTGTGAATGTCCATTAGCCTTTTATGATTTAAATCCATGAAAATGTATGCTTCATTTTTACTATAATAAAAAGGTGGTTGGACCTATTTTTTCATTTATGGTATATCCTTTGGTTAATTGAAATTTTAGATCGTATACACATACTTTTACGAACTTGTATTTTTTTCCGCTGAATTCTCAAAATTATTTCATAGTATGCTGGTTTGAGAAATTCATATGATAGCGGCAACCAGCTTGGTATGAGCTCATATCCGCAGTGGTATGAAACGCCCATTTTTCCTCTTCTTAAAGTTAAGAGCGTTTGTGTGTAAACACGTCACAATTTCTTAGCTGCTATGAATGAAACTAATAATTTTTGGAACTTGAGAAGACGTAATAACTCAGAAAAGATAGCGGGCACATTAGAAGCATCCAAAATAAGTATTAAAAATTTTATATGTATGCATTATTAATGCAACTAAAATATGTATACTAACAGTCTTGCTAAGAGGTTTTGAAGCACCCTGTAGAGAATCTCAGAATGCTAGAAATCGGCTGAAAAATTGTTGTCTCCATAGATTGTTGTCAGATGATTTGTCCATGAAAATAATTTCATAGAAACACAGCATAAGAGTAGAAGTTGTGATCATTAATAAAACTGCTTATTCGCAGTGCAGGATGCTCCTTTTGGCAACATTTTTTGTTTCGTGTACGCTAAATTACGACACAAAAATCGGAAGGAGAGAGAAGGGTGTAGCATAGATATAAAGTGCATAAATTGGGGTTCCCAGGCTAACTGGTGATAGAAAAACGGAGAGGGGACGAGGGGTATCTAATGAAAACATTGCACTGTTGACATGTTGCTGTGCTCGTTATTTTTTTCCCCTCCTAAACTGAAATAAATGAGAACGAAGTCGGTAAAGCTAAACAAACAAACAGAAAAAAAAGTATCAACAAAAACTCTAAAAAGTCGAGGGTGGGGATTTTAAATTGAGTCAATCGCTAATTAATTTAATTCGCCATGTGGTTGCATTTTTATAATTGATAGGACGCTCATTCGGGAATGCCGTTTTTTTCAAGCCGTTTAAGAATAGCCTCTCATCGTTCTGAAAAGCTGCCGCTCTTTACATTCGCTTTAAATGTAGTTTCGGTTGAATTTAATTTAATTGTATACCGCCCTTTTCACTTTTAAAACATGACACTTATATATTAATAAATGAATTTATTTGACGAATGAAATGAATTTAAATAAGGTTAACCTCAAATATGCTTATTTTTAAATAGAAAGTTCCCGAAGATTACAGGCTGTCGACCAGTTCGATCAGTTACGTTACTATACCGATCTGTGGCGCCATAGCCATAGCCAGAATATTGTCGGTCTCTCTCTTAGCTTATTTAAACGCATGTGTTAGAAAAGGATGGATATAGGGGCTGTCACGTGACTTCAGCCCCTCTTTCTGTCCTTTTTTAACACATGCGTTTAAATGGGCTTAGAGAGAGAAAGACAATATCCTGCGGCTACGGCTATGTGTGGCGGCACGTGTCGAGGCAGCCCGAAGAAGCATCAGAGTGGCGGGTTGCATACTTACTACCGCTCACCATGGTAGTGCTGACTTTTTCACATTTGTGGAGCAATATCTCCCTTACTTTTGTGGAGCAATTATCTCCCTTAAAACGCGTCGTATCAAAAAATGCAAGAGACCAAAATTCTTTTCAATAGTTTTTCCCATCTGATCAGTGGCGAAGAGTGAAATTTGGCAACAATGGGCTTTCTCCATTTGAATCCATCAAAAAAGTCGAACGCTTCAGTAATCGGCGATGACCAGGCATTCCGACCTTTCTAATGTGTTTAAAAGGGGAAACAGGAACGTTGCCAAATGACACGCCTCGCGCCACTGCATCTGATTTCAGTTATTGTTTTTCAAATTTCTAATCCTTAACACAAAATTTGTGCCGTTGGAGCCACAAGATTGCTTGAAAAATTCAGTCAAACCGAATTTCTGAATTTCTCGAGGTCATTAGTGGATTTTACACCTAAAATTTTCTCGGAACACCAATTTTCATGCCATTTAAAGCATAATGGGGCTCTAGCAAACTTTTGGTATAGGGGATTGAAGAGTTGCGATTCTTGCATAAAAACGTGTAAAAATGACGATCAGTATGCTGAAAAATCACAAAATTCACTCTCAGAATGGAGCCGTTGCAAACTTTTGCTACAGGCTTATTAATAGTTGATAAAGGGGTAATACCCTGTAAAAATAACGATTAGCGCACTAAAAAATCACGAAATCCACTCCTAAACTCACAAAATGCTTTTAAACGCGAGACCGTAATGGCGGACGGGGCCGCGGTTTTCATTGGGGTTCCCTATCTTCAATCAGCGCCATCTACACGGGGTGTTCTCACAACACCACGCAAGAAGAAGAAGAAGCATACAATTGCCATAAGAAAACCGCGGGCCCGGCCGCCATTACGGTCTCGCGTTTAAAAGCATTTTGTGAGTTTAGGAGTGGATTTCGTGATTTTTCAGTGCGCTAATCGTTATTTTTACAGGGTATTACCCCTCAATCAACTATTATTAAGCCTGTCGCAAAAGTTTGCAACAGCTCCATTGGGCGTAATGGCGGTTCAAAGCAGGTATCATGGGAGATTCCTATCTAAAATGAGACATATCTCTGTGTTTCCGTAGAGAAAGTGACAGATAGATTAGACAGGAATCTCCCATGATATATACCTGCGTTGAAGTGCTATTACGATGTTAAAGCAATTTTGTGAGTTTATTACTGAATTTTAGACTTTTTCGGTGGAATTTTCGTGATTTCCGCTGGTCATTAGATCAGAATGGACCATTTATTTGCTTATAGCAAAAGTTTGCAAGTGCCCCATTGTGGACATTATTTGCAAAAAAACGTTGATTTTTTTGTACAACTTTGGGGAATGTAGCTCCAAAGGGGGGGGGCGAATTTTTTACTCATGTTTATAGGGGAAAAAAATCTTTATTTTACCTCAAAAATACGCCTTGAAAGTAAATGCATATTTTTTTGTTACACCCTGTATTTATAAATATTTATAAATTGGGAGAAACGCAATATCTCGGAACATAGATTCGCAATTCAAGTGTCCCACGTGGCTAAATTCCCCCTTTTTTGGAACTGTCTGGTTTTAATTGAAATTTCTAGAGAGAACATCGTACTGGGTCAGTGTAAACAATCCACCCAGCTAGAGTATTTTACCGTAATTTTATGCGAAGAACAATTAGAAGATACTCTCACAGATGAAGGGAGTATTTAAATGAAGAATGTAAAATTTATGATTTTTATCTCTCCGAACACGTTTGAAGGGTGACATTGCTGTCACATTCAATCATGCGAAGTCCGTTCCAGCGTTTCAAAACTTCATCGAATATTGTCTGTTTTAAAGAAGAAAAAAATGTGTAATTTTTCTCATGAATATTTTTCTCGTGGATGTGTGCTGTGGGGAAGTTGCAAGGGTCTGAAATGTTGTGTTTTTTGTTTAGAAAATGATTGTACCCGATGAGCTGAGAACAATGGTGCCTTGGGTTTTTTTCTAAGTGTCCCGATTTTGGAGATACACACGTATAAAAAAATGTAAAAAATCGTGTGCGTAGTGACGTTACTACGCGGAATTTCTATTTAACACAATGTATTCTGAGCTAAAATCTCATCTCCGGAACATTGGGACTATATTAGAAACCATTAGCATCTTTGCTCTCATAGCTCATCAAATATACTTTCATTATATATATAAAAAATCTCAGACCCTTGTAACCGTCTCATTGCTCCTCATTTTATAAGATATGCTCATATACAATTCATGGAATATCTTGCACTTATATATTTTGTAAAATTATAAAATAAACAATAAATTATAAAAATTATGAATCATAGGACTAAACTTTTAAAAACAACTTTTTGTTGACATTTTTGAAACGTCAGGATGGAATTAGCCCAGTTTGATATCACACGTACCCAAAATTTTCTCCCCGAAAAAAAAAAAAAAAAACACAAAGCACCTTTTTCTCTGTAAAGAAGCGCTAAAATGACAGGATTTGTTTTTCTCATTTCCTCAAGAAAAGCATTCAATGTCACTCCAGAGATTGCGACAAGTAATAAAGTCAATGATCTCGTCTCTGAAATGTATTTTCCCGCCCGTGGTGAAATTAAGAAGCAAACTTATGTATAGAACGCCGATATGGCATAACTTATTCGTCTCCGGGGAAATTCCCAGAGACAGGCGATGGAATCTCCATCTGGAATATAATCGAGCCTTGAATAAACTCAGATAAGGGTGACAAACCGTTCTAGTCGTGTATCGTATACTGGAGTTGCCGCGTATCTTTCAAAACGAAACTGAAGGAATTCTAGATATATATGAAGTCACTCGAAATCCAGGAATATGCAACTTGCTTTTATTAAAAAACCTGAGAGGTTTTTCTTAATTTCAAATCGCTGCGTAGCACCCCAGTCAAAGAGAATTTTGCTAGGAAATGTTTGTAATGGATATTTCGAGTTTTGGCATTATATTCGTAGTCTCCATAAAACGAAAACTTGTTCGATTCGATCCCTTCAGAAAAAGTGCGTCCAATTTGTTTCCCTATTCAACTAACAATGAGAACATGGGATATGAATCTTTCTTCCTGTAATATTTTTTGGGCAACACCGTGCTGCGTGCTGATACCGAGACGAGAGGGAACTAGTTTTACATTCTATGCCCCAGAAGAGATTAAATGAATAATTATTATGCTGATATTTAAAGTCGGCTCTGCACGCAATGTGAGTCTTCGTCCTAACTAATTACGTATGACTTTCTGATGAAGACTATGATACCTTTATTTGAAGCGCTCCTCCGAAAAGCAGATTAAACCTTTCAAATAAAGTCTGACTGAAAGGTTTAACCTAACTATTAGTATCGTTTCAAACTTGCCGCCTTGATGAGACGATCTCTCTCTCTCTCTCTCTCTCTCTCTCTCTCTCTCTCTCTCTCTCTCACGATGCGTCGCACACTCTCGCTCTCTCTTCTCTCCTCTCTCTCCCTCTCTCTTCCTCTCTCTCTCCTCCCTCCCTCTTTTTTCTCTTTCTCATTCTCTTTCTCCCTCCCCTCTCATTGATACTCTCATGCTCTTCCTTTCACCATTCACTCTCCCTCCCCTTACTCTCTCACCCCCCCTCTATCCATCTCCTCTCTCTTCTTTCCTCTCTCTCTCTGCCTTCCTGTGAAGCACTTGTGGGAACATATTATTATTACAAAGCGACTCGCCGCCCTGAATCCTCGGCTTGTAGGAATTGACAAGGGCTGGATAGGCAGGCAGCCCAAAGAAGCAGCGGAGTGGCGGGTTGCATACTTACTGCCGCTCACCATGGTAAAAGCGCTGACTTTTCCATACGTGCGCATTAATTACCTCGCTTTAAAACGCGCCGTATCAAAAAAAAAAAAAAAAAAAATGCAAGGGACCAAAAAACTTTTTAAAAGTTTTCACCATCTGCTTGTAGTAATTATTTTTCAAAATTTTAATCCGTAATATAAAATTTGTCCCGTTAAGTGTACAAGATTGCCTGAAAAGTACAATCAGACTTGATTTTTGATTTTCTCGAGTTCATTAATGGATTCTACACATAAAATTACCTCGGGACACCAATTTTCATAATATTCGGTCCATAATGGTGGTCGCTATGTCAGAAAAACCAGACTGTTTTTAAAACTTTGGAGGGCTATAGCTTAAAAAAAAGGCATTTCCGGACCCATGTTTATAGGAAAAAAAGTCTTATTTTGGCCTCAAATATACGCTCCAGAAGTTTGGCACATTAGTTTTGTTACACTTTGTATATATATATATTTTTTTTTAAACTCGACATCGTTCCAACTATGCGTCCTTTTGTCATGGTTTTTTATCATACGATTGGTTGGAGAGAGAAAGGGAGGGAGAGAGGGAGGGAGAGAGGGAGGGAAAGAGAGAGAGAAAGGAGAGGAGAGAGATAGAGAGGGAGAGAGAGAGAGGAGAGGAGAGAGAAAGAGAGGAAATGAAGTTAAAAAGTAAAATGCTTTACTTTTTTTCTTCTTCGTTTTTTTAAGATTCCATCCAAATGATTTGGTTGATACCATGCCTTTTTCCCTCTCTCTCCTTTCTATTTTTTTCAGGATTTTAATTATTTTCCTCCCTGAAGCCGTTTTCGTAAAAATTAATGCACAGGTGGTATAAAATACCCAGTAAATACACGCACGTAAACACCGAAAAACGTCTGCATTCATCTCACTCACCAGTCAGCACGTAGAATCGTTCCACAGTGTGTTTCTAATAATAGTGTGCGCCTAGCCGAGGGAGGATCTAGTGAGCAAGTTCCTCTTCAATGAAACGTTTTGGCTCGCGTAGTTGTCAAGTTGCGGAAACGTGCAGTACACTGCGTCGCATTAATTGACACAGGGAATAAACCTTGCATTTCTTCGGTTATTGTGTGTTCTTTACTGTAGAGTTGGCAACCTTGCTTCCAACTCCGCCACGAGGCAATTACATCAGAATCAATGAGTGCTGGGCACAAACCCTAATTGCAGAGAGCTTTCCGCAGTTTCAACCTACGCACAATAGACTTTCGAATTAAGAATTTTTGTAACTTTTTTTTTTTTTAAAATTATTCGCAACGACAAGTGGGCGTATCCTGATTCCATCAATATCAATTTTTTTTTTTTTTTTTTTTTGATAAGAATCTATTCTTTTTGATTGTTTTAACTGTTTTTTTTTTTTTTTTTTTTTTTTTTTTTAGTTTAAAAGTTTCAGTTATATTCATTATGTGTACATTGTAGCGCCTAATTATTGGATCTAACTGATTTTGTTTTTCTGACTCCTTTTGACACTTGATTCAATTTTATTTTGGAATATGTGGGTCATAATTTCAAAACGGGCCAAATGGTGTCCCAACGAGATTACATTATTAAAAAAGATCAAATAAGTTCGATGTTCCGATTTTTAAGGCGAAGGAACTTAGTTTTATGAGGAGCAATAGTAATCATTGCTTTTAAAGTTATTTAAATACTAATTTTAATTGTTTTATGGTTCAAAATGTCCGTCGGTTACGCATCCCCCACACGAGTTTTTGGTAAGTATTTAATTTAAGTTTTTGACCATATTTTGAGGCTGAAATGAATTTTGAAGATTGTGAAAATGCTCAAAAAACTCCGTAGAACACGTGTTAACCATGATTTTTTATGAAATGACTTTTCTTCATGCCATAAATTCTGAAAAATGGTTGTCCCCCGGTTCCAAAATGTCTGTCGGTTCCGGACGAATTTTACTGTTTTACAACATCTTAAAAGTTTATTTAAAAACGAAACTGGGTAACTTACGATTTTCTCAACCACGCTTAAATGTTCTAAACAGGAATCATCAACATCTGTGCAAATGGATTTTATTTGGAAACGATTTTTTTTCACCAACAAATCCGATCTAGTGATTTGCCTATGGTCCTAGTCAGCGGCACTTAAATATACGAAAAAGGTAAGTAATATAGTAAAGTTTTGCCCTGTAATTTTTCATTCAATTCAACTACCATCATTTGCTTTAAAAATCAACATCAGAGATTATTGTAACAAGTAATATTGTTGTTATTAAGTACTTTTGAAATAGTCGGTTACGTAACCGACAGCGTAACCGACAATCGACAAGTTATTTACCATTAGTTCATCATGCGTTTCCGGCTGTTTCCGCGGTACATGAGAAATATCGAAAATTCAGCGGAACCCTTTGGTAAAAAGTCTTTTCTAGTAGTACTGAAGGTAAAAAATTACTCATTGGGTTTAAATTTTGACTTGAAATTTTCACGGAGCATGCATGCTCAATTGGCCCGATTTGAAATTTTGACCCATGTAACTACATAGTTATTTGTTAAGTCAGAAAAACGCCAACAAATAATAATGTACGAGTGTTGTTCAGTCTGGACTGAAACAAAAAGAATGAATGGCCTTAGATAAAATGATATTCTTCCTCGGAATCATTGAGTCCCAAAATTGTTCTCCGCCCGGTATAACAGACAGTGGAGGTTGAATCCTTGATGTGAATGATTACAGAATTGTAAATGAGAATTCTTTACACCCTTCAAGCTTGATATTTGATTAAAATTATACTAGGCCATAGAGTGAATATTCAGGAAATTTCTATATACATGCTCCATATTCGTTTTTACAAAAAAAGAAAGATATAATCACCAAAAGCGAGCATAAAAAAAGAAAAATGATCAAGGTTCGCGCTTCTCACCTTGCAGCTAGCTTTTTAGAAATTTGACAGATATTCTACCATATTTTTGATAATTACTATCGGAGCGTATAATTTTGGACCTTACGATATTTTAAATGAATACCTTCAATTTTACCTTTACTTCAGAGATCATTATCTATTAAAGGAGATCCTATCATTTAAATCTAGGGGAAGAAGTAAGATCCCGCCTTCTTACCATTCCACCTTTGAATAGTGTTAAATGTGCAAACACTTTTCAGTGTCACAGGTTGATTTTCAATGTTTCTGACCTTGACGAAGAGGCTAAGTTAATTTAGGTCAGGTCAGGCCCAGGACAGGTTAAATCAGAACTGCAGTTTTGCAGATCGTTGATGACATTCTACAATCCATCGGTGATTCACCAGTTGAAGCAAAGATTACAAATATCAGTTAAGAAGTAAAACAGTGGCTTATAAAAATACTCAAATCAGTAATATTTTCATCAACCGGTTAAATCACTGATGGATTGTAAAATGCCATTGGAGAGCCTCAAAGCGGCAGCTCGAAGTTACATTAGATTAGGGTAGGTCAGGTTAGGAATACACCTGTGTGTTATCACATTAACACATTAAACTAAACACGCGGAACAGAGAGATAATGGGTCTGTTGCAAACTTTTGCTACAACAATTAAGAGTGTTTAATCTAATGTAAAATCGCCTGAAAAGTCCATTAGTGACATCAGAAAGTCATAAAATGCACTAATAAACGCACAAGAGGCGTTTAATGAAATCCAAGATGGCGAAGAAATATCGAGCAATTTGTATGCATGCACCACGAACATCCAAGGATAGCCAATCGATCACAACCAATCACAACGTAAACAAACACTCAACCTCTACCTCCAGTGAGGTTGTCAAAGTTGGCCATCCTTGGATGTTCACGGTGCATGCATACAGATTGCTCGATATTTCTCCGCCATATTGGATTTTATTAAACGCCTCTTCTGATTTTATTATCGCATTTTATGATTTTTTGATGCCCCCAATAGACTTTTCAGGTGATTTTACATTAGATTAAACACTCTTAATTGTTGTAGCAAAAGTTTGCAACAGACCCATTGTGTTTTCCTTTTTTTACCTCTCGTTTCTCTTACGAACGCAGTTCAACCGATTGTGCGACGCCTGAAAAGTCCGGCGCAATTAAACTGGAACGTCCTGATTTCAAATTTTAGCCCGCGAGTTTTATGTTTTGCTGCGGAGAGGTTTGAATGTCTTGACCGGTTTCGTGTGGAGTGTGCGGTCCGACAGACGGACGCGGACGGTCGGCAGTCGGTCGATTGGCGGGAAACAAAAAAACTGTCCAAAACTTGGGACGGACAAAAAGCGAGCTTCAACCCGACCGAAGAACGGAGAAATGAGATTCGGTTCATCGGGTTACTTCACTCAAGTGGGCGCAGCGCATCTGAAAGGCGGTGAACGGTGCATAGGGTGCAGGGTGCAGGGTGCTCATCGCCCCGTTGAACGATGCTTTTAGAACGATTAAGTAATCATGAGTCGAGGATGCATGCAGCCTGACAGACAATTGCTCGGAAGCGATCAAATTAGGAAACCCTATATCGCTCTCTCTTCCATGGATATGACTGGCCTCCTTTTGTCTACCATTCAATTTGCTTTGCAAGGACCCTCTGCGTCCGGGTTAGACCACAAGACCAAGCAGGAGCGGCTCGTTCAATGCGGCAACAATGCATTATCTCCATTTAAACCTTTGTAAAATAATCGATTCTTTGATAATAGCGCAGTGCCTCATCTAGAATCATCTCCATTTAAACCTTTGTAAAATAATCGATTCTTTGATAATAGCGCAGTGCCTCATCTAGAATCATCTCCATTTAAACCTTTGTAAAATAATCGATTCTTTGATAATAGCGCAGTGCCTCATCTAGAATCGACCTTTTTATCACGTTTTACCACCAATGATAAAGTTACCACTTTTCATGGGTAACTCACTGACGGTGTGAAGTCAAGCGAGCGCCTTCAATTCGGTGGGTATGCAAAAACACAACAGTTAAGCACGAACAGTTAGCTATCTAAGAACGCGGCGTTTCGCGATCAATCTTCGTTTTCTCTCTGCCATCGATTTTAAGCAGCTTGCTGTCAAAGAAGGCTGTTTCTTTAAGAGTCCGTTGCGCTCACCCTTTTCAAATCGTATGTTCCTTTGAAAAACCTACGCATGCCTGATGATCGTTGCTAACGATCATTTTCGGAATGGCTGCACTTTTCTGAATAACGTCGCGGTTTTGTTTCCAATACTGATCTTGAATGTACATCGATGGTTAAATACTCTGGAACATAAGCAGTCTTCGATAAATTTTGAACGGACTCCACAAACTGTTTTTGAGCGTCTTTGAAGAATATTCGAGGCAAACTTCCGCAAAACTAGCTTTATACACTTTAGGTGAAAATTGAGTTAGCGCCGGAATTGGATTTTACATTGTTTTCCGTGTCTGAAAAAAAAATTAAAAATAATAATAGTGTTCACCAAAAACTCGTTTAGTCCTTCATAAATAGAGTATTGAGAATATAGGGTATTGAGTAGGTCTGTATTGAGTTTTGAGTATTGGAGGAGTTTTTCTCAAAATCACCAAAAGTGGATAGGGCTAGTCTTGCGAAAGGACGCCCCATTTAATGCATATTTTAAAGGTGTTTTGAGTCGAATTGTAACTCTTCAATTTATCAGAAAGACTATTTTAGATTATTTAGAAGACTTTTGACTATAAAGGCTTATTGTAAAAAAAAAAAAAAAAAAAAAAAAAAAAAAAAAAAAAAAAAAAAAACTTTTCGTCCTTAATTTAGCAAAAAATATTATATTTACATTGTTTTCTTCTTTTATTTTCCCAATCGGTTCTGTTTAAGTGAAAAAACTCGTAATTACCTTTCAGAACTTTAATTGAAGGCCCTCAGGGAAATATTTTTTATACAATTTCAACAATTTGGAAGCGCAATTATTGCGAATAAAAAACTGAGATTGCACGAGAAAGGTTTAGTCATAGACACGAATAAACTCGGGCGAAAGGGTTAAAAATTCCGCGATTTTATTAAAGTTTTCAGGAACTTTTCAGTATTCTCTAAGAATTTTTCGCGCTATTGATTCAAATTGCCTATGCCTGAATTTAATTTGTCATCGGAGCCAAGATTACAGCGAATGATATTCCATTGAGATGCTCGTCTATTCAAATCAAAGTATACACGTGAGCGGAAACAAATGGAAACAGAACACTAAATCTTCAAGCAGATTTTAAGGTAAATTGGAAAAATCGTAGAGATTTGCAGAAAGAGCGAGGATTTGCAGAGGGAGGACGGTTGAGAGGAAATGAAAAGTCTCGCGAAAGAAGAAGCGAAGTCACGGACGGAACATTAAATCGAAATAATTTGTCGAATCATGCGAGCTCTGTGCACGTGGAACTAGGAAGATCGTTTGTTCTATTCGAAGCTGGTATGAAAAGATTCGAATTTACTGCTTCTCCTGCTACTACTGCTGTTGCTACAATTAAACTAATTCCGAAACCGTAACAGTCATCACTCCTTTTATTCGACTTAGATGCAATACGTGTCACAGACGGTTCATGAGCATAGATGCCAACTGCGATAAAATAAATGTGTACAAAATGAAAACCAAATTGTAATAATCCGTGAAGTTCGAGATAAACCGTCTTTATTTTCACCATAAATTCGGTCGATGCCTATCCCGTATCTAAAAACCAAAATAGCCCCCAATTTTTGCGTTCGGAGGCTTAAACCTTTCAATTCCACACCCGAGTATTTTCGTTACTATGACTAAATTTGTCTCATACACGGAAAAAAATACTAGTAGAATTTACTATCTGCGTAGCTGATTTTGGAGGCTGCTAGCAAGTATGGTAAATTTCACCATAATATGGTAATTGTAAAATACCTTGCGATAAATTAAGGTAATATGTTGGTACACGGAAAAAATAGTTGGTAAGATTTTCCATCAAGATGACTGATTTCTGCACCTGCCAAAAAGATGGTAAACTTTTCCAGATATTGGGATGAATTTACATTGTTACTAGTTCATTCAACCGGATGTATGATCATGTTTACCATCTTTATGGTAGGTGCAGAAATCAGTCATCTAGATGGTAAATCTTACCAACTATTCTTTTCCGTGTACATTTTAACCATAATCTGGTGATATTTACCTTTCTTGATAGCAGACTTCAAAATCAGCTATGCAGATGGTAAATTCTACCAGTTCCCCCCCCCCCCCCCGCGTACAATCAATCTCAGTTTTTTATTCACTATGTTTGCAGTTCTAAATGTTTAAAATTGTATTAATAGTGTTTCCTCTATCACCTTCAATCAAGTGTGTATGCAAAATTAGCATCGTTGTGTAGGAATATTTAGCTGCTCACTCAATTTGAGCGAACGAACATTGATTCGTTCTCTTGAAGAGATCGTTAAAGAGTTAAAAGACGCCCTTCATCGTTCGGAGAGTGGGTTTTCTGTGATTTTTTGTTTTTATAAACGTTAAATTTTTCACACTATTTTTCTTAACGTTAATGAATTCATCCACGGAGCGTCTAAAAAATCAATGGTGATCATCTAAATTGGGTTTTATCAAGATTTGTTAGCTTCGTAAAGAAAGTTCTAACTGTACATGATGGTAATTTTTGTTTTTGTTTTTTGTTTTTTTTTTTTTAAATACTGATGGGGAAAAGGTGCGTTGGAAAAAAAATCAATAGTTACCAATGAAAAATGCTGATATTTGTGAAAAAATGCAATTATGTTGCAAGATCAGGTTTGATATTACATCCTCCAAGAGGTTCATTTCCGATTAAAGTGTTCATTCATTTTATTTGTGCTGGTGCGCTTTTTTATTCAACGGTGCAGCACCGGTGTTGTTTAATACCAATGCAAGCTCCAGTGCTTCTAAGTTGAAAACCAATGCACTAGAGGTGGAACTCCGGAGCTTCCAGCGCAGCTCCAAAAGCTCCGGGTTATCACACCGGTGCGGATTCCGATGAATAAACAAACTCACCAATCTCCGTACGGCAACATTGCATCACATTGATAAGGGGTCTTTTGCATTTCAGTATTTTGGCCCTTAGAATCACGGAGGCATCAATTTGGCCCAATTATAATGAAACAAATACCTTCCGTTTTTTTCTGTACTATCGAGTGCACTCTACGTCTACGTCAACGAAAACCCTTGATGGCGATCGACTCCATTTGCCAAGCTGAATCGATTGAGGGGTGAGAAACTGGGTTTTCGCGACGTCGGCTTTTTGCCCATGTTAGGTAGGCATGAGTTGCCACTGAGGCGGCCCCAGTTTCAAAAGATACGAGAACCCTTGAGAGCGATCCACTCCATTTGCCAAGCTGAATGGATAGAGGGGTCAGAAGTTGGTTTTTGGTGACATCACACTTTTTTGCCCATGTTACATAGCCATGCGAGTCGCCAGTGAAGCTGCCTCAGTTTCAAAAGGTACAAAAAACCCTTGAGAACGATCCACTCTAATTGCCAAGCTGAATGGATAGAGGGGTCACACGCCGGGTTTGTTGACATCACAGTTTTGCCTTTACCCCATTATTAGTTAAAGTAAAGTTAGAAATAGAGAAAGTATTGCAATGGCGCAGAGATTTTCAAGGTATTTCGTCTCGATACTTGACCCTCAACATCTATGCAAATTATGATACTTATAAAATAATTAGCTCTCATTATGCCTAATACTATCCTTGAGAATTTTCATCCAAGAAGTTTCAATATTATGTAACCATAATGTGGTTTGTGGCTTGGAGGTGTAAATGCACAAACTTTCTATGGTGTCTGTCTGTCTGCCTGATGTAGTCATAAAAAGTGAAACCCAGCATAAATTTTTATTTTTTGATCCATACGAATCTAAATTTTGCAGGGGCTTTTTTTTGTTTTTTTGACATTTTAATTTTTAGGTTATAGTTATGGATGAAAAATGGTTTCCATTAAAATCAATAGGAAAATGGGTCAAAAAAGGGACAAATTTAAATATTTCAAAAATGGATCTTTTGATTTGGATAAACATATCAAAGGGGGTCTGGAAGTCTCTCCCATAATGTCAAAAGGGTGTCTGGGGGGGGGGGGGGTCTTCCCCAGAATAATAAATGGGGGTGTGGGGGTAGTAGCGTCATTTGGGGGGCAGGGGGGGCAATGCCCCCCCCCCCCCCAAGGATTTGAAGTCAGGGCTCAAAAACTGGCACGAATTAA
The DNA here is from genome assembly GCA_011764245.1 of Trialeurodes vaporariorum. Classification (NCBI taxonomy): domain Eukaryota; kingdom Metazoa; phylum Arthropoda; class Insecta; order Hemiptera; family Aleyrodidae; genus Trialeurodes; species Trialeurodes vaporariorum. Next base: position 5,135,537 of record VMOF01000002.1, on the reverse strand, counting down.
AAAAAAAAAGAAGGTCATCCGCTTTTTGCCCCCAAAAGACGGCTCTTTGGCTCTAAAATTATAGTGATGAGCAAGAAAAAAAAAAGAGGCCATAAGATTTTTTGCCCCCCCCCCCCAAGCCGAACTTGAAATGACGCAGGAGACTTCCACAGATAGGGGTCTCCTTAAGATTAAATTTGATGTGAGAAAGTGATCGTAGGGTATTCCCTACAGTTTTTTTTTTGTTTTCTCTCGACGTGCATATTGTTTGGCCGCGGTTCAAAAGAAACAACCAAAATTAATCCTGTGATGCTGGCAACCTCGCGGCTCGCCTCACCATAGAATGAGGGTATCAAGAGACCGAACAATAACTCATTGTTTTCCGCAGACGCTCGAAGGCGGGACCACAATAGGTGTGCACCTCCGTGAAAACTTCGCCGACAATTGAGGAGGTATCCAGAGTAAAGCGCCCATAAAAACTTTGGGTCTGCTCAACTTTGAAAATTGAAGATCAGAATAGTATCGGGATTTCCAGTCAAGAGCAAACCTCACGTTTTACATCTTCTAATCTCCACATACCGCCTCAATTATCGTATTCCTACGCGCGCAGTGATTATATGCTGCGCCCGGCAATGGCAATTCGGCTTTCGCAGGTGGAATATAGGCGCCGAGAGACGTGTACGAATATATCTGTATATACATTTATATATATAAGTGTTCATATAAATAGCATATATGGCGCGGGCACGCGGTGTAATATTCGGAAGAGCTCACAGATGCGCCGAGCTTCGCTGCTATACTATCATCATAACTTCAGTATAGTCAATCGCTTGCCAGCATGTTTTATTTTTTCAAAGAAACTGGGACAGGGATTTCTTTTTTTTTAGGTATGCAATACGCAACCCACGTGATTGTGTTCCTGTGTTTATTTGGTATGACGTGAGTTGCTTATTGCATCGCGTATAGTGCATACACGAAAAATGCCGGGATCTGTTTCGTTATCTCTTGAGTGTGTACGTGCAAAGACTTAAGCTACAGCCAATGGCGGATCTAGGAATTTGCATTTCTCTGTTTCTTCACCCACGTTAACGCTTGTGTAAGAAAAGGACAGATTATATAGATGCCACTCGACTTTCACCCCTACTTCCATTCTTTTCTATCACATGCGTTTAAATGAGCTGAGCTTGCTGAGAGAGAGAGAGAGAGAGAGAGAGAGAGAGAGAGAGAGAGAGAGAGAGAGAGAGAGAGAGAGAGAGAGAGAGAGAGAGAGAGAGAGAGAGAGAGAGAGAGAGAGAGAGAGAGAGAGAGAGAGAGAGAGAGAGAGAGAGAGAGAGAGAGAGAGAGAGAGAGAGAGAGAGAGAGAGAGAGAGAGAGAGAGAGAGAGAGAGAGAGAGAGAGAGAGAGAGAGAGAGAGAGAGAGAGAGAGAGAGAGAGAGAGAGTATACAAAAAAGAAGAAGATGATGGAAAAAAATTCAATAATTATTAGCAATCAAACAATGTCAAACATAATGAATGAGCATAAGGAATGAAATCTAACGATTTGATTTGAGATCCGTTCTTGTGTCACCATTCCACCACGAGAAGCTCAGAGATCGATCCCACGCTTGAAGGAGGGCACCCACCGAAAGCGCCAGGTCCCTGACCTGGCAGAGAAGCTGGTTCCACAAACGGCACCCTTCAGTATTAAAAGACCCTTCGTAAAATGCTGGTTCTGTTCCGAGGGAGAGAGAGAGAGAGAGCGATGGAGGATAGCATATTCCCGAACCAGCATATGGTGACAGTTGTGGTATACACTGAGTGCGGGCACAGACTCAGCGAAAATCAGTTTTATAAAGAAGCTTTTGAAGTTATAAAGTAAAATAATTTAGTTTGAAATTTTTTTTACAGTGAAGATTTCACCGGAAACCGCAGGGACAAAATCTAGAAGTGAAGGGCACAAATTGTATCGTAAGAAAAGAGCAAAAGGAGCAGGCTTCTGAGCCAGGAAATTATCAGGAGAGCATTATCCTGAGACTATCGATTTTGTAATTAGGTCCTCTTTGACAGCAGGGCAGAAGCAGGCAAAGAACAGATAATTTTCCGCATCGTGAAAACAAATGTTGGACGCTACGGTGTAATCCCACCCAAAGGTTTCCCTTCGCGGATGTTGAAAGGGGCCTTTAATTACCTACAATGCCAAGGCAAGTTCTTACCACCGCTCACCGCACGGCGCACGGGTGTATATAGGTGGACACAAACCGCAAAATACAACCCGCGTCTTATTTTATAATTAATTGAATTGAAATCAACCAAAGCTCTCTGTTTCACAATTCACTCTCATGAGAATGAGGCAACAATACCATCCGATTACGTTTGTGTCGGTTTTGATCACTATGTGGCTATGCGCCTGGTCGTACTGACGATGACGTTGGCAAATATCTCCACAGGCAATCAACTCTGATCATGGGAATAGGTCTCTAGCTTAGGTTCCGGTGCAACTCAAGAGCTTTCTACTAATTAAAGTTTAATTGTGTTTATACTGTTTAGTTCCTTCGGTAATCTAACATCAAGTTTGAGTAGAGTCGCAGTCCTCGTATGAGCTTCATCTAAATTGGTATTGCGCTCTTATTTATAGTCGAGAGGAAATAACGAGTATGTCAAATCTCTGCTTCTTGAAACGGATTATTCATGTTGTTTCAGTCAAATCTCACATCTTCATAATTAGCTCCTGAATTTCGGGATGGGGAGTCTTTTACTCGAACGGGGTGTTTTTTTTTTTCGATTGTCGAAGGTAAGCAAAGTTATCCTTTCCCTGTTCCATTGGACGTTGAGTTAGCTGATTGATTGTCAGGATTATGATGACATATATTTTGAACTGGATTTTTGTATCATGGACTCAATCTTGTAGAAAACAGCAACGAGGAACATTTTACTTCATGCATTAGCCAGAGAAACAAAGTATTGCTTCTTTTAGGCAAGCAGTGATCTTCGGTGTAGATAGGTTGGAAGAGGAATTAATCGCGTCGTTTTCCAACTCACAACTCTTCATTTTGTCCATTCAAAAGCACGTTAAAGGTCGAACAATTGGAGGTGCACAATGTACTCCCTTGAATCGATACTTTTTATTGATTCAAATGGACGAAACGAAGCGTGGACCAGACCAAACGAACGCGACGCCATTGAATCTATTATAATTGTTCTCTCATTTGAGCAATTATAGATGTTTTGATCGCGTAGAGGTTCGATTAAACATTAAGATAAGGATCGGTTATTTTAATCGATATCATGTAAGAGGTCTTGTTATATATCACAATTCATGAGCGACAAAACCACGCCTGTTTATCGTACTTCAGTTGCTAATTCAGTTAGTCCATATCCATTTACCAATTCCAGCGCAATGCTTTCTTTGTATATTCTATCCACGAATGACCATTAATGGTCCATAAATGTCAGCTTGAGATTTTAAAAGCACCATGTGATGCGATGTAATATCCAGCAGCAAAGTGCATTCGCACCGAAGCGGACAAGTGGCAAAGAGTTGGCAAATACAGTAAACCGAAAAGTAGGTGTAAACGCAATTACGCGCACTTGGTAAATCGACATTATCGCATCGATTGGTAAAAATTCAATTTTATAAAGGCAGCAGGAGTACTCATTTTTCTAAAGCTTCAGTCAGACAAACCACTGCACTGGTCATAACACGTATGAACTGATATTCGTGAATGGGTATAGAGTTAACTTTCATTCAAGTCAATTTGTGACGGATGATATGATAACGATGAGTAGTGGCGTGTAGCGTGCCATTCTGCAACGTTGCAGTTCATGCGCATCAATTTAAACCCACGAAAAAGATCGATTTGTTAGATGTTAGGTGAACATCTGTGGATTCGACCTTTTACATGGGTTTAAAGGGACACGATTCAACGTCGCCAAATTGCATGCTACGTCCTATATATTGATAATGAGCTACGCTACATTCGTTCCCTAGGAGCTAGACTCAATATTTTAAGTAGCAAAACTTAAAAAGCTTTATTCCTTATACATAAAGATATGATACTTCATCTAAGATAAAAAAAAAAAAAAAACGTCACCTACTCGTTTGTTTGTCCGTCATATTGCTGTCTACCCGGTAGTTTATTTGTTCATTTCTTTGTGAGACGATGGATTATTTAGTTAAGAAGCAGTAAGTACACAAAGAGGCAATGTGTTCCCTGCTTCGATACCAAACGAAATTAAGTTTGACTTTAAAAGCAATTTAACACTAGAACGCCCGGACTTTTGCTCCTCCCTAGAACGCCTAGCGATCCCAGCGTCCCAAAATTGGTACAGTGCCGTAAAGTGTAAGTCATACTCAAGTTATCGATCAAAGTGTTATTTGGGCTTATAAACATTATGGGAGAAATTTGACGAAATCTTCTCTTCGGTATCAGCACTTTTTTTTGCCTATGCAGGCAAATGAAGGGGCATTAATAGTCTTTTGCCGTAAATTTTCGACCACTTTTTCAAAATTTGCTGCGCCCTTGAAATTGCGGTCAAAATTGAGGAAACTATGGTTACAAAATGCTCTACCAAACAAGCACTTTTAGGAAAAAATAAATCAAGCCCCAAAATTTGGTCAAAAATTGACTTTTAGGCCCCTGAAGAATTTTAAATTTTCCGAAAATTTCTGTGTCGGTAATTTCCACAGGAGCTCTCCTCACATCAAGAAGTGGATGATAAATCATTTCTGGAGTCACTTTGGAGGTCTCAAAGCCCTAAAAAACTTATAAATTGTCATCTAAACCCAAAATATTAATCGTTCATGAAGACGAGAAGCTGAATCGACGAATAATCGATTTTTAGGTTTAGATGACAGTTCTTAGGCTTTTTAGGGTCTCAAGTAGGGAGAGAGGCTCCTCTAGATGTGCGAAAACTGCCTTGAATCAGCAAAAACAACAGTTTGTCCCATGGGCGTTAAAGGTAGAATCGATTTTTTTCCCCAAAGCAATGAACAGATTTTGATGGAACTTGGTGGTAAGGGGGTACGGGTACTGCTTAGAGGATGAAAAGTCAGACAATTTCAGAGTCATAACTCAAAATGGAGGCTTGTAAGACAACATTCATATTTGAGAGGGGTGCGAGGAGTCAGTAGAACTCAAAATTTAGACTTACTAGACTAAGTACTCGTTATTTATTTCAAAATAACGATTTTTTCCGAGGTTTAAAAATTTTAGGGGCACTTGTTTATGTCGGCGGCGCTTAAAATTTGAAGCAACAAAAGTGCATAGACTCTGAGTCACGGTATCTACATTCTCCCCGAGAATGGAAATTAAAAGGGAGCCGGGAAGTCAGTAGAACCCCACATTTAGACTTACTAGACTACATACTCGTGATTTATATCAGATTATCGATTTCTTTTCGAGGCTACAAAATTTTAGACGCACTTATATATGTCACCGGCGCTTAAAACTTGAAGCAATAAAAGTGCATAGACTCTGAGTCGTGGCGTCTACCTTCTCCCCGAGAATTGGAATCTGAAAGGGGCGGGGAGTTGGTAGTACCCAAAATTTGGACTTACTAGACTAAGTGCTCGTGATTTATATAAAAATATCGATTTTTTCCGAGGCTACAAAATTTTAGGGGCACTTGTATATGTTGCCGGCGCTTAGAATTTGAAACAATCAAAGTGCCTTAATCAAATCAGCAATATTTGTCGATGAATGAACATTTCATAATGAAATGCAATACTTCAAATGTAAAGTTTTTTGACCGACAATTTTTTTTTTTTTTTTTTTCTGCGGCACTGAAATGAAGATTTTCAAATCAGAATCATATGAATGTGCGCTCAGTTTAAGAGAAAAACGTTCAATAAAACTCACATAAAAAAGCGGTTTCCATTTTTTTTTTTATTTATATATATATATTTCGTTTGCCTCGGTTAAGTACAAAGGTACTTAAGCTCATCCATCAATGCTGTACATTTTTCAGATTTCTCGCCTTGTTTTTTTTTTTTTTTTTTTTTTTTTTTTTTTTTTTTTTTTTTTCGACCTCTCTCACTTAATTTTAAGGTCCGTGAATCTCACGTCTTTGGTTCTCGTTTTTTCTGACTCAATCCTCCCCCCGAGCCTCGCCGGTGAGAATGAAGTTAATGACCGCACTAACTTGGAAGTACCACGACACATTTCCCTTTCTTTTTTTATAGTTACCATGCAATAAAATTTGTCTCCTATAAAGAACTTAAATTCACCTTCCTCCATGCACTTTTTTTGTAGCCACGTAAACCGCGAAACTCTATGACAAAACTCGTTAAAAAAAAAAAAAAAAAAAAAAAAAAAAAAAGTTGGAACTTGCAACACTGGAACAGTGTTAGCAAAGAGAGCATGAGTGTCGGCCGTAAATCATTGTAAGTGTGGAGTTCCATATTGATAGTACAAAACTGCGACAAAGTCAATCGCAACGCTGCATTTGTGTTTGTATAACAGTGATCGCTGTAAAAATAACTTGATAGGTCAAAGTGGGAATGAAAATTTACTTATAGCGTGTTGAAACAGTTGTTCACGAGGCGAGGTGAATACTGTGGTTTTGAAAATCGATTTCGATAGTGATTGTTCCTTTAAAATCGGATGACGCAATACCAATCCTAGCAAGCCGTAAAGTCTAGTTTAGTTATTTGGGACTTTTTTAGATTTCTCTCGCCTGAACCAAAGTCATCAGGAAGGAAATTCTTAATACCAATCCTAGCAAGCCGGAAAGTCTAGTCTAGTTATTTGGGACTTCTATAGAATTTTCCTCGCTTGAACCAAAGTCATCACGATGGAAATTCTTCGTCTTTATGGTTTCAGCTCTTTTTGTCTCAGATTAAAAAATGAATGTTAATATTGATCAAATGTCATCCGACACTCATCAAGGCCCTTAAGGAACGTAATATGAACTTGAAAAAAGCTCATTCGATTTTTAAGGGAGCTTAAACGGTCCATGAGAGACGAAATTCGCGGATACAGAGTATCCACAGCTTATTTCAATGTTCGATCTGACAAGACCGTGCGCCTTTGAAAAATCGATATCTCGATAGTGAATCGATGTATTGCAATTCGGTTTGCACCGGTCGAAAGCGCTTGCTTGTGACTGACAACCTCGAAAATTTCAGATCCATCCGAGTTTATTTAATGACCTTACAGGACCTCTCGCGGCCGCAGTTAGACATTTCTTGTCAGAGTTACGCTGAAACGGGGAGTAGTTCCCCCCCTAAGATGATATTTTTTGGCTCGAAACTGCATTGGGCCCTCTCGGGACATCATTGGGACCCGAAAAAAAGCGGAACCGATATAATACGGCACACGACTGGTTCGTGAGAGACGAAATTCGCCTTTTTCCAGCCCAGCGCCCCTCTAAGGTCGATCTGACAAGACCGCGCGCCTTTGAAAAATCGATATCTCGAGAACGAATCGATGGATTGCGCACTGCGGTTTGGATTGGGCGGTAGCTTCAGCTTTTAGATAATTCTTGAAAAAAATTCAGATCCATCCAAGTTTTTAAACGGATCTTATGGGACCTCCCGCGGCCGCAGTTAGACATTGTACGTGAGACTTACGCTGGAGTTGGGGCCACGCCCCCCCCCCCCGATATAGACTTTATCGGTCCGACATTTGTCAGGGCCCTTAATGAACTTCATGTGAACTCAAAAAACTCACATATGACTTCTCACGGCGCATGCTAGGTCCATGAGAGTCGAAATTCGCGGATTTTAGAGAATCTTAGATTTCTGACCCTATACCGCGCGCCTTTGAAAAATCGATATCTCGAGAGTAAATCGATGTATCGCAATTCGGTTTGGACCGATCAAAAGAGTAAGCTTACCGGTACTCGCCGTTAAAATTTTGGATCCATCTGATTTCATTTTGAGACCTTACTTGAGTTACTTGGACCCCAGTTGGAATTATTTTTTCGGAGTTACGCTGGCAAGGGGGTCGCTCCCTCTCTTGGAAAACTGTGGAGGGGGCCCTTTGCTGGGGCATACATTCTATTTTTCACTTTTTTTTTTTTTTTTTTTAATTTTATATTTGTGTCTAATCTAAGTTGGGGGAGGAGGAGGAGAGTACCTGCAAGTCAACCGGCAATTTACTTTTGATAGTGGCTGCGGGTCGAGGGTGCGGATTGCGGACTTTTAACTTGTTGTGGGGTTTACAGGGTGGCCGTGTCTAAACTTATGAGAAAAGAAGGCAACCACAGACCGGAAGAACGTTCAATTTCTGGTTCAGAGACCATGGACAAAGACATGGGCACCCGCAAAACAATTGCCCGGAGGGGCAACTTTTTGAATGTCAATGGAAGGTCTAGGGGACACCACCTAGAGACGGGCAAGTCTAGAGAACCCCCCCCCCCCCACTTCCGCCCAAAATAGAAAATAAATCAATTATCCTTCCAAATGGTAGAAATTGTAAGTGATTGTAGCATGTAGTTGTATCAAAAGTAATTCTATTTTTGACGTGTTTGATATTATGAATAAAGTGACAGCATCAGATGATAGAAATAGTAAAAAGCTAAGTACAACTATTCCTTCTTTATTTTCATTGTCCTGATGAATTCTAAGAGTTAACCTATTTAAATTAACAAAACCAAAACTCTTGCCTATACATTCTCTAATCATGTAATTATCGACCAGAGGATTCTGAATTTTCAAGGAAGTTCGCAAAATTCTCGTTGCCAACGGTAGTTGCCAATGTAGACACGTTCATACTAGTAGATTTTAAAACTTCTTTCGGCGAGGGAGATGACGGGTGGGAAGTATGATGTCGTCTGAATCAGGAGGGGGTGGGGTAAAAATCAGGGGGAGGTCTAGATCTGGGGGGGAGAGGAATCCTGAAACTGGGGGGCGAGCTGTATAGTGGCAAGGGGCGGTTGGGCACCACTGCTTAGGGGGGGGCTACTTCCCGCCCTGCCCCCCCTAAATTACGCCCCTAATTAAAATTGTAAAGTAAACTAAGAATAAAGTTTGTTAACTCTTACTCCTTTCGTTATTATTTGATCTTCGAATGTTCCGATTCTTTTTTATTGTAAAGTTTTGATTTTTCTGAATTAGGGGGGGGCGCCGCGCCGCCCCTCGGGGAGCGCCTATTGACAGATAAGGGAGAAAGGTAAGTGTAGGAATTTGCACGGGAATCCGGCGTAGTGTGCCGCAAAAATTACTACCAATGGCGGATCCAGAAAATTCTTTTAGGGGGGGGGGGCTTCACGCCTATGAATTTTCAAATTTGCAGGGAGGAATTTATGCGATTTTTTCTGTTGAAAAAAGGCAAAGGCTACCGTGAGTTGGGGGGGGGGGCGTGCCTTTCCCGAATCCGCCGCTGATTACCATGTAACACTGGGCCACGATGACCGATGTCGCATAAAACCAGGTAGAAGACCCGTGGCGGGCGTGGCATCCGTGATGGCTGTGAAATTGGGATGAAGTTGATGGACACACATCATTCATGCAATCTGCACAACGCGGCAAGCAACTGTTGTAGGCGTAGGTGCAGTAGTTCGTGGGGAGGGCAAAGGGGACGGGAGGTCGTCGCAAAACCATGGACGAAGATATAACTAGTTATATCTTCGTCCATGGCTCGGAATGGTCTTAAAATTTTCCTTAGGATTTGATCTAGAACGCAACGTTCTTACATTTTCGAAAAGTTAACTCTAGCTCTCGCAATTAACGATTAAAGGCGGAAAAAGCATGGTTACTGGACCGCGGAACAGTGGCGTTATCTAGCGGATGAGAATCTTACTACAGGTCGCTGAGGATTCACCTTAAAACGCAACGCCGATCGCGTTCCCCAAACGAACTCTTTTAGCGGACCGAAACATCAACAATAACAGGATTGGAAATTTGAAATCATCTAAATGCATTTTAAATCGCAGAATACACGAACCATGGACACAATCCTCTGATATAAAACCCCAATATCTCATACAGAAAATTTCGTTGAAGTCTGATCCAAATTAGTAACGTAATTACATTCCCAAAAATGCTTAACCTCAATCTTGGCCAAAAACTCCCGCCACAAAGAAAAAGCGACAAATTGGGAGGACACCGGATTGGTGGAATCACATGGGTCAATCGGTCCTCGAGGACCCGTTCTCGATACTGAAACCAAGCGATCCCCCGAGCGGACCCCCGAACCATGCCGTTCCTATAAGAAAAGCATTATTGACCTTGTAGAAACGATTTCAATAGAGCATGACACTCATGCTCTAAAAAAAAAAAAAAAAAAAAAAAAAAAAAAAAGTTCAAAGCGGAAATTCCAAACGTAAGTAGATGTTCCTACGATTTTCAGCTACGGACTTTATATTGCAACCCTTCGTAATATGAGTGAATCATTGCGGAACCTGAAGTTATGCAACGTTGCAATTTGCCCATTTAAACCAGAGTTGGGCAAACATTATTTGACGACTTATTTGTCTCGTTTGGCAACGCAATAAAATCAGATTATTCGACAAATTATTTGGCCGATTGACCATACCTCCTCACAGGCAATGGTGACACATCTCAAGCATCTACTCTCTTGCATGTCAGACTGATTTCATTATTTCTGAATATTCAGTTTATGAAAATATTATTTTATTTATTATATAATTATTCTCATTTTTATTTGTAAAAAAATTGAAGAAAAATAAATATAAGTTAAACAAAATTTGATTGCTGGTACTTGAAACTGCGATAACGTTGAGAAATGTTTTGACGATTAGGTACGGCTTGATGGTTACTCTTCCTCTTCGGTCGCATCGACTCCAATGCAATTTTGGCACACCATAGCTCGATGCTCGTTGCAAATGAACAGATGACACCCTAAGCACCTTAGCATAGTTTTTCTATCCACTCCTCTAGGACAAAAGTTGCACCTTGATCGAATTACGGGGCCAAAATCTTCAATTTGGTCCTCTGCAAGCGAAATTCTAGTGTACTCAGAGATACGGCAGCGCAGTTGTCGAGACAAAGAAACAACTGTTACACGATACTGAAGCCAGTCTGAAATTAATTCTTTTGCCAGAGCTTTTAGATAAATTCTGCGAGGCAGATTAGTTGCATTGTTTATTTGGTAGATAACGTGACCATTTAGCGCCCCAACATCAAGTAATGTAAAAAAAATTCTGAGAGGCCGCATCTGCGACAAATCCGGGCTGTCAAGTACTCAGAGAGTCAAAATCATTCCCTGCCATGTAGCGTGAAATTTCCCCTGAAGTTGACCTTTTTACGCTATATTTATGATTAAATTACATAAATTTACAAAACTGACGAATTTAATTGGAATTTATGACCTACAAAAAATTTTTCATGACGGGAAATAAAAAAAAGTAAAAAAACATATTCTCAACTTTTACTGCACGCCGTTAGTCGCGTGGGGTCAGACGGACCCCAGCTGACTTTGGCAACATCTCCATGTCGTAAAAATGACTGAATTTTTTTCGAAATTTGCAAATAACGTAGTTCAAACATTCATTTGAAGGTACCTGGAGTGATTTTTTTTTTTTTATCTCAATTATTTCATAAAAAAACTTATGTTTTCCGAGCCGTGGGGTCTTTCAGACCCCGCGCGACTAACGGCGGGTTAAAACAAAGGTTTGATGTTATTGATGTGAAATGCGCTATGTATTATATACGTGATATATTCGATCCAAACATTTCGAATGCGCATTAAATGCACGCAACACTTTAGTAAGATCTCAGAAGTCAGTGCATAGCAGTAGCCAGGACATCGTCTTTCTCACTCATAGCCCATTTTAATTCATGTGTTAGAAAAGGAAAGAACAAGGGGCTGAAGTCACGTGATAGCCCCTATATCCATATTTTTCTAACACATGCGTTCAAATGGGCGAAGAGAGAGAAAGACAATATCCTGGCTACGGCCAAAGACATTATATCATATAGACGGAGTGCATCCTGTACCATAACATTGAGCTGGGTGAGGCAAACGTACCGTACACTACAGTAGGCAGACGGGCGAGTCCATTGTTCGAAATTGGGGGAGGAACCTTCAACTGGTGACAAACAAACGAACATAACCTCTTAATCCAAACTTACTACTTTATAAAAATCGAGATCGAAGATAGACGAAACACTATTTAATGACCATCATTTTGACAACAGTATGATATAAGATCAAAAAAAAGCTTCAAATAACTTACAAAATTGGTAATAGTGTGCAACTTTCATTCACTCTCAAAATGGCGTCGGTTTGTTTGTCACCAGTTTTGCCAAAGATTATACCTAAAAAAGATTACCAATTTAAGTTTTGATGCAACCGTTATGAGCAGGCTGATGACTGGTGATCATTTTTGGTGAACATGCGAAGTACAGCAAGTTTGCCTCAAGGATCTTGTTATGCACTCCGTCTATATGATATAATGTCTTTGGCTACGGCTATGCGTCAGTGCGATACCTCATTAGCAACTTTTTTTGTCATGGAACGAGAAAAATTACGTTCGAGGAGAAGGAGGCGCATAGTCGTAGCCAGGATATTGTATTTCTCTCTCTTAGCCCATTTGGAGGCATGTGTAAGAAAAGGATGGCTGTAGGGGCTGTCACGTGACTTCAGCCTCTATTTCTGTCCTTCTCTATCACATACAGTCAAATGGGCTAAGAGAGAGAGAAAGACGATATTCTGGCTACGACTATGGGGAGACGCGACTATCGTGAAGCCACGCCAAGAATATATAAACTTTGCCTATAATTCTTCTCTTAGAAAGTATACTCGGATACCTATATGTATATTTCCAACCTTACTTTTCATCAAAAGCTGTGAGGGCAAGATCCGAGTCTTTAAAAACACTTCTTTGCCTGCATTATCTGCAATCCGCCTCACCTCCGGTCTCGTTGCAGCCTTTTTTGTGAACAAAGAATGCAATTTTAAACACAGAGTCAAGGCCTCTTACATTCAATTAAATTGCTGTCGCGCTGAAATGACAAGCACAAAAAGGATGCACTCGACCTGGGCTTCACAGCGGCTTATTTGTAAAAGGCAAACAATGAACTTTAGTTTACGTTTATAGAGGAGAGGAAACAAAAAAGAAATTGAGATTTCTTTAAAGTTTCAAGTTCTATGTTGCTTAGTTACTGCATTCACACCAAGGACACTATAAATTATAAGCACCTAACAGAAGTGTGTTAGAGGTACATATATCCTATGATTGCGCAGTTTGGTTTGTAAGATCGTTAGAACAGCAAATTCCTAATCCACAAAGATGTTTAAACATCTTCAAAATTAATATAAATATTTTTAAAAAGAAGTAAAAAAGGGCCTTTTTGACCTCTTCGAGCTGTCTTCCAAAGGAATTTTAAACGGTCTTTCTACATTGAATAAAAAACTGATTTTGATTATTTGTATGAGTAGTTAAAAGTACGGATAAGACCTAAAATGTTCGATTTCACCGTTTAAAATAGTGAAACTACCTCCGTGCTAAGTTAAAGTAACTGTTTGAAATGGTAGAAATGACGGTTTTTAAATTTCGTCCATTCTTTTAACTGATATGTTACCTTTACTTTTTTGAAATTGCCCCATTCAAAATGTAGCCACGGACGCGTATGAACAACGAATGATGTTATTTCGGGGTTTTTTTCAAGGTAGCAAATATCTAGTTTTTCGCTGATTGTGAGTCTCTGAATTGCAACCCAATTCAACGAGGCTTTGGCATTCTCGCATAAATTAAGCATGAAACCGAATACATTATTGATTAATGATTATTATCAAACGAAAGCTGGAAACATATCCGTCAACAATAAAGAGGCCAAACCGATTTGATATTTCAAGTCAATAATCAGGTTACAGTAAACAAAACAGTGACGTTCACATATTTTCATTTAATGGTGAATCACAAGGCTCCAGCGAATTTTGTCACTGATGACTTTAATGTTGTTATTATTGTTTTGAGTCGTCAGCGGCCGTAAATCCTGATGTTTGCTTCCTCAGATACAAACTCCGCAAACGAATCCTTCGGGGGCTGGAGGCTGACACAGCAAAGCCAACAAGAAACAGATTCAAATATTACATCCACTCAGTTTGTTCAAGTGTACTCAGCGGTGGATGATCCATAAATGTGTCCTCTCTCTGTCTCTCTCTCTCTCTGTCTCTCTCTGTCTCTCTCTCTCTCTCTCTCTCTCTCTCTCTCTCTCTCTCTCTCTCTCTCTCTCTCTCTCTCTCTCTCTCTCTCTCTCTCTCTCTCTCTCTCTCTCTCTCTCTTTCTCTCTCTCTCTCTCTCTCTCTCTCTCTCTCTCTCTCTTTTTCTCTCTCTCTCTCTCTCTCTCTCTCTCTCTCTCTCTCTCTCTCTCTCTCTCTCTCTCTCTCTGCCTGCCTGCCTGCCTCTCCCTCTTTCTCTGTGCCAATTAGAACGCAAGTGCTACATATGGAGGCAGACTTAGGGGCCCTAACATGACTATGGCAGTTATCGCCGTCCTTTTCTAACGCACGTAATCAAGTGGGGCGAAGAGAGAGAAAGACAAATTGTGAAGGTACTCGATTCGAAAAGGGAAGGATTTGTTTTCATGCGAGGTTTTCGTCGCACGCCGTTAATGACAAATACCCATTTCATATTTCAGTTACAAACCCTCTGCCTTGCCGTGCCTTGCCTCACACACATCTACAGAATTTATCGATCCCGTGGGGAGGACCACTCACAAATCCCGTCACACCACCTCTCCCCCTCCCCCTTCTTCCTGACATTTTCCTTCGTATGTGTATTCATACCACTACCCCCCCTCACACAATTGCGTTGCTGCGCCTACCATTCTTGGTGTATGCAAATAGTGAGCTTTCGTTTCGTTCATCATCGCTCACCGCTGCCGCGACACATAGCGGAAGGGTGTACGCGATTCTCGATTCCTAGAAAATGGTCCATTGTTAAAATTGCTTCTTTGCCTCAATCTTCTGGGACTCGAACCCACGCGCCCGCGCGCCACGCCACTGTTTGTGAATCCGTTTGAGTTCTTCAAGGCACCCCTTTCAACATGTTTCAACATGTTTCAACATGAGCTCTCAACACCCATCATCCATCCATTGCATCGGCTCTCTTTCTCCCGAAGACCAATTCAATGATAACGTCATGCGAGTAGAGTTTCGATGCAGTTTGAAGAGCAGCGCTGTCGTTTTGCGTTTATTCAATACCTCTCTCTTTACAGGCTGTCCCAAAAGTTCCTCCCCTCCCCCGCCTCATAGTTTTTGAACGGTCGATTTTTTTTTTTCAAAAAACGCCAAACCACGTATACTCTTATTTTAGCCAAACATTTTTTTAGCTTGGAAAAAAAGAAGCTTTTGGCAAAAATAAGGGTAGACGCGTGTTTTAGCGTTTTTTGACCAAACTGATCGTTCAAAAGTCTAGAGGGTGGAAGGGACTTTTGAGACACCCTGTATAATCCTGTATAAAATCCTTGTGTGGAAAAAAACGAAAAATCACCAAAGCTTGTTTCGCACGCGGTAGAATGATAATCTCTGGACGGAACTTTTTCTTTCAGTTGACATATACTTTTATGATTGGTCTCTTGGAAGTAAAATTTTCTGATGATGAGCCATCTCTAGTTTTTAAAGGATATTATCTCCATAAATACATAATATTACCCATGCATGCATTCTCAAAATGGCGTCTAACATACTCCAGTGACTTTCAGCCGTGACAAAATTAATTAAAAAAAAACATATTGGACGAAAAGTATCTCAACTGGGTGTAAACCTTCCACATTCCGTAGAATGAAAATTCTCGAGTATGTACCAGGGGAGCCTCCACCCGGAGACACTTGTAACAGCTCTAACGATCAGAACTCTTTTCTCTTTTTTTTAGCACGAGCAAGCTGGGTTATTTTGTTTAGACTTGCTTATGCTAGTGAACACATTCTGTTCCAGTTGAAATGCGTTTCGTACCTGTAACCGATGTTCAGGTTTAATTAGTATCGCTATTAGAAAGGAGATACACTCGCGAATCACAGAGCGCAAGCAGAGAACTCGAAAATCACCACTGGCGTAGTTTAATTCAAAACACTTGTCGTTAAGTGTTTGATACGTTGAACAGGACTGATTAAGAGAGGGAAAATATACGTTCAACATGGAACTACACACACACACACCCTCGCATAAAACACACACACACACACACTCACACACACACACACACACTTACACAGGTTAGGGGTATTCAGCGCAAAATTTCCGACAAAAGTTAATCAAACACTCAACTGTTCCATTGCATTCATGGAACGGCCTCATTTAGAACAATCGGCGAGGAATCGTACCCATCAAACCTGTGACCCCCTCCAACAGATCCTCTTATGGCAACGTTGCCGGAATGGGTCTGTTGCGATAGTTTTGCTATACATCAATATAAAATAAACGTACCTAGAATTAGGTACGTTTAATTGATTCTAACGTAAAATTATAACGATGGGCACATTAAAAACTTTCAATATTCACTCATTAAATCAGAGAATCATTTCCATTTCAAACAATCCACGCTACACTAGACATACTTTATTATCACCGACTTACAACTACATAGACGGAAACCATCGCGTTCATATGTAAACGCATTAACATAACTTACAAACATTTAAATTTCTCGTTTAGATGCGCGTGCAGTTCTTTTATTATTATTTTATGTAATCTTTGATATGCCAGAAAAAACCAGACAAGACCGCAAATGCAGCCAATAGTCCATAAGTTTAAAGGGAATTCCAACATTTTGTAGTAATGGTGTTGCTTACTCGTTGGTTACATAAATACATGTTGGTTCCGTCCATGTACCTTTTTTTTTTTTTTTCCAGTTTCTTCCGAGAGGTGATCCTGCTTGGATGGAGTTTATTTATAAATATTCAAAACATAAGAAAATAATACATGTCTCCCTAGGCAAACCCCGCCAGAGGTTTACTGCCCTAAACTAAACTAAACTATATGGAATAAAACAAATAAATAAATAAAAACAAATAGGTATATCTAAGGAATTAGGGGGACTTTATATGATAATGAATAAAATAAATTTTAATACATAAAAGTATTAAATAATCCTCATAAGATAGATGAATAAATTAATCATAAGTAATCAGTTAAAAATTATCTGAGAACACGGAAAAAAAAGATCAGTGAAAATAACCATACGGATACCTGATTTTGGCACCAGCTAGATGTTATGGTAAACTTGACCAGAAGTATGGTACATTTACCGATACTTTGAGTAAATTCGACATGCAATCAGGTAACAACACCTAGTACCTAGTCAAAACATAGTATACTTCTGGTTAACATTACCATAACATCTAGCAGGTGCCAAAATCAGGTATCCGTATGGTTATTTTCACCGTAGTTTTTTTCCGTGAAGGGGATGGATGGATTAATTAATTACATTTATTATTATTATTTTTTTTTTTTTTTGGGAAGGTCGGTGATAATAGTGTCGAGTGCAAAATGGGTCGTTTGAAATAGAAGTGGTTCCCTGAGTTAGTGAGTGGATTATGAAAGTTTTTATGTGCTCATCGTTATTTTTGTCAACTTTTACGTTAGAATAAATGTTTCATATTGATGTAGCAAAAGTACAGACCCATTTGAGAAATATACTCTGTTCGGGATTCGGGATAAGAAGTCCGATGGGAAGTAACGCACTATACTGCAGGTAAAAACGCACTGTATTGCAACGCTGCGGTTCCTCAGCCACCGATTTTTGGTGACTGCGCTCGTTCAGGAGACCGGCCTTTCAGACCCCTTCATTGAAACAGAAAATACCGTGAACTGATCAATTATATAGTCCTTTGAATGCTCACTCGAAAATCAAACTTTTGCGGCATTCGCGAATTTTGAATTACTGACTTTAAATTTAAATTCTGCTCTATACGTTCACAGAAAAATGATTCCTGGTGGCGGTTCAATACATAATTTATCAAAGATCACGGCTTTTTGAAATCACTTAATCGGAAATGCCGAATTTTTTGAAAAATGATGCATTGAACCGCCGTTAGATATCATTTTTCTGTGTACATTGAGCAGCGTTTAAATTTAAAGTCAGTTATTCAAAATTCGTAGATGCCGAAAAAGTTTAATTTTCGAGTAGGCGTTCAAAGGACTGTATAATATAATATAATTGGCCTGTTCACGATATTGTATGCTTTAATAAAAGGGTCTAAAAGGCCAGTCACATTAAAGAGGCAGCGGCTGAGGATCGACCGCTGCGTTGCAATATAATGCGTTTTTACCTGATTTCTCATCGGACTTGATATCCCAAACTGAGTATAGCAGAGAATCCTGGGTTTTATCAAACGAATGGATGTGATGAAATCATTTGATTGCAGTGTTGCCAGATCTAGAGTCCCTATATGTAGAGAGATAAGACAAGAGGGTAGTCAACTTCTTATTGGTCGATGAATTTTAGGCTCTACGGACGCTGCCATTGGATGCGATTTTGCACTTTTGTTTTGTTTACCAACGGTCTTTTACAGATAAAAGAGTTAATTTGCGACGAATCTGTTAATTTTAATCATATTGCACCACAAGAATGTCCATAAATCTCAAAAGAATCATTAAAAAGCGTTAATACATGTCGATCAACAAAAGCAGGAAAAGATTACATCGTTTCAAACTTAGCGGAACTGTAATCTTTGCTGTGTTGCAAAACACAACAACGGCCTCAGAATGTAAACAAATGTGCAAAATCGCATCCAATGGCGGCGCCCATGATTTCTCTTGTCTCAACTCTCTACATATAGGGACTCTAGCCAGATCGAGGGTAAAAAGTCGTATCGTCCCCCATTTAATTCAATGTAAAACGTACGGCTTTTTTACCGCAATCTGGCAACACTGTTTGATTGTATCCGCTGGATCTGGCAATGAAGCCCTCCTCAACCCTCTCCCATTTGGCTTTTCACTCTTCATTATAATGTCGAACAATGGAAGGATTCTCGATCCGCGTCGAATTCAAATGCCTATACACTTTCGGTGTTTTTATAGCAAGCTTCTTAATACGGTATCGGTTTTCATTTGCAAGTCAATTTATCCGCTGGGGTATCATGTGCTCGCATGTCCCTCTATAAACCGGATTCTGAAGAGGGAAGCTTATGAATGCACCAGTTTAGGTTGGGTAGGAAAAAATCGGATTTATTGTTTTGATCTCAGTTTGATACATCAAAGGGTTATGTCTCTCCCCCCCCTCTCTCTCTCTCTCTCTCTCTCTCTCTCTCTCTCTCTCTCTCTCTCTCTCTCTCTATCTCTTTCCCACTCTCATTCTCTTCTACTCACTCCATCTATTCCTCTCCCTTTCACCTCCCCCCCACTCTCTCGCTCTGAATGAACTCTCTCTAAATTTGTTATACTTATTTCATTATCTATTTTTCCTCTATACTTCTCTCTCGCCTTCTATTTTACCCTACTTTCCAATTTATTGATCGATAACTTCATGCGTATGAAATGAAGATAGTGTAATATTTAGGCGCGATAATGTCGCGTCGGGGACACAGATGCCTCCATAGATGTCGGATGTGTGGCCAAAAACGTGTAATACCGTATAACTTTTGAGCCATATTGATCCATATGCAACCAAATTTTGCAGAGAAGTTGCTTTTAAAATTTCCCAGAAGACTTTTCTTTTGTTTTTTTGAAATTTTTATTTTTAGGTTAGTTATGGGTCAAAAAAGGGGAAAATGTAATTATTTCAAAAATACATCTTTGAATTTGGATAAAATTGAGCAAAAAAAAAACATTCTCCAACTTGCCTAGCTACTGTCAAATTAGCCCCTTATAGTTGAACCAAGTAGCTCTTAAGACCCCAAGAATATAGAAGAGGGTCAGGGAGTCTCCCCCAGCATTTTAAAGGGGGGTCTTGGGAACTCCCCCAGAATTTAAAAGGGGGATGCGGGGTCTCCCCCAGCATTTTAAAGGGAGATCTGGGGTCTCTCCTAGATTGAAAATTGTGTATGGGAAAGTGTTCGTAGGGTATTCCCTACAATTTTTTTTGTTTGTTTGTTCGTGGAATGGGAGTGTGAGGGCCATAAACTGAGAAAAAGCTTTGGGCAGAATTATAGTTGCCGAGGCGTCTTTGGGCAGGGGGACTAAAATCTTTGGACAGAGCAACCGCAAAGTCTTTGGGCGAGGTAAACCAACTTCCAAAGACTTTGGTTGCTTTGTCCAAAGATTTTAGTCCCCTGCCCAAAGACGCCTCAGCAACTATATAATCACCGCAGACTTTGGTTCCCCTACCCAAAGCTTTTTCTCCGTGTAAATACGCACACATTGGCGGAAAATGGTCAGTCATGATAGTAGACGTAGTATATACGAAACGGAAAATCTATCGGTGAAGGATGCGAAAAACGTCGTCACGACGTCACCAAGAGCGGCAGAAGTAAACACTTTCCGCTGATTAGGCACGTAGCATGAACACATTAATTGGATTTTTATCCGTAGTATTTAAACGCAATGCAAGCTTCGGAGCCTCTCACTCTCCGAATACCCCGGAGGAATGTAAACGGGCACAGTGAAATAGTGAGAGAAAAAGAGTGAGGGGCGGATGTTGTTTAGCTATAAGGGAGGGGGAGCCCATTCAATCTGAAACTTGAGCGGATTCATCAATGAAAAATTGATAACTTTAATTAACCCTGTTGCCCGCTCGCTTGCGATGCTTTCACGCACCATTTAGTTTATGCTTCCGCTTCCGTCACTTTTTTCGCGCCAAAACTTGCATTACCATTTATTGGCTATTAAGGTCGATCTCTTCCGTTGTTTCTAAGTTCAATGAAGCTGTTTTCCATTCGATTTCACACGAAAAAAGCTTGTTGGATGAAAAAAAAGAGTTCGGTTTAACCCTTGCATTTTGAAGGAGTTGTTGATGATATTGTTGTTGTTTTGTCCCCCCCCCCTTTTTATTTTTTTCCCCTTGTTTTTGGTTTAATCTTTTTGGTTACTTCTGTTGCACCCTATCTGAATCATAGTGTTTCGCGTCAATGTAAAAATATATGAGCCGCTGATGGGGCTCTTGCAAATTTTTGCTTAGGAGGACTAAAGGGGTGATTCATGCATAAACACCTGCTAAAATGAAAATGAGGACACTAAAAAATCACGAAATTCGCTTTCAGATGCGGGCTTAATAGCTTAGAGACGCAGGTATCATGGGAGTTTCCTATCTAAATTGAGAAATCTGTGTTTTCGTGGAGAAAGCGACAAATTAGACAGGAATCTCAGATGATACCTGCGTTGAACCGCGCCATTATGACCTTGCCGTTAAAGCAGTTATGTGAGTCTATTACTAAATTTTAGAGTTCCTTATCTTGCTTTTCTTTATTTTAGCTGGTTCCTACATCAGATTGCACAATTATTTTGCTTACAGCAAAAGTTTGCAGCAGCCCCATTGCAGAAACTAAAGTATTCCAGAAAAGTGAATTTCACAGAAAGAACCGAAAATACTGTTTTAAGTATTTCATTGCATTTAATTTTAAGGTATTGATTTTTTTAGGTATCAAATTATGTGTTTTTTTTCCTCTTTTAAAGAAATCAATGAAAAAAACAAAGACAAAAAATCAAAAAAAAAGGAAGAAAAGCAACAAAAAACAAAAGCTTGAGATTGAGTTACGCAAGAGAGGAGAAAAACGGCGAGGGTGACGCGCGATATTTATGGCTCTCGGTCAGAGACTGTTTCCCTTAAAAATATTAGTCCCATGCGGAATGCGGTTACCGCACGGAAGTACCTCTGAACGAGCAAATGAAGAGATCAAGTTTTCATTTTAATTAAATTCATCCCCAGTCCCCACGCTCGCTTTCCTACCCAAAAGTAAATTCCTTTCCAACCTCTGTTTTTATTTGTTTCCTTTGCACGCTTCTCAATGTGAAAACATGCCAAAATTGTGTCCAGAAATAAGTAATAGCAAAAACTTCGCCTCTTTTCCAATTCTTTGCAGCTTTCCTTTTTTTTTTTATAAATACTAAAAAAAGGGGGAAACGTGTTTAAGAATTTAATAAAATTCGATTTGAACTTTTGCCACAAAAATTTATTTTTTCTCACAAAGTTTTCTGAAAGTTACTTCCTCTGACGAGTGGAGGTTTTTAAGGGTGATCTTGTTTCAGGCAAGATGCTTATTCAAATCGGAACTTCATACCAATATACAGAAAGGAGGGATTATTCTCCCCCCCCTTTGTCTCTCCCGCCCCTTCCCACTCATCTCTCTCTCTCTCCCCCCCTCTCTCTCTCTCTCTCACTCTCTCTTTCTCTTTCTTCCTCTCTCTCTCTCTCTCTCTCGCTCTCTCTTTCTCACTCTCTCTCTCTCTATCCCTCTCTCTCTCTATCTTTCTCTCTCTCTCTCTCTTTCTCTCTCTCTCCTTCTTTCTCTCTTTCTCTCTTTCTCTCTCTCTCTCTCTCTCTCTCTCTCTCTCTCTCTCTCTCTCTCTCTCTCTTTTTTTTTTTGCTTTTTAGTTACACCTTTGGTTTTTTTGCCTTTTATAGGCCCCCGTCCACAAAAAAGCGGGGGGGAGAGCTATAGTTCCAATAGCCCCATACACACGCCACCTATGGTTTTACTTGTCTTAACTCAAATACAGGGAGCAGCGGAGGCTGGTGCAATATGGCAACTGTAAACTCTCCATTCAAACCTATGTTAAACAATCTATCTTCAGGAGATGCAGTTGCAGCCCCCAATAAATCGATACTTTTGCATAGGTTTAAATAGCAAAAAATCATGGTTCCCGAATTGCATGAGCCGCCACTGACAAAGACTCAAGAACAACAATTCAATTATGAAGTAGACGACTGTGGAAATTCTCTGTCAAAACGAAAATCAATTTTACAAATTTTTCGAAGAAAAAAAGAGTCACTTCTCTACGCTACGTATACTCTGTTCGGGATAAGAAGTCCGATGGGAAGTCAGGTAAAATCGCACTAAATATAGCAACGCAGCGGTTTCTCGGCTGTCGATTTTTCGTCGCTACGTCCGTTCAGGAGGACTGGCCTTCTAGACCCTTCTATTGAAAAACACAATAGACCGTGAACTGACCAATTTATACAGTCCTTTGAACGCCCACTCGAAAATTAATTTTTTGCGGCATTCGCGAATTTCGAATAACTGACTTTAAATTTAAATTCTGCTCGACGTGCACAGAAGAATGATATCCAACGGCGGTTCAAGGATTAATTTTTCAAAGATTACAGCTTCTTGGAATAACCCAATCAGAGATGCCAAAATCTTCGAAAAATTACTCCTTATTGAACCGCCGTTGGGCATCATTTTTCTGTGCGCGTCAAGCAGAATTTAAATTTAAAGTCAGTTATTCAAAATTCGCGTATGCCGCAAAAATTTAATTTTAGAGTGGGCGTTCAAAAGGACTATATAAATTGGTCAGTACACTTTTGTCTTTTTCAATAAAAGGGTCTAAAAGACCGGTCCTCCTGAACGGACTCAGCGGGGAAGAATCGACAGCCGCGAAACCGCTGCGTTGCAATGTAGTGCGTTTTTACCTGACTTCCCATCGGACTTATTATCCCGAACTGAGTATAAATAAAAGTAAGTTTTTAAAAGTTTTTGCATAGTTTATGCTTGTTTTTGTTCCTAAAAGGTTAAGTTGTTTTGTTTGTTTCAAAGAAGATCCTTGCGGATCAATACGGATACTTTTAACCCTTTCAGTGCACCAAGTTTCAAAAGTCAGCTTACCACGCCCTTACTCAAATCATTGATAAAGCCAGTACGTAAACCAGATTTGCCATTTTGCATATAATTAAATTGTTTGATTACTTTTTCATTACATTTTACACAAAAAAATATCTTGAGTAAAAATGTGCATCAACAAAACAATACTTTTTGTAGTCAGTCAACAAATCAAAAGAGAAAAAAAAAGAGCAATTTATAAAATAAGAGGCCACACAGCTGAGGCAAAGCAAACTCGTTAGGCTGAGGAGTGAAGGCTCTGCGTGTTTCATTATAATTACAGACTACCAGTTTGAATGATGCTCAGAGAGCACTTGCAGCCGGAAGGTTTAAAACAATTCAATTTCGTTCAACTCCCCCTTCCTTTGCCAGCGAAACATCCTTTATCTCTCTACATTAGGAGAATCATTCATTCTTTAAAGTGTCAAAGTTACCGAATCATTGGGGGAGAGGAAAAACTAAATAACTAAATAAAACTATATCCGTTCTCAGTTTCACTCGAATTTTATTTTATTGGGTCTGTAGATTAAGGAATCGATGCGTAATGTCCGACCAGAAAACGTTAGCGTTTGTTTTCACTCGCTCGAGTGAAAGAGGGGCTTTTGCAAACTTTTGCTATAATAAGAAAATAAAAAGTCAAATCTAATGTGAAGATCAGCGGAAATCACGAAAATCACACCAAGCAAGTCTAAAATTCAGTAATAAGCTCACATAACTGCTATAACGGCAAGATCGTAATGCCTGTTCAATGCATCAAGTATCATAGGTGATTTTTAACCAACTTTTCTTTCTTTTTTTCTCTTTTTTTCTGAGTAACCAGTTTCGACATTGTCAACCACGTTTCTCAGTCATGACACACCGTCCAATGATAATCTCAGCTCATTCTTTCCAAGTTCAAATTCATGTTGTGTGAATTTATGAAAAAAAAAATCCTAGAAAATTAGTTCCGTGTTTGACTAATCACCCACACAGAAATAAGGAATAAAACAAAACGGTCTGACATGGCAACAGCTTACTGATGAGCGTCTTGCATTATGAAGGAATAATCCGTTGGCTATATTTTTTAACGACACTAATGCGGAACTGTTATTGCGGTTTAATGCCTTCATTTGTTTCGCAAAAAGAAAAAAAGAAGAAGATTCCAAACTATTAAAAACCCTCGCACAAAAAAGAAATGAATTGCCATATTAATCGTGGCTCTTTATATCGTCGGCTCGTAACAAATTATGGACGAATTCTTCCCACGTGGAATTGATGATATCATAAATGAAAATGCTATTCAACTCTCAACACAGCATCGAAGTGAAAATTTTCAAATGAAGGAAACTATTTTTGTAGAAATGCTTGCGGTCTCAAGTAACTCTCTACGTAATCGCATAATTCATATTCTTTATTTAACCTCTTATGGACCAAGCCCGAGTTAACTCGTTTTTCTCCTCTAGTCTAACTGTCTTTTTCACGTTGTTCCTGTATTTAGCGATTCAGCATAAGTGCGATTCTGGAGGTTGACACTTACAAGACAAGGTTTCGTTCGGGCTCCTTCAATTCATCGTATAGGCAATTCCAACTCCCCCGAGTACGAACAGTTAACTACCCTCCATATATTCACGGAAGAGTGGCGCTCTTTTGATCAAACCTGGTGTGTAAAGGGTTAAACATATTTATTTTACCTTCTAAAAAGACCAAATTGTTGACCTACGCTGTTTACCAAGGGTGGGTCTACTCAAACACCAATTTAAAGTATGACTAACGCTCACATCCTTTCATATGTTTCAAATTTGTTTTTTTGTTTTTTTTTTTTTTCATTTAATATTATTCAGTAAAAAAAATGTTAAATGTCAAAATTTGCAATGCTATGTTAGTTTATTTGTCGATGAATCCACCATTAAAAAAATTCTTAAAAGTACAATCAGGGTCAGTAAACATATCAGGCGACTCTTGAAGGTACTCTGCATGCTGAATATTATTTCAATGAATTCAAGTATATTCAGAGATGGTCTATACCTATAAACCAAAACCCAAAGAGTCGCCGGGCATTAATTTTGTTTGTGACTGTCCTTACCTACATTAAAAGTTTTTGCATAGTTTATGTTTGTTTTTTGTTCCTAAAAGGTTAAGACTCCACCAGATTGAGAGAAGATTGTAAAATCCGAGTAATTTTGTGCATCACAGTCATACTGAACAGCACTATGCACAATCTGCACTGAACTTTGTAATCTTTTCTCAACCGGTGGCATCATCGCTGAATTTAAAACTGTCATTAATTTTACGCAAAACGGCAGCACTGGCGTAAACATCCCAACTCCGCAGCAATTGTTTTTGCCTACATTAGGAATTTAAGGCGCTCAAGGAAGCATTCTGTTGAAATGTCCACTATTCATTATTTAACGCTCTCCTGTAAACATCTGAAAACACGAGTTTTTCTTTGCAACCCACCGAAAATTGATGGGCTGAAGGGATGCTCCCTCTCGAGTCAAAGCAAGGAAAAATGTGTTTTTTCCGTCATCACTGAGACCGTTCTTTCTGTTACATATCCTACCACAACCATGCTTGTAGTTATAGTAGTTAGTGTCAAAAACCGACCATCAATAAGTTTCCGCAGTTGAGGACACTGGTTCCAGTATTATTAAATACGGTTTTCTTCCGTCTCTCAGCTCCCTCCCCATAAATACGCGCTGTGTTTCCTGAAAATATCACCGCTTGACTGCGTTGAGCAAGAGGCTAAACCTTCTCATATGGGGCGTTCTATAAAGTTCTGGATATTTCTGATTCATATATCTGAGTATACGGGGGGGGGGGGAAAGGCTGTGGTAGAGTTTGATATCTGCATAGCTAATTTTGGAGTCTGCTATCACGTATGGTAAATTTGACCAGATTTTTTTTTTAAAATATACCAACATGTTACCATAATTTACCACAAGGTACGTTATATTTACCATATTATGGTGAAATTTACCATACTTGCTAGCAGACGTAAAAATCAGCAATGCAGATGGTAAATTCTACCAGTGTTTTTTTCCGTGTAAATAAAACCCAAAATCTGAAGCTAATCGAAGCGTTTCAGAATGCAATGTTGAGGGAGATTTCTTGGATATAGTTAAAATTAAAAAGTAACCACAACCGTTAAAATACCATCAACAGATTAGTATGACATCTTAATGCGGTTTTATGATGGGTGGATATCGAACTTTGAACTTCATCACATTGAACACGAAAATATACATCAAACTTGGTTTATGCCAAAAGTTCAAGAATTTTATACCCTCTCAAACGATGTTTGGCAAAGAAACGGGGTGCCATAGGAAAAAAATGGATCCCCCCTCGAGGTAGTGGGTGTTAATACTTAAGCACTAAACGTAACAATAACTAAACTATGGTACAATGTTTATTATTTGGTTTATTAATAATTACAATTATATAAGGACACTATAAAAAGGGAAATAAAGGGCGTCCATTGTCCAAACAGAGTGAGCAGCTCAAAACATTATGCTTACGTGATTCTTAGGATATTCAAGATCAGTCACTTCCATAAAAATTAACAGTGCGTCATCGAAAATATTCCCAAAAGAACAGTCCCTTGACATGAAAAATCATGGCGATTACCGGTTTTTAAAATATCAAGCAGGAAAATAGTTAGAGGTGGGTGTGGGTTACTTTTTTAAAACAGGCTTACATGCTTCAAGCAAAGCGAACCGACTCTGCAAACATCCTAAATAGCAAAAATGGACCTAAAATTTAAGGTCTTTTGCAAGATTTGTGGGGGAATACTGGCGTAAAACGGTCAATTTGAAATCGTCCTTTTCTTACGTAAGGTTTTCCTGCTGTTGAACGGAACTTTTACGGTGAAACCGCAAGAAAAGAAAAAAAAAACTTCAAACTAACCTTCAATGTACAACGGTATTCTTACTTTTTACAGAAAACGAGAGTAATTGATGTACATATACTTATGGTCATCCCAAAGTTTTTTCATTCTTTTGTGGCTTTACCAGAAAAGTTCCAGTTAACCGCAGTAAAACCTTCCGGCAATGTTCCATTTGGAAGAACGGATTCCAATTTCAACATTTTACGCAAGCTTTTCATCCCCCAGGAAATCTTGCAAAAACCCTTAAGTTTTTTGGTCAATTTTTGCTATTTGGGATTGCACGGGAATAAGAATTACTGCTATGTATTTTAATCGCAAGCAAAGATTTATTTGTTTTGAGCAAGGAAATAAGTTTTGGAGAGTGATTTAAAAAATGTTGAAACGGTTACATTGGAATCATATTTGTATTTTTTTTTTTTTTTTTTTTTTTTTTTTTTTTTTTTTTTTTTACATAAACAGAACTTTTACGGGAGGATTTACTGTGGTTGAACGGATTTTTTTCCGGTAAAGCAGCTAGAGAAAGAAAACAACTTTGGGACAACCATAAGTATTTATCAAGTTCTCTCATTTTCTTCTAAACGGGGGGGAGGGGGGAGGGGGATGTGCCATGAAAATAAATTTGGAAAAGAGATAAATCAAATGGGCGTGCAAAAACTATATGTTTGTTGAGCGAACACCACCAATCTTCATTCTATTTGAGCACCCTGTATCCTTTTCAGATCAATAAATACATTAAAGGATTTTCTATCAGAAGGGCACGTGGTGATATCGTAAGCATCAAAAACCTTTAAGCTTCGCAGTTTCATTGGCTCAAGGAGTAGGGTAAGTGGTTTATGGTGAGAGAAGGTGATGCGATGGAATGGTGAGGGGGAGGGGAACGATGAGGGGTGTGTTCGCGGGGGAGGGGGGAGGTGAGAGGGGGGTGGGGGTTGAGCACACCGCGCGCCATCTGCACCTAATAAATTGTTATTTCCAGTTTTGAAATAGTCAAGGAGTGGGTGCGGAGAGAACGATCGGAAGGACTCAAACATGAGTTCCTTCATCATTTCTAGGTTATGAGTTCCTCTCGGAAAGAATATCCTCCTGTAGCCCTAATTTCACCCTTCAGAAACTGCAATATCCTTTGAATCTTTTTTCAACGTTCAGCCTCACAGAGTGAGAGAGGCTGAGGAAGGGCATTGGACAATAATACACAAATCAAAAGTTGTTCAAACCCTCATTTAACTCGGAGAACACTGATTCCGATTTTATAGGCCAACGATTTTTCGCTACACGGACTTTAAGTCCACTTTTTTGACGTCCACAGGCTTTACGTCCCCAGTTTTTATGTCC
This sequence comes from Trialeurodes vaporariorum, assembly GCA_011764245.1. Lineage (NCBI taxonomy): Eukaryota > Metazoa > Arthropoda > Insecta > Hemiptera > Aleyrodidae > Trialeurodes > Trialeurodes vaporariorum. The sequence goes on along the minus strand of VMOF01000002.1, from coordinate 5,106,782 downwards.
ACTACTGTAATGTCCACCGCTATAGACGTCCACGGAAGTGACGTCCACTAACATATGTCCACTTACGTTACGTCCACCGAGCTTTATTGCTCCACAATTCAATAACAGCATAAAATGGGAAATATTCGATAAATAGGTGCGAAAATAGATTTATTTCTGTGACAGTAATAGGAAAACTCGGTACTTTATCATTCGTGTCCTTTAGCGGCACATAGTTAAAAGACAATTGTACGTAGTTAAAAAAAAAGCAAGTTCTGGGTTATAGTCTACTTACTCAGGGTCATTTGGAGTTCAGTGAAAATGCCCAAGGAACTCGAATAAACATCTCTGAAATGTCTCAATACATTCCTGGGTAAACTATAAGTAAACTTACTGTGAAAGAAAGAAGAAAAAATCATCTCTTAAGAAAGAAGAAAAAACAAGTGGTCCAATCGTGGACATTTAATGTCCAGAATTATTACGATGATGGACGTTTGTTTTTGTGGACATTTAGTTGGGTGGACGGACAATTTTGTGGACGTAAAGGAGCGGTGGACATAAAACTAGTGGACGTAAAGTCGATGAACGAAAAGTCCTGGAACCGATTTTTCTTCGTGAAAAGAAGGTTCTTTAGTATTGTGATGGATTCAAAAGACCATTCTGTTTTATCTTCTTGAAAATTCGGACCTAAGGAGCGCATGTCAGAGAATTTTTTTTTTTTTAATAATCAAAAAACAAATCCATTCTCATAGCTCACGAGGCTGCGAGTTGGAGAGCGAGGTCACACTGAAAAAACAAAGTTTATGTACAGCCGAAGCAGCCTTTCAAAATAGCTTCGCATGAGCAAAAGTTCAAGCTGTACCGGTGAAAGTTGCAGGTGTACCAAAGTACTACTTTTTTAGAGTAACAGCCTCTTTCCTTGATTTGGCTCTGCCGAAGTAGTGCTTCAGTTGAACCGCAACTTGCTCCGGTAGAGCTTGGACTCTTGCTCTGCGAAGCTATTTTAAAAAAGCTGCTTCGGTTCTACTCAAACTTTGTTTTTTCAGTGTCAAAACGTTTTACATCAAATAGTGATGAGCTAATTTTCATTTTCTTGTTACGGTGATGGAGCAGACGTAAAAGTGTTATTGACAGTCATGAATACACATTGCACAAGGAGCGTCAACACTTTTGAATTTGATAGTACAGTTGACGAATTAAATAGTGTCAGTTGACACCTTAGGTTAAAGTTCAGGAAGGCTTCCCGCAAATTCTTATTAAAATGCATTTAAGCATTGCTGGTGGCCTATCTGAAGTAAAATCCAAGGCGTTGACTGACGATATTTAATTCGACGATTTTACCTTGAACAATTCTCATATTTAATTTAACCTTCGCTCAATAGTAGAATATCTTCAATCCAATCTGATTAAGGTTATTTTTTAACGGGTCTATTAAGTTTTTTGGAATGCGTTTTGAATGAGAAGGGTTTCAAAGCTTGTACAACAGTTGATAGGGGACTCTGACATTTTACCAAAAACCAACAGAAAAAATTATACGGTGGTCGTAACAACTACCAGAATTTGCAATCGAAAGGAGTCATACTATTATATTACGAGATAAACAATTTTTTGTTCAACAAAACGATTTTTTTGTTCATTTGGTTGGGAAAGTAGTTTTATTTAAAAAAAAAAATTGCAGTTCATAAATGTTGACTACTTCATTTAAAGTTTTGTATATTCATATTTTTGCTGATGTTCTGTTTCCTTAGTTTTCTTTTTTCTGTACTGATGAAGCATTAATGAATCCGTTTCGTTCCCCCTTTGATCATAATGCATGTCTTTAAACAAAATAATAAAAAATAATAAAAAAAATAAATCTGAGTTTTTACGAACTAATAATGTTACTTCCGTCCATATAAAGTTGAGGCGGTTATGCCAAATGTACATTGTACAATGTCAGGTCGTTTATTTTACATTAGAATCAATATAAACTGTCCAGATTTATTATCTGAAATCTGGCATCATCCATTCAAAGTATGATAAAAGAAACGGTTCGCGGGTTTATTTGACGTTTCATATTTATTATGTAGGATAAAACACTGTTGTTGCCAAATTTCTTTCAAGTAAATTGAGATCAAAATCAATTACAAAGAGATTAATTCTTCGTTTATCATGGTGACTCATTGTTTCTAGATGTCCTCTATTTGGTAGATTTAGACCTCTTTATAGAGTGCGTGTCGAGAAGGTGGGGGGGGGGGGTCCGAAGAGGGGCTAAAACATATTTTCAACAAAAAGCCCAAACTTTCCCGAAAAATTCCTCAGTAAATAAGTAGAGTGTTACAGTTTGGCTCAAAGGATCTCAAAGGCTAGAACCACTTTAACCTCCGAACCCCCCCCCCTCCCCCTTTGGATCTGCTACTGATACCTCTCTTTTTTTCGGCCAATCCAATTTGAGGTGCACTTACCCTCAATTGTCAACAAGGGGGTTTAAAAACCACTGAATTAGCAATATACGTTGTGGTTACGATTCAGAAATCTCCGAACATGAAAAAAAGAGCTAGCAAAAAAAAGTGCAAATATGCGGTTTACACTATAAATTATACTCGTATGCGTTTTAAATATAGAGTAACAATTTTGATGGGAAATACTTACAGCGCGATGGTAAAATAACAAAGGACTTTTCTGTAATCTTTATCGTCGTGCGTTTAAGGTTCACGATTAGGTGGTTAGTTTTTTAACCATAAAAATAACATCATAATCTGAGATAAAATACGTTCACTTCTTTCGCAGTGTAACTCCAAAAACAATTTTGAGAAAACTGCATCCAAAAATATAATGACAGTAAAAGTTACCCTAGCGAGTTACCCTCAAAAGTATTCCATAATTTTAAGGTAATCCACCGAATGTTTTAAGCTTCAAATTTGTACTATAAAAATGATGGTATAGAAGACCATGATATTGTAACGTAATTGCTGGAACGACTTCTGCCATCCAACAGAGGCTGTAGTATTATGAACATACTGAGAAAAAAAACTAAAAACGAAAAAAAAAAAAAGTTTTAAGATAGGAATAACTTTTATGATAATGTTGAGAAAATATTACATAGGTAATACTAAAGTCAGACTGTCTCCGCTTCCTTTTAACTCCAATAGGTTTTAACGTATGTACTATCGACGAATTAAAGATTGTCGTGAGATTTCCACTAGCTAAGTTTTGCCTTCAAGGTTCTGGTTCGGCCACTCTTCATGCTCCTCACACCTTGCAGGTGAAGATCCAGTGCGGGTGGGGCGGAAAAACGGTTGCAGATCAGTCCCACACTCACAACCATAACTGAAAATGTGTGAAAATTTTGTGACAGTCTTTAATTCGTTGATAGTACAAACTACGTACGGCTGATCAAATATTAATTTCATTAATAATAAACTCGCGTAAATATGATACGGGTAAAACCGCGGAGTCCGGCTGGATTTTGATTTGGCTAGGCTATTTACGGTGAGCCGAAGGTTATACTTGTGAGCATGCGATTGGCCACTTGCAATGATCCCTTCAAGGCAATCCATGTAACTTCACTTATTCTGAGGTTCATCCAGACACTTCTAGATTTGTTTCATTTTTTCGGAGCACATATACAAGCAGAGCCATTAGTCCTCCGTCGACGATTCGACGCAACCCGCACTGCACGTAGCCCGAACCTCTCTCGGTCTTGAGAGAACAAAAGAAAAGAAAGATAAGAGAGCGTTTATTTCACGTGTAATGCGGGTTGCGTCGAATCGTCGACGCAGGACTAATGGCTCTGCTTCACTGAAAAAAAATGAAATTACTGAAAAATCAATTAAGTTTTGTAAAATTAGTAAAATGAAGCACAGGCTAATTTTACTTGTTATTTTTAGTAAATTCTACTTAACTTATGGCTAATTTTACGATTTGAATTGTAAATTTGGCTTAGGTTTTAGTAATTTTTCTATGAGGATTGCAAATTTTTCAATCTAAATAGTACATTCTACAATCCAAATCATTGTGACTTTTGCATATTACATGGCTGTCTTGGCGTGATAGCAATACGACTTGCAAAAATTACAATGCTTCGGATTGTTAAATTTACAATCCAATAATGGTAAAATGTATGATTCAAATTGAAAAATTAATAAAACTTAAGCAAAATTTACAATCCAAAATATAAAATTGGCTATATGTGTAGTAAATGTTACCAAAAATGGCTGGTAAAATTAACCTTTGCTTCATTTTACTGATTTCACAGATCTATTTTTTTTCAGTGTTGTACTTTGCAAAATAAAGTCCCCTCATCAAAATTGTTCTTGATAAGTTTGTCTATCTAAATCCAAAAAGTTCTAAACTTCAAGAGGCACACTGTCAACAACGAAGCTCTCGCAAACTTTTGCTATAGTGGATTGAAGAGTTGACTATTGCATAAAAACCCGTGAAAATGACGACGAGTACCCTTAAAAATCACGAAATTCACTCTCAGAATCGGGCGTAATGGCGGAGTGACGCAGGTATCATGGGAGATTCCTATCTAAAGTGAGACATATCTCTGTATTTCCATGGAGAAAGTGGCATTACAGACAAGAATCTCCCGCATGATACCTGCGTTGAACCGCCATTATGAACATGCTGTCATAGTAGTTATGTGTGTTTATTACTGACTTTTAGACTTCTGTATTGTGATTTTCGTGATTTTCGCTGGTTATTACATCAGATTGTATTATTTATTTGCTTATTGGAAAGTTTTGCAAGAGCCCCATTGCCGATTCTGATAAACCGTGAAATACCTGAGAACCAGAAAATTATTTAAAATGGGCCGAGAGATGTTACAGTATAAAAGTGTCTATCAATGCACATTTTTTTGCAGGTCAAAGCATTTACTAGCAAGCAAAATTATAGATACCAATGCATGATACGAGAACAATTTGAAGACAAGAATAGAGCATTCATGGAAAAGCTCAAAAATTATTCAGATCTAATTGACATGAAAAAGCACTCCAAGTCAAAAGACCTCACTAAAGTTTTAATATAATTACAAATATTGATGAGTGATCCAAAGAGAATCATTCATTGCAAAAAAAAAAAAAAAAAAAAAAAAAAAAAAAAAAATTGAAAAAAATAAGTGTCGAGAATCCTTTCATCCTGAGCTTAATAGTGTGTGAAAAAGTCGCTCAGTTAAGGCTCTTGAGATCCAGTTCAGTCTTTTTTCCCTTCACGTTACAATCGACAACTACGGAAGACATTAATCAGGGCGTTGGAGTAATCTACGTCCATCGCGCCGAGAGGCGAGCATTTGTCCGAATCTGTCAACCCACCTTCGAGCGCGCTTCCAAGGCTGCCGTGTTTGGCGCATATTTTTAATGGCATTTTTAAACCCATCGGTGATTCTACCTACTGAAGCAAAGCTTACGTACACTTATCACTTAAGAGGCTTAAGTATAACAATTATATATATATACATTAGAAATACTGAAACCAGTATAATCTTTGCTTCCACCGGTTGAATTACCGATGGATTGAAAAGTGTCATAAAAATATATGAAAAACGGCAGCACCGCGTGCCTCATACTGGAATATGTAATCTTTGCTTCCACCGCTTGAATCACCGATGGATTAAGAAGTATCATAAAAATATATGAAAAACGGCAGCACTGCTTGCTTCATACTAAAATATGTAATCTTTGCTTCCACCGGTTGAATTACCGATGGATTGAAAAGTGTCATAAAAATATATGAAAAACGGCAGCACTGCGTGCCACATAATGGAATATGTAATCTTTGCTTCCACCGCTTGAATCACCGATGGATTAAGAAGTATCATAAAAATATATATATATTTTTATTTGCCGTTTACTTGCCGTTTTTCATATATGAAAAACGGCAGCACTGCGTGCTTCATATTGAAATATGTAATCTTTGCTCCCACTGGCTGAATTACCGATGGATTGAAAAGCGTCATAAAAATATTCGCGAAGTGGCAGCACTGCACGTGCCTCATACTGAAATATGTAATCTTTGCTTCCACCGCTTGAATCACCGATGGATTGAAAAGTGTCTTATAAATGTACGCAAAATGGCAGCACTGCGTGCTTCATATATTTTTGCTGACCGGTATTTTCCGCACGGTTTTATCCTCTGAATAATGTCGTTTCCACGGCTTTAGACGTAGGTAGTGCCACTATATATAGTTGGGTGTCCGGTTTGGAAAATTCCGTGCCATTAGTATCATTTGAAACGCTCGCGTCGCTGCAACTAAACTTTTGCACATAAATCATAAGTGGCCACCTCGCCGCATCACACACCAACTATAGGATATTTGTTTTTTATTACTCGCTGATAAAATGACCGTCATAAAATATCAGGATATTCATTCAAAGTTGCCTACTCTGAGAGAGAAAGAGTTCTTTTCAATATATATAGATGTATGTATATACACTGCAACAAAACACGGTGTTGTGGCTCTTGGCGAGGTACACACTGAGGTATGGTAGAGTTGTTCTCTCTGTTCAGTGCGCCACCATTGCTACTTTGGACCTCCCTTATTGCGAGATTTTTTTTTAAGATGAGACCAAGCAAATCTAGTGGATATCTTGGAAATCTTTAGATTTTTAAACAGCTTTCTTGTAAAAACAAAAAAACAAAAACTTTATAACTGTTATATTAAACTATTGTATACTTGGTCTCTTTATTTTACTTTGTGATTTTATTCTGATGACCACGAATGAAACGTAGTGTTTATGGGTACAGACTACACTAATGATAACAACGACATGCGAATGAAATGTACAATGTTGATAGGTGTAGACGATATAATGAAAGTGATGCTAAACTAATAAAGTGGACTGTGTTTATTTGATTATCGATAACATTAATGACGGTAATTACTTAAAAACATTCTCCTTTCTCTTTTTGTTTCAGGTAAGCCTGATTCTGAGCTGATTTTTTTTTCCGAAAAGTTGCGTAGCAGTAAGTTTTCATTAATTTTAATTACAACGATAAACAAATGAAACGGACTGAGTTTAAAGGTATAGACGGCATTAACTGTAACGACGATGTACAAACGGAATGGACTGTGTTTATAGGTTTAGCTTGTATTGATGTCAACAACGGTATACTAATAAAACGGGCTGTACTTAAAGGTAAAAACAACATTAGTGATAACAACGATACACGAATGAAATGAACTGTGTTCAAAGGTATAGACGATATTAATAACAAGAACGACATTCTAATTAAATATACTGCGTTTAAAGGTGAAGAACATTAATGATAACAACGCTTTATGCAAAGAGATGAACTGTGTTTATAGGTATACACGGTATGTCATACCAACCATTTACCAAGGAATCGGTCTGTGTTTAGGTGTAGAAAATATTAATGAGCAACGATATAAACTAATGAAGCTAACTATGTTTATAGGTATATACGACATTAATGAGAACAACAATAAACAGGGAGATCCAAAAGTCCGGAGGCCCCCTAGTATTTTTGGAACGGCTGCAGATAAAAAACCAAATTTGGGGGATCAAAAGAAACTATCTTTTGAGGGGGTCAAAATTTTTGGGACACCTGCCCCAGGGGGGGGGGGGGGTTAGGACTCCCAACTCAAAATTGTCAAATGACAACCCCCATCATGTGTGTCAATCAAAAGGGCGTAAAAAACTGAGCATTTTGACGCCAACCACCGTTTGATATCGTTTTTTTTTCGATATATCAAAGGTCAAAGTTCGTTTTGGACCCATTTTCAAAATTTCATTACTCCCATTTTTAAAGTCGGAAATTCAAAAACTAGGACCAAAGGTCGATATAGATTTTCGCATTCGAGGTATCGAATGTCAAATTTTGATTTACAAGGTTCGATATCTCGAATGCGAAAATCGATATCGACCTTCGGTTTGCGTCAAAATGGTCAATTTTGTATGTCCTTTCGATCGATGTATCACTCGATAAGTGCCGTCTTTTGGAATTTTTCAGATAGGCACCCCCCGAGGGGTAAAAACGTTAAAAATGCTTGGGGGCCCTATACCCACATGTCGACTAAATTTGTGTCAAATTTGTATTTTTTTTCGGAAAGGACTTACTGTTTAGAGTATTTTAGACCCCTATATTTTTAATTTCCGACTTTAAAAAAAGGAGTAATGATTTTTGAAAATGGGTCCAAATCGAACTTTGACCTTTGATATATCCAAAAAAAAAACGATATCAAACGGTGGTTGGCGTCAAAATGCTCATTATTTTATGCCCTTTCGATTGATATACAAAATGGGGGTTGCCGTTTGACAATTTTTAATTTGGGGGTCCTAACCTACCCCTTGGGTGAGGTGCCCCAAAAAGTTTAACCCCCTCAAAAGATAGTTTCTTTTGAGTTATGACCATCCCCTAAGTTTCGTTTTTTTATTTGCAGCCGTTCCAAAAATACTAGAGGGTTGCCGGAATTCAGGATCACCCTGTATAATTTTTAAATTGTATTTCATCTTCAGATCTATGCTTAAAGTATTAACCTCTTATGGACCAAGCCCGAGTTAACTCGTTTTTCTTCTCTAGTCTTTTTCTCATTGCTCCTGTATTTAGCGATCCAGAATAAACGCGCTCCTGGAAGTCGACACTTACACGATAAGGTTTTGTTCGGGCTCCTTCAATTCATCGTATAGGCAATTACAACTCCCCAAAGTACGATCAGTTAACTACCCTCCCTATATTCACGGAATGTGGCGTTCTTTAGAGCAAACCTGGTCTGTAAAGGGTTAATGTTCTACTACCAATAAATTCAGATAGTAAAAACAATTGGCAGTCCAAGGTACAACGGTTCTTCTTTAGTGGATACAGCAAAAAAGGTTTAATCTACCTACTTATTTCATTATTTCCATAAACTTCAAATAAAATCGCCAGGTGTTTTGAAGGAAGTTCAGGCCATTGGCCTTACATTTTTCTGCGTTTAAACCCAAAGTTACAGATTAACATATTTAGTCTACAAAAAGTGTTTGACAGGATTTGAGGGCGTTTCGAAGTAGTAAAAAAATCAAACATCATGGTGTACTACTTATCACTAAACAAACTACCTGCAATCGCGGAACATAATACTAAACAAGCCAATTATTTATCTTTTCCCATTCGAGTAAAGTACCGATCGAGAAGATTAAGGCATTGGAATGTGATAAAACGGCACATTGTTGTCTCAATATCTCTTTAAGGAACAAAGATAGTTAGATTGGAGCGATTGTTGAACGAGGAAACGAAGTCTTATCGGTTGGGTCAACAGAATCGTTAAATTTTACAAGGCAGCTAGAGAAACATAAAACCGCTCTAATAAGCAGGAAAGGAGCGTTCCTAGAATTCAATTGTTCCCAGGACATGAAACTGTTATGGAACATGAAATGAAAAGTTTGAGCAGACAGTAATTGTTTTTCGTAGAGCCGTTTTCGTTTGTTCGGCAGACATGAGATCTTTATCTCTTTCTCTCTGACTCGCAACTGTGGCAGAGTCATATCAATTCAGAACGAAATCATCGGTGATCACATGAAGTTTGTTCGTGGTATTGCTCAACGTTAGGCAACGATAACAGTTAGCGACTCCTTGATATAAGAATCAAGCACCAACCATACAAAGCATCATTTGGTGACCTTCTTTGTATCGACCATTGGCAAATCCAGTAATAATCTCTCTCTCTCTCTCTCTCCTCTCTCCCCTCTCTCTCTCTCTCTCACCCTCTCTCTCTCCTCTCTCTCTCTCTCTCTCTCTCGCTCTCTCTCCCGTTTCAAGCCGTTTTTGCTTCCTGCGGGGGTAATACTGGAAAAGTGAAAGATGTAAGATCATTGATCATGCAAAGATTACAAAGGATCAAATATCCTGCAAAGAATACATAGCTTCTGATACTATTGGAATAAACTCTTAGAACTTGCATTGTGAGTTGCAATCGGAGAATTCGCAACGTTGCGAAAGGAGATTTGCGTTTGCACTCTAGGAACTGCGCGAGTAAAGCTGCGAACAACTGTAGAACACCCTGAGATCACTTTCCTGATGATACTTTCTAGCAAAATAATAGCTACAACCTTCTTTTGTTCCAAACTTGTTGATGTAAATTTAAGGCTTAGTGAAGCTAAAGAAAAAAATATGTGATCCAAACATACCGCAGTTTTAGCGCGCTCATAATGAGCGATTGGTTTGAAAGATGCGCGATGGTTTCGAGAAAACAAAAATTGGTCCTAGACTAAAAGAAAAATCTGAATTTAACTATTTTAATACTGATAAGGATAGATAAAACTAAAAAAAAAAACAAGCAGGGAAAATTCCAACACGCAGGTGTTGGAAAAGCGTGCCACTAAAGTCTGAACAGCTTTAATGCTTTTGCTAGCAATGATAATTCATCAAAGAGGAACCATGTGACATGGAGCTGATCTCGAGAAAATTGAGTCCAAAGTTGAAGAGCTAGCATTTAAACAAAAACGCGGAATTACTTACGTTTTGATTTCATTCAACTACCGTGTTATGTTTTTGCATTTCAACACCGGAAAAGTGGAATTTCCTATGCAGGAAAGGTACCTACTTAATTTTTAGCGTTTAAAGTGACTTGGTTCCTTTCTTCTTTTTGTTTGGCATAATCACGAAAAACGAATCTCTAAGAGAAACCAAACGGCAGAGTTGGTTTACACTGTTGATATTTTAAAATCTGTTAATCCGGACTTAAGTCCGTTCCCAATTCTATAAAAGGAACCAAGTCGGAGTTGGTTCCTTACGTGACTCGGATTAAGGTTTAAGAAAAAGGAACCAAGTTCTCATTTTATTTCATCACATGGACAATGACTTCAATGAGGCTTCAATGAGGAAATAGTTGTTATTAGAAGAAGCACTTGTTGCTTCGAGATTGAGTATTGCTAGGTCTATCAATCAATAACTCAATTTTATCAAAAATGTCACTCAGTTCTTTTGTGACAAGTGCTGTCCAATTGAGCTGATTTGGTGAGAAACGATGAAAAAAATAAAAGATCAGATGTATCTATAAGGAGATGAGTCAAAGGCGTTGTTTTTTGTGTTCGTTTTTTGATTTTTGTTTTCAAAACTTTGGAGGGCTCTAGCTTAGAAGAGAAACATTTGCAGCACATATTCGTGTAGGAAAATAAAGCCTTATATATGTGTTGACCCCAAAAATACACTCCATAAGTTTGGCACTTAAGTTTTGAAACACCCTATATTCTTGATATTTTGCTCCCCCCCCCCCCGCCACCCTTCACAGAACACAACATCTTGACCATGCAAATTTTTAAAATCACAGTTTGACTGTAGAGATATTTTCTTCCCCTCCCCCCCCACCTTTCAACGAAAAAGGGGAAAATGGATCGCCTATCTTTGATGTTCGTCGTATGCGCGTGCAGAGATTGTTCGGCTTTACGACTGCCATTTTGGCTTTCTTTATAATGCGTTTTGTGGGTTTATTAATGGATTTTATGACTATTTGATGCCGCCAATGTAATTTTCAGGCGATTTTACATAAAAATCAAAACTCTATAGCGCTGTAGCAAAAGTTTGCAACAAACCATTGAAAGCTGAAAAGAGAAAATTATTTGATAAGGCTCGATCTTTTTTACCCACATAAAGTATAGACATATATTTCTAAATCCCTCCACCTTTTAAACGGCTTGTTCAGGGATCAAAAATGAGGTTGCGTTCTTTTGAAGTCAAAAAGTGTCATATTCGGAAAAGCCGTGATTCTAAATAATAAACAGTTTTTTTCTTCTTTTTCCGTTTTAGGTGCTGTCAGCACTTGTTGCTATTGTCACGATGTAGATATGTAATATGTATAAATGGAACACTTGCGAATTCATGAAAAAATAATCCTTTAATATACAGAACTAACCATTTCAGGTGCCCTTTATACGTCAAGCATTCTAGGGGTATAGATTATAGTAGGTGTGGAGGTTTAAGACGTTTGTGGATTTTAATTCCCCCTCTCCCCATTTATTTTGTTGAAAAGTATCGAAAGTTTACAGTTAAAACTAAGCCTATAACGCATTGTAATATGATTTTTTTTTCTGTTGCCGTGGGTCGATATCATTTTTCGTTTTGGAAAAGCAAAGTTTCATATGGACCTATAATTTCCAAAATTTGAAGAGGCTTCCAGTAAAAAATACTGTACACGCGAGAAACTTTTTAGGATAGGTAAATAAGTTATTCCAGAGTCAATTCCATAGCCGCAGGGAGGAGGCTGTCCAAGGGTGGAAGACACGCGACAGCCCCTCTCACTTTTTAGAGCTATTAATGCGAATTTTAACCCCCTCCCTTTGTTCTGGATTTTAAAAACCTTTTTTTCAACAAAACGCCCAAAATTTCCTCAAAAATCCCTTGATTGCATAGACGCTCATTAAGGGGTTTTCAATTTGCCGATCCCCCAGAATTTCAAATATTTCCAATGACCAAGACCTGTTTAGTGTGACGTCATGAAAATAATTGGTTCCAAAAAAAGGCTCCGTCTCACTCGCTCTCGTGGGTTTTCCCATATGAAATACGATCCAAATTTTCAAATACAAGTGCTAGTAAACAACAAGTTCTTTGCACCAGTTGTGTTTATCACACCATTGGGTTCCACGTTTCTTATAAAAATTTCCGATTGTTTCAATGAATTTTCCGATATGATATATATTCCCGCGCTTTATTTCCCATAAAAATAATCGAAATTTTATAGAGACAATCGGTACTCGTGTAGATTCAAGAGCGCTGACTATAGCAACGATAGGTCTTATGATTGAAATAAGACGAAACACATCTATGGTTCTATTCTTACAGTTTTAACAGCCACTTTTTTCTCAGTGATAAAATGTGAGCTCGCTACCACAAACTTTTTGAAACATCGCGCAACAATGCACAATCACAGCTATATCGAAGAAAGTCCTATGTTTTGTCCTTGTCACACTCACAGTTTCTTATGAGCACAACATTCTAGGATATAGGCTCATCAGCACCATCACGACATGTGTTATACCTCGAACAATAGCTTCGATACGAAGAGAAGTTAGAATGATTGAGTGTCATGGCGGTGATACTCCCATAAGAGACCGTGAGTAAGACGAGGACAAAACGTAGAACATCTTTCGGTATAACTGTGATTGTAAATTTGCTTGTGATCTTTTAGGAATTCTGTTAGAGTGAAAAATACTTTAAGGTACGTGGAATCTAATGGTGCAATAAAATTTGAGAAAACTGTGCTTTAACTAGCATGAATATGCGTTCGAAAATTTGGATCTGATTTCTTATAGGTAAATCAACGAGAGTGAGCGAGATAGAGCATTTGTTTGGAACCTATTTTGATGGTGACGTCATCACTAAACAGGTCTACTAAAGGATATGAATGAGCCCCTCTCTTTTCTATACCCCCCCCCGCTCTTCATCAATACCTCGCCGTCACTTCTTTTCGATACCGTCGTCAAACTGATGTTGACACTTTTATGAGTCCTCAGACCCTCCGAGATCCGAGACACAAAGCCTCTCTAACACCCTCTCTCTCCCACACATTCACAAATCTCTCCGCTTAATGAACCGTGAAGAAATCTCGTGACCGGTGGAGCCCCAAACCGAGGGGCAAAGAGGGTTTCTGTGAAGGATGTTTCCACCCCCTCCTGCCTTGGAATTTTGACTCATAGGTTGGCACAAATGACTTAGGTTGCTGGACCTGTATGGAATTCTCGTTCAAAGGAATTCGACTTTGACGCTTAATAACTTATTGGAATTAACAGGAATACCAAAACTTTTACAATTTTAAGAAAATAGACGCCGAGACCTCCTGGATTGCAGCAATAAATTAACGATTAATGAAACCAGTTTTAAGAAAACACGTTTTTAATTTTTCAAACCTTTCCCGCCAAGGTTTTGCCATAAGCAAAGCATGCAACCTATATATTAGATATGAAAATGAAAACAAAAAGCGTACCGTATATATACGGCACGCTTAAAAAAACAAACAAAAAACTGTTTGTCGTACCGCATTTCAAATAATTAAATAATAACCCCTGTGCTGTGTTTGTTGAACTAATTCTAAAGATAAAACTATCACTTTTTAAGTTTTCTCCATACTTTCAAGTATTCAAATAGTCGAATCCAGATCTTTTGTTCCAGTTTAATATAGGAGGTCATTCAAACTGACTCGATTGAGAAGCATATACCTCAATTCAATTTGACCGCAGCAGGTTGATACCATTTTTTAAGCTCAGATGCTGAACATTCCAGAGATCAACCCAAATGTAATCGACTTTCAGTTGAGGTATAACTAAAGATGGAGCATTTTAAATTAACTCCAGCAGGCATTAGTGATAGTATACATAAACATTTCTTGTGAATTGGTATTTTATTATGAATCTGCTTCAAGATTAATGGAAAATTTTAACTCGCAAACATTTTTTTTGCAGTGAATCCTGGATCAATTTCAGGTCCGAGGAAACTTGATCTAGAAATTCATAATTTTCGACGCTCACGTGGCGATGATTTTGCATCTTGTGATCGGTTCTGAGAAAAGCAATCATTTGCTTTGCATGAATATTCCGCCGCGCCAAGGCGAAGCGAAGATTACTTGACTGTTTTCGAAGCGAACAGACTGGAGTTAAAAGAAAGTAAATATTTTTGGATTAGATAAAGTGGGTCTACCTAACTCAAGAGGTGTCTAAATTGTCAACATTGCCAGAAGTTTTTGATGTGAAGGGAAAGTCTGATGTACGTTCACTCCATTAGCGATGAAAGTCGAAGTACTGGGAAATGTTTTATTCGCCTCTTTTTTTATTTAAATTGAACCATGGGCGTCAGCGTATTCAGGACAGACGATGGAAAGGTGCATTTTATAAACATTTCAACAAGAGGCTCTCAAACTTTGAAGTATATCATGTATAGCATCAGCCTTTGAAACCCTCAGTTTCGATGTGTGAATGGATAAGTTCTTTTTTTCCATTTTTTCTCAGCAAAAATGTGTCGGTGTTATGACACGGTGATTGGTGGGCCCGGAGTTCCCAGTGAAAAAGTGATTTCCAATTTAGATTAATGAAAATTGTAAAGCAACGATAATGGCAAACATGTGATTTACCTCTTTGAGCTGTTTACAAAATAATAGCATTGGTTTAATCGATACAAAACTTAATTGAAACGTGGTCTAGTTCAACGAATGGATATTATAACACCACGGGTAGATGTAAAGAGCTCATATGACAGTAAGCATCACATACATTTGATCTTCAAAAATAGTGAATGAAGTTGTGGTTTAGGCGTTTGTTTCTTAATGAGTGTGTTGCAAACTTTTGCTACAACGATTAAGAGTGTTTAATCTTATGTAAAATCACCTGAAAAGTCCATTGGTGGCATCAGAAAGTCATAAAATGCAATGATAAACTCACAAGAGGCGTTTAATGAAATCCAAGATGGCGGAGAAATATCGAGCGATTTGTATGCATGCACCACGAACACACAAGGATGGCCAACTTTGACAACCTCACTGGAGGGAGAGGTTATGTGTTTGTTTACGTTGTGATTGGTTGTGATCGATATCATGAGGTTGGCTATCCTTGGATGTTCGTGTTGCATGCATACAAATTGCTCGATATTTCTCCGCCATCTTGGATTCCATTAAACGCCTCTTGTGAGTTTATTATTGCATTTTATGACTTTCTGATGCCCCCAATGGACTTCCCAGGCGATTTTACATTGGATTATACTCTCCCAATCGGTGTAGCAAAAGTTTGCAACCGACCCATTAACCGGTCCTCATGGGTCAGGCCCAATGGCTCTTGCAAACTTTTGCTGTGAGGAAATGAATCGTCCATTCTGATGTAAAAATTAGCAAAATTCACGAAAATCACACAGAGAAAATTTAAAATTCAGTAATAAACCTATCATAAATGGCAAGATCGCAATGGAGGTTTGACGCAGGTATCATGTGACATTCCTTTCTAATATGCCACTTTCTCTTTGGAAACACAGAGGTAAGTCTCAATGTAGATAGGAATCTCCCATGATACCTGCGTCAAACCGCCATTAAGCTCGATTCTGAGAGTGAATTTCGTGATTTTTTAGTGTACTCATCTTCATTTTTACAGGTTTTAAAGCAAGAATCAACTCTTCAATCCCGTGTAGAAAAAGTTCGCAAGGGCCCCATTCTCGTTGTTCTCTTCTGTCTATTTCACATTCTTTCGGTCTTTATTCTGGATAAACGTGACTACCAATGGAAACACTCACAGGATAACGCTTATTTTGGCGCCTTCAATCTGTCGTATAGGCAAATCCAACTCCCCCGAGTAGGAACAGTTAACTACCTTCCCTATACAAACGGAAGAGAGGCGTTCTACTGAACTAATCTCTGTTCCTTAAAGGGCCATACATAATCAACATTGGATGAGAAATCAATTCGTAATTTTGAGAATGAACTCCAGCTTGATTTTTGGAATATACTGCCTCACTGACACCTATTAACTAAAGTGAAAGTTGAAGCCCATTATTATCAAAGCTGCACGGAAAAAAAAAGATTAGTGAAAATAACCATACGGATACCTGATTTTGGCACCTGCTAGATGTTATGGTAAACTTGACCAGAAGTATGGTACATTTACCGATACTTTGAGTAAATTCGACATGCAATCAGCTAACATCACCTAGTACCTAGTCAAAACATAGTATACTTCTGGTTAACATTACCATAACATCTAGCAGGTGCCAAAATCAGGTATCCGTATGGTTATTTTCACCGTAGTTTTTTTCCGTGACGTTTCTGGATTCAAATCGCCCGGAAAAGACATTTAGTAAAAGTAACGGAGGCGCTCTCTAGTGGATTAAAATGTCCCTCAACTTTTGCCTGCCACGGAGCGAGGACACAATGAGACATACTTGGAACCGTTTGATGCACTTTCTCGTAAACGTCAATCCATTGTCACACATGATTTGGACCCGAACAATGATCGTATTATACGGTAGTTCCGAGAATGGGGGGGGGGGGGGGGGGGGGGTGGGTGTGATTATCCAGCATGTGCGTTGGAGTCAAACTGTTGACGCGTTAGATCGCAAACTATCCGATTAAAGCCAACAAATTCGTGGCGGGATGCGCGATGAAAACTTTTAAGTTGTCACAATTAAGGCTCTCCCGCATCAACTGTCGGAGAGCTGAGGTCTGAGCAGTGTGAGCACGAGGGATGAGGGGATGACAGCAATGGCATGACAGGGACAGCGCCCGAACGGGTTGAACCTGAACCCCTGGCGCGACACGACACGGCAACTTTAACAACAGGGTTGCCGATTCGGTCCGCGCAGCCATAACATCCGCTCACGCCAAGCCTAATGCTAACGGCTTTCTAGCAATCAACAAGGTATATAGGATTAGAATGGCTGACGCTTGTTAAGGGTATACCCTACCCAAAAAAATCAATTTTTCTGAATTTCTTTTTTAACCCTTCACTGCATGATTTTTTTTTTTCCAACCAAAAATGGATTTTTCAATTCACTGGGTAGTCAAATATATGGGAAAAATAGCAAAAAAAATAATTGGGCAGTTTTTTGGTGTCAATTCTCATTTTTCCATTTTTTACTCGTTTTTTACAAGTGTCGTTATAACACCATAAAAAACTGCGGGAAAAGGAAAAAAATTCAAAATTTTCACTCAAAAAATAATTTTTTTTTACTTGATTGGATTTTTCAAAAAGCAAATGCCAAAAGCTTAGTAAAAATAATGAAATTTTGGTTGAATTCGAAACGGGGTCAAATTTTCCACCCCACCATAGTTTCCATTAGTATGTTCATTATAATGAGTGCTGGTAGTATTTTGGAAAATGTTTGGGCCCGTTTTTATGTTTTCTTATTATGTAACACTGGTGATACAATTTGAAATGAGTCAAAATATACATTACAATATCTGATAAAGGGCTTTTTACATCATGTGTCACCAGTGATACACTATGCAGTGTAGGGTAAACTTTTCTCATAGTAGATACTCTGCTGAAGAGAATGGTGTATAGGGTTTTGTAAAAAATCAATAAGAAATATTTTATACCTATTTTTAAAAAGATGCACTTCGCAAAATTCAGCTACATTTTTGTGTGTTTACTTTCCTTATTTGCCTATTTTGAAGCATTAATTTTTTCCAGTTTTGTGGATGGGAAACAGAACAGCTTTTTACCTATATATCATAGCTAAAGACTTCTAGGTTTTTTTTTTGTTTTTTTTTGTTTTTTTTTGTTTTTTTTTTAAACTAGCTTTTTTTAAGCTCTTTGGGATCTTAGAGGGATTTTCAAATCAATGAGTTTCATTCATGAGTTTCATTTATCTAAACATGTTTGCAGTTGAAGGCTAGGACGCAACCTTCATCACAATTTTTTCCAATTCGACTTATATTTTTCGCTATTTTTACCTCCTAAAATGTCAAACCAATAATTGCATTATATAGGGAGAATTTATTTTTTTTTTGGGGAGGAGTAGGCTACACCCTTTAAAAGTCCTGTCTCAAAGTGTGACAGTGATAAACGAAAATAGAGAGCGGTTTTTCCAAACCCTCAGCACATTTCATAGCCGCACAAAAGTGCACCATTTCTGTAAAACAAAACTTGTCCAAGGAAAAACAAAAAACGAAAGTTAAAAAAATGTGTTACTGAACTGAAAAACTGTTACACTATAATGATCACAGCCTAGGTCAGGACTTAAAAATCAATTTCTTCAAAACCCTTGAGCCCCGACAAATTTGGAACGAACAGCCTCAGTTCATCAATTAAAACACCGGTCCGGTATGTAAACTGTACAGTCGGTGAATTAAAGATTGTAAATTATAATTGATGCCTTAGCTTTGGCTTAGGTATGCCACACCCGCAATACTGATCACAACGAATCCCAGCATTGCGGGTGGCCTAACTGAGCCAAAATCTAAGGCGTCTACTGACACTCTTTAATTTTCCGACTGTGTACAATGGGGCTGTCTAGTTATTCTGTGAATCTTTGAGTGCCTAAATTAAGATAGAAAGCTCCTATTATTACTGCCCTATACCACCATTACGCTAGCGCAAATAATAGCGTTTATTGAGTTTAGGAGATGATTTCAGAAGTTTTTTTTTTTTTTTTGTGATGCCATCGTTATTTTGAGAAATTTTTCACCAGAATCGACTATTAAAACGCTTATAGCAAAAAAGTGCAACAGCCCCAGTATCGTCCCATTCTGTTACCTGTTGAAAACTGGCAACACTGGATTGCACTCGAATTGTGCTGTGCACGACACAAGACACACGTCGTATCGCATCGTTAAAGCTTGCAACTTGCAAGTTCAGAGCGTGCGTTGACATCTACTGCTCGCCGGGTTGCCTATCCCTTGTCGACTGAAGGCGCGGCGCTGCGCTGACGAGACGCAGACGACTCGTTCGAGTAGCTTTTCCTTCACAACTTCGATCACGGCCAGAGCAAAATGTGTCTTATTCCCAGAGCTGCCGTTTCGCCTATATTTAACCCTTGTGAGCCGAAGGTATTTCGGTAACACAAAGGACTAAGGAGGGTATTTTTGTACCCCAAGGATATTTTCATGCAGCACAGTCAGTATCAATAATTTTGATACTTTAATGGATGGATTATGTACTTAGTACCCTAAGAGAGTAATTTATGTGAAATTTGAGTAAATTTTTGCTATGTTGCCAAATTTACACCTACTTTTAAAAAAAAATGTCAAAATAAAAAAATGGAAAAAATGGAATGAGGTACCATCTTATTTTTCTATTTTTGATAAATTTCCAATTTTTTTTTCAATGATCTGACTTAATATTCTTAATCTACATAAAATTTCCGTAAAATTCACTGTAATAGATGGTTCCAAACTTAAAACTGGCAGGACGAAGGGGGGGGGGGGGGGGGTATATTTGTACCCCAACACACAAATTCACAAAAAACAAAATATCCACAATATCCACACAAATTCATAAAAATTAATGAAATTTGGTGGACGTGTTCTAAGTATTCTAACTTAAAATGTCATGGAGTCCCAAAAAATGTTGAGCAGTTTTGACAAAATGGCGTCAAAAAAACTGGCCTGGGGTACAAATCTACCCCCCTTAGGCTCACAAGGGTTAATGGTATTTTTCAATCCTCCGATCATTTCATCGGTTGAGAAAAGATTGCGCAGTTCAGTTCAGTGCATGACTATAATAAACTAATATCTCGCATCTGTAATCTTTTCTCAACCAGTGGAGTCGTCGATGACTTTAAAAAAAAACTTGCGGTTATTTTAATACTTTAACGGCGATATCACCGATTGAGAAAAGATTACAAATTAGAGTTTTTCCGTGCAGTATAGAGTCATGCACTGAACTGAACTGTGTAATCTATTCTCAATCGGTGGAATCATCGTTGAATTGAAAAAAAAATAATAATTCATGAATGGAGCTGTTGCACACTTTTTCTTTTAGCAATACAAGGGTCGATTCAGATGCAAAAACCAGCAAAAATAACAATGATAGCACTAAAAACACACAAAATTCACTCCGAAACACACATTTTAAATATATTCCGGCAAAAAATGAATCGCTCGGTTTGGTCCTAAAAACGTCCTAAAAACCGCCTAATATTATCCGAGTGTCGTTTCGGTTTCGAAGCGAACGTCCTAGTGTCGGCCTGCAGAGTGCAGTTTGACTAAGGTGGACGTCCGTTTCTCGTGTATTTTCGGAAACAATGCAGACCTTAGCCCATATGCATGCGTAAGACTTAAGGTTTTTCCCAGGACGTTTTTCGGCTCCGGGAAATAATCTTAAACATAATAGGGAGGTTTCTCGGGCAGTTTCTTTTTTAGCCGGGATGCGCGAGCGTGCTGGAGGTGGCGTTAGTCACTAACAATGGGAGATTCTCATCTCAATTTCGTATTTTTCTCTTCGCTAACAAGAAAGATTCACAGAGTAATTAGACATCAGAGTATTCATCCGCATCCGATCAATGGTAACGTGATTAAAGAAAATTCGTTTCTTATTACTCGTCACTTCTTGATAGAATGACAGTATCATTAGATGGGAATCTCCCATTATTAGACGTACCATACGCCGATATCACGCTCGCGCATTTAAAATCATTCGATGAGTTTCTGAGTGAATTTAGTAAATTTTTATTGCTACCATTATTCTTTTTGCAGGGTTTTACATCGGAATTGACCCTTAAATTTCTTACAGCAAAAGTGTGCAACAGCCTATTGTACGCAAAACGGAGCAGCTCTGCTTATACCGTCTTTGTGTGCTCAGTTACAAGATGAATACACGTCTATAGCTGTGTTGTGTGAAAGAGTTGCATGTTATTTTGCGCCCAGAAACTCTATAATAGTCTTGTTCCCTTCCCTCTAAACCATGCTAGGAATGTTGCGTTCCGTTCCCGGCGGTGAAGGATCCGGATATGAGAGTAACCCGTGATCAGTCAATGACAGACAGACTTGTTCGCTACGAGAGTAGAAGCGAATAATGCTATAGTGATATTAAGTTTGAACAAGAGCAGAAGCCATGAGAAGTACACGTTCTCTTATTTGTAATTTTCCCTTTCCCGCATGTCTCGTAGGAGGCCTCTGTAAATCCACGCATATGATAGTATCCGCAAAGAGAAAGAAGAAGAAGGAGAAAAAAAATCTTGGAATGGGTCTGTTGCAAACTTTTGCTACATCAATAAGACCCGTTGTTTCTAACGTAAATTCGGCAAAAATAACGATGCGCACATTTAAAACTTTCAAAATCCACTCATTAACTCAGAAAATACCTTCCATTTCAAACAACCCGCGCTACACAAGACGCTATATCACCGACTTATAACTACATAGATGGAGCCATCTCATTTATGTAAACATGAACAGAACTTAAAAACATTGGAATGTTTCGTTTAAATGCGTACATTTATTATATTAAAGTGTAATCTTTGATAAACCGAAAAGACCAGACAGCAAATGCAGCCAATAGTTCATGTATTTAGAACGGAATTCCATCATTTTGTAGTTACGATGTTGTTTACTTATGCACGGTGGTTCCGTCTATGTAGTAGTACGCCCATGCAGATAGTGTATGCTGTAGAGCAGGCTGTTTGACATTTATTTATTTATGTATTATTTATCTATTTATTTATTTATTTTTGTACATAAGAGCCATTTAGCTTTTAATACACGCCAGGAAAAAACTAAACAGATACAAAATAATAATGATGGTTCTTGAATAATAAATACAATACATATGTTCCTCTTAAATTTAAGTTTTAAGTGCTAGCCCACAGCTCCTTCACACTGTAAATGGCTTTGTTAATAAAAATTAATCTTAACTGTCCAAAAAATTATCAAACTCCTCATTTTTAAATAAAGATTTTAGCTCCTTAGGAATTGAATTAAAAATGTGTGTGATTCCCTGAGTCATTGAGTACCCAGATAAGAGAGCAACATTGAGTCAATATTAACTCAATGTTATTGAAAACTTTTTGCAAATATTGAGTCAATTTTTCGTCAATATTGGGTCAATCTTAAAATGCCAACAATAAAATGTTTTTGAAAAGATTTCAAAAATATTCAAAGAATATATTTTGAATATTGTTTGAATATTTTTAAAACTTTTTGAAATATAAATTCAATATTGTTAAAAACTTTTTGAAAATATTTACTCAATATTGAGTCAATATTTTATTAGTATTAAAATGCCAATATCGAAATGTTTTGAAAAGATTGATGGAATATTCATTGAATACTTTTTAATGCTGTTTGAATATTTTTGAAATATTTCTTTTGAATATTTTCAAAATTTTCTGTATCCAATATTTAATCAATATTTAACCAATCATCACTTAGTATTTCATAGTCTTTTCAAAATATTTTTGTAGTATTTTCACAATTACACAATTGCACAATTAATTATTTAACATTCGACATAGACATTGAACACATGCACGGAAATTCATAGACAGAGATCATTTACAAATATTACCTGGAGATGGTGAGGATTGAACCTGGGCCACTTCGGTGGCAGACAAGTGTCTTACCCGTTGAGCTACGACCGCTCGCGTAGGAGCTCCGCGAATAATTCCTACTTAACCCGCCGGAGGTACTAAATTGTAACAAAATTATTTTCCATTGAAAGTATTTTTTTATTATTGTATAAATTTTAAAAAGAAATAGTTTTTTTTTTAAAGTATTTGTTTAATATTCATTTTTTATTTTAAAATTAAGACTCAGAGAATATTCATAAAAAATATTTAAAAAATAAAATAATATTAATATTTTTCAAATAATAATTGGAAAAGTTTTGAATGAATAATGCAGTAGTATTTGCAATGTGAGCATTAAATAAATATTATAAAAAAAAATTTAATCAGTACTAAACAAAACAATATTATTTTTAAAGTATTTCTTAAATATTACAAAATTGAACAAATAAGATTTTAAATTTCAATACTGATCAAATATTTTCCATTTTTAAATTAAGTAAGCATTAGAATAATATCAAATCAAAAATATTCAAATAATACTCACACAAGTTTAAAAACAAAAATATTGATAAAATTTATAATAATATTCGTTGAGTATTTTTTGAATATTTATTTTTATTATTGACAAAGATTTTTGTAAAAAATTATTGAAATATTTTGTTTGCAATTTATTGTAAAAATATTCAGGCGTTATTGAAAAAATTTTTTAATTAAATATTTTTCCCGAAAGGTTGAAAATATTGGCACAATATTGGCTAAATATTCCCTCTTATCTGGGTAGTTTTTGAACGTTTTAATGTGCAAATCGCGTTGTTTTCGCTGAGTTTTACGTAAGAATCAATTCTCTACATCGTTCTAGCAAAAGTACGCATAATAAACCCATTGCTTCTAAAACTTTAATGATTACTGATTTTGGCATCTGCCATAGCTTTTCTCGAATTTTGTATTCTTGTCTATACACATAGAATAGGGGTTATTTAAGTTTTGTTCCTTTGCAGCTCGGATATATCAAGAAACTGAGACATTCATTTCATCCGATGCATGTAAAGATTTTTGGCGGCGCGTTTCAGCTAATCATAATATAGATTCAAATTTTAATGGAAATATGTATAATGTTTATGACAAAATCAAAATACGTATGTATCATTCATCATATTATGACAGATTTTCTTGTCCACACATTGTGGAAATTCTTTGCGCGATTATACGAAGGAAATAGGAAACACGCGCTTGGAATAAAACCTACAAAAGTTTTGCTTCAACAAATCTCATTATCAACAACACCTCAGCGAAACCTGCGAGTTGTTCAGCTCACTGAAAAGAATAGTTTAGCAACTTAAAAGAAGTTTCCGTCTGCAGTCAGAAAGATTTAACGGTGCAGTCACTCCGAAAGTAAAGATGCCGTAAAAAAATAAAAGGCGGGTGACGCTCCAAATTCACGAAATTAGTCCTCTCTCTCCATGTTCTCGAAGACGGAAAGTAATTTTCTCCTCATAACAGAAAATTCAAATGTCAACCCGAATTATCCAGTTTTCGAAGTTATCCTGCAAAAATACAAAATAAGAAATAAATAAGCGAATAAATCAATAATGAATACTTACAAGGGGAGGCTCAGAAGTCGCCGCCTCCGATTTTGAAAACAATTGCACAAAAATGTAGCTAAAGTAAAACTATTAGACCCGTGTTTCTCACTTTTTGCCAATGGGCCTTCCTAAAGCGTCGGGAAATTTTTTGAAAGTTGCCAAAAATTCACGTAAAATACCCGAGCGGAGAGCGTTCCGAATATTTACGTGAATTTCGACAACTTTCAAAAAATTCCTGACGCTTTAGGAAGGCCCATTGGCAAAAAGTGAGAAACACGGGTCTAATACTTTTACTTTAGCTACATTTTCGTGCAATTGTTTTCAAAATCGGAGGCGGCGACTTCTGAGCCTCCCCTTGTTAATTTATAAAAATTGAACGAATAAACTCGAACAAGAGAGAAACGTGCGTGCTTGGAAGTGGCGGCGCGTGCAATCTGGCAACAACGCATTCTCTCCATCTGAACCTGCACGGAAAAAAAGATTTGTGAAAATAACCATACGGATACCTGATTTTGGTACCTGCTAGATGTTATGGTAAACTTGACCAGAAGTATGGTACATTTACCGATACTTTGAGTAAATTCGACATGCAATCAGGTAGCATCACCTAGTACCTAGTCAAAACATAGTACACGTCCTGTTAGCATTACCATAACATCTAGCAGGTGCCAAAATCAGGTATCCGTATGGTTATTTTCACCGTATTTTTTTTCTTGTGTGTGTAAAACAATCGATCTTCAGAGGTGCAATGCACCCCCAAGATATCGATACTTTTGCATAGGTTCAAATGGAAAATTAGCATGGTTGCCAAATTGCACGAGCAGCAACTGACAGCTATGTAAGACCACAACTGATATCGCATCGCAGCGGCCATTAATTAAACGGCTCTTATGCACTATTCAGGTGAGTTAGCTGAGAGACGTGACTTGGATCCTGTAGCATCGCGTGCAATTCAACAACGTTGCGGATCGTCCATTTAATCCCATTTAGAATATCGATGTAATAAAGGAGTGAACTCATGGGCGGATACAGGGAATTGTCTTTCTCTCTCTCTCCTCCCATTTGAAAACATGCGTTAGAAAAGGACAGAAGAGGGGGCCAAAGTCACGTGATGATCCCCTCTGCTATCCTTTTCTAACACATAAGTTCAAATGGAAGGAGAGAGAGAAAGACAATTCCCTGTATCCGCCCATGAGTGAACTGTGCATTTATAACTATCCGATCTTTCTCTTTGGTTTAAGGTGATTCCAGGCTAAGCTTGTCCATATTTCAATAGGAATGATACAGCGCATCTACAGCGCTGATCATGGAAAATGCAAAATTTGTTAGCTGAAATTCTGGAATATCCCTAACGACACACTCAATCCAGGTTTAGTTTCAATCCAGCTACTTGAAGGATTGACAAACCGACGATTGCCAATCTGTTTTTAATCCGATTTTAAGACTGGTTTACAAGCGGTACGGGGATGATCAGCTCCGATATCCGGATTGGAATCGGCTTGAACAAGGATAAACACGGACTCCTCAAATCTATGAGAACCCGTTTTCAATCAGTATCAAACCTAGATTGACAGTCGGATAATCACCAGGTGTACAAGCTTCGTGAAAGACGGATCGGAAACGAATTTAAATCCGATTCAAACTGCATACTGGACCCTGCCACAAATTGGATCCGAACCGGTTTCAAGCCA
Source organism: Trialeurodes vaporariorum (assembly GCA_011764245.1). Lineage (NCBI taxonomy): Eukaryota > Metazoa > Arthropoda > Insecta > Hemiptera > Aleyrodidae > Trialeurodes > Trialeurodes vaporariorum. The sequence continues at coordinate 5,080,633 of VMOF01000002.1, read as the reverse complement.
GTTCTCTGAACATGGTTCAAGATGGATTTAGAAACTCATAAAAAAAGGACTTCAAAACGGTTTCAAACTTGCTACAAGAAGCTTCATCAACCTAGTTTCAAGTGAGCTTTCAGCCGATTTCTTAATCGTCCAGTCGGTTGGCCAGTTTAGTGCTTCGTCTTGAAACTCGATTGAAACCGAATTAATCGAAGTACTTGCAACCGATAGGAGTCTGTTTCCAACAAGCATCAAACCTAGCTAATCAATCGGATAGACGTCAGGTTCAAAAGCGCCATTGCCAGCCTTGTGAACCGAATTCAAGTCGGATTCAACCCGCTGTAAAGACGGTTTGAGTTTGGGTCGGATCACGTTCGTCAATTTTTTTTGCGGACATGTAAGCCATTTCAAGCCATCTACAATTCGCATTCAATGCGGTTCAGATAACTGTTTTGAAACCGGATTTGAAAGTAGAGTTATTGATCTGTTTAAACCCGTGTTTAACCCAATTGATAAAACAAGTTTGAATATGGTTTTAAATTAGTTTGAAGTAGGGTTTATAACCCTCCATGAAATCAGTTTGAATCTAGGTGAAATCTAGTTATCCAATTTTTGGTGCGAACATGTAAGCCATTTCAAATCGTCTACAATTCGCATTCAATCTAGATTGAATAACCTGGTTTGAAACCGGATAGGGAAGCGGAGTTAATTTAGTTCGCGGCTTCTGCCGAGAGAGTGCTCCACCATATTTTTGCGAAACGTTACTCGCGTTTACTTGGCCCCGAGCTGCGAACGACCTCTCCACTGAAACTTCGTACTATTGGGACATCTTCATCAGTACTTATTGATAATGGATTCACCCTAGGCCCACGTAGAGTGCCTGAAAATTGGTTTAGCGAGTCTAACCGAAACAATAACTCAAGTTTGTGTCTTTAACTTCCTATCAGATTGAAGTTGGTCTAGTACAGTTCATTAAGAACTTGGCTGCCATCTGCATTCAATCTGGTTATTGAAGGTTAGATACGGACTTGTGAGTCATTCAAGTCGCTTAGCTGCACTTTGCATTCAATCCGGCTTGAGTAACTAGTTATAACACCGGATGGGGACGAAGCTTCGTTCTTGATCCGAAATATACCCATGTTGAACCCAACTGATGAAACAAGATTGAAAACATCTTTAAATCAGCTGAAAGTAGGGTATATAATCCTCTTCAAAATCAGTTTGATTTCGGGTTAAATCCGGCTGTTCTATTTTTAGAGCGGACTTGTAAGCCATTTCAAACTATCTATAATTTGCTTTCAACCCTGCTTTGATAATCTCGTTTGAATCCGGTTCGGAATCGGTGGTTTAAAATTGGGAATAACCCTGATTGAACCCCATTTTTGAAACAAGTTGAAAAACGTTTTTGAACCAGTTTGAATAGGGGTCTATGATTCGTGGCGAAGATAGCTAGAATCCTAGTCAAATCTAGTTAGTCAAATTTTTTTGCGGACATGTAAGCCATTTCAAACTGTCTAGCTATGATCCGGCTTAAATCCAGCTTGTGTTAATCGGGTTTAAAACCGGATTTCAAAACTGGATTGAAATCGGTTGACTGGTTTGCCAAACCGAATTGAATCCAGTTTCAACCTCGAAATGTGCCGTTAGGGATACGCCAAAACTACAAATTTTAGGAACGTCATCACCTGCAAACATATATCAGGAACAGGAAGATACCCTGAAAGTTTACAGCTGAAATACTCAATCACTATTTAAATTGAACCAACGGATGAATGAACAGAGAACACTTCTCTATATTAGTGTTTCAATATCTTGTTTCCTACTTCAGTTTTTAACCCTTTATGAACCAAGCCCGAGTATACTCGATTTCCTTATCTAGTCTATTTCACATTTTTCAGTCTTCATTCCAGATAAACTCGATTATCGATGAAAACACTTACAAGAAAAGGCTTCGTTCGGGCGCCTTCAATTCGTCGATTAGGCAATTCCAACTCCCACGAGTACAAACAGTTCACTACCTTCCCTACATATACGGAAGAGTGGCGTTCTTTTGAACTAACCTGGTCTGTAATGAGTTAAAATGACAATTTTGAACGTAGGTAATTTGTTTGAAAAATATAACTAAAAATGTCCAAAAATAAGGGATGGGTTTATGCAGTAAAATGATCAATGAAGTACAAATATTTGCTTTCTGAGGAAAAAATAAAATATAACAAGTGTGAGGAAACAAATTACGCAACAATGGAATGAACGGAGAAGGATGCAGTGCCTATCTTGCAGCCTAGGCATCAATCAATCGAAGCGGTATATGGTACACGCAAGTCGCAGGTCCGTTAAACATCAAAGGTGCTCGTTCCAAGAAAGCAACTTCACGATCATTAGAATTTCTTTGATAGAGCTCACGATTTGTTTTATAAATATCATAGTTTTCAAAGTAAGGAGATGCTCAAGACAGCTAGGTTCAGAGTGCAGCCCGGGCCACAGTGGAGCGAGTCAATGGGAGGGATTCAGGGCTGCCGTTTTGCGTATAATCAATGCTATTTTTCAATTCACCGATGATTCCTTTGGATGAGAAAATATTACACAGTTCAGTTCAGTGCACGACTGTGATAAACTAAAATACTCGCATCTGTAAGCTTTTTTCAACCGGTGGAGTCGTCGATGACTTTAAAAAACTTGCGGATATTTTAATTAATCAACGGAGTTTCCATCGATTAAGGAAAGATTACAGATCAGAGTATTTTCGTGCATTAGTCATGCACTAAACTGAGCTGTGTAATCTTTTCTCAACCGGTGGAATCGCATCGGTGAATAGAAAAATAGCATTGGTTATACGCAAAACGGCAGACCTGGAGGGATTGGAGATGGAATAAATGACTAAAAATGCGAATTTGAAGGTTGTTACTGTAAAAAAAACAAACTATATAGAGTGATTATTGTAGGGAATTTTACAATAAAACCAATGAAACCCTTTTCAGACTTGTAAATTGCGTATTAACAGAGATATACGCATTTAAAGTCACCTTTAAAGTGTCTGGCCTCTCCCAATGACTCTTATCACTGTGCGCCGCGGCGCGCGGCACATGGCGATGCAATATGTGTGCGTTTCATAGGGGATGAGTATGAGCTTACGGGGTGGGGGGGGGATAAAAATGTCTGTCGAAATAAATATTCCGCGTTAAGGGATCTCTCTACCTGCCAATGAAAAAGTATCTATTTTTTTTTTAAAAGTACCAGCGCGAATATGTGGCTCTACCTGCGTTTGGTAAAATCACTTTTGCCCGTCCCAATGGTGGCATCGATTTCATCTAGCGTTTGCAACACAGCGCGTCATTTGAATACGCATGCACTAAAAATATTAAGCGCGAGTGTTTTGAAGAGTTTTCTCAAACCATTCTTTGTTAAAGAGCTTAAATTTTCCTGTTAGAATTGGTTGAACGGCCGTGGAAAATGCAGCAAGCATATGGTTATTGAAAACCTGCATTCTAAAGAGGGCTTTTCCTGGAGCAATCGTTTTATACTTGAAGATAGTCCTGACAGGTGTCACTCTTCAAAATATGTGTCTAATCCTCGACAAGTATCAAATCCTCGACAAGTATTGAATCCTTGTAATATAGTCTAATTCTTCACAAATTTTGAACTCTCAAAATATTTCGAGCCCTCAACACATGCCAAATCTCTGACAAGTATCGAATCCTCGACAAGTATCGAGTCCTCGACAAGTATAAAATCCTCAACAAGTATCGAATTCTTGATATATGTCTACTCCTTGACAAACAGTGGCGTCGCGTGCCATCTGGCAACAATGCAAAAACTCCATTTAAACTCGTTAAATATATCGAATTTTCCTTGTGCACTGTGCACTCCCTGAATTCGATCTTTTACATGAGTTTAAATAGATATAATACATTGTTGCCAAACTGCACGCGACGCCACTGTTGACAAATATAGAACTCTCAACAAATTTTGAGTCCTCGACAAACGTCGAATTTCCAACAAGTATCAAATCCTAGAAAAGAATCGAATCCTCGATATGCGCCTGATTCTTGGACAAATATCGAAAGAAAGCACGACTAAACGCTGAAGAATCACCTTAAACTGTGAACTGTAAAATCGTATATCCGGCAACACTGATATAGCTAGATGCTTTGTACCTAGTTCCTTTCAGTCTCTCGTCCCATATCCATCCCTCATTCTCCCCCCTCCTCCTCCCCCCCACATTTTCCCGCCCCTACCCTTTCCTCCTCTCACGACAGCTTTTGCTCAGGCTTTTCTTCTCCCCCCTCCCGCATCTCCTGCACCTCTCACACCCAGAGTTTATAATCCTGTACGCATATCTGCCGGAGCGGCGCACGGCAGCAGCGTTGATCTGCAAACTGATCAACACGGATTATAAAACTTTAGAGTTTATTGCAAAACGAGAAGTTATAAAAGCGCCTTCGTTCTTAGTCAACGCAACCTATTTTTCAGGAAGGAAACCATCATGCACCATGGAGCTGAGTCATGGCCAATCGGCACGGCGGCCGCGGGAAAGATTTCAAACAATCGAAGTTGATGTTGTTGATTGCTGCATGATTGATGATTAAAATTGGAGCGCGATGCGGAAGAGAGAAAATGAACTCTGTTGAGCGATGATACAAACTTTGGAATAAAAATCCGCTCGGTTAAATCCCAATCATGAAAAATGTCTATGGTCTGTAAAACAAACAATATTCGAAGTGAAAGATAAAAGTGCAGGAAGTTTGTTCAAGATTATAGAATTCAAATGAACCGCTGGTTTCACAGATTATATGCCCTAACTTTAATTTTCACAAGGGTTTTTTGTCCAGTCTTTATTTTTGGAATCCAGAGCATCAATGTCCACTGATTTTTTAGTCGGATTAAAGTGGGTCCAGTGAGTTTAGGGTGACTCACAGCTGGTGCTCATCAGACTTAAACGGCAATCCAGTCTTCGTCTAGTTTTCCTTTGGCGACAAAGGATGTAAGAATAATGCGTGGCAACCTCCATTATAACCAGCTCAAGAAAACGCAAAAATTGCGACCACGTTTCTAACACATGCGGAACAATAAACATTTACACAAGTTAAAGTCACACTCGCGAAAATAAATACAATTAAACAAAAACAGTTTGTTGAAGTATTTTACTAAGGCTTGCAGTTAGAGAGTTGTCAGATTGTAGTCGAGACAAAAGCATCGCGTCGCGCATGCAATGGGGCTCTTACAACCTTTTACTATTAGCAAATATGAATCCATTATTCTTGTAAGTTTTTCGCATTTTGCACCCGAAATTCTTAGACTATATAAATGATATAATAAAGCCAAAGGTGCTTACAAATGATTATTATATCAGATAATCATTTCGGGTATTCACCCATCTTCAGTGATTAATGAGGAATTAAGTATAGGAACATATCAACGCATTATTCTGCGCACTCGTCAAAGTTTACGACTTTGAAAACAAAATCAAGTCATAACGAACTGAAAACAATAAATAAATAAAATATATAAACAAATTTAAACTATAGTTAACAAACGAATATTAACACAACAAAGCAGAGATTGGAATGAGGATTTACGGTTTCGGCCTAATTTCCGATAGGTGGCAGCACAGGTCCGTAAGTTGACTAGCGGAGTTTCCTGAAACGCATGCTGAATGTACTTGAAAACCTTGAAATCAGGAGAGCTGTTTTGAATAACGCGCCATTACTTAACACCCAATTAGATATCAGGAGCTCCGCTAGTCAACTTACGGACCTGTGCTGCCACCTATCGGAAATTAGGCCGAAACCGTAAATCATCATTCCGATTTCTGCTTTGTTGTTTTAATATTCGTTTGTTAACTAGTTTAAATTTTTTTATTTATTTTATTTATTTATTGTTTTTGGTTCGTTATGACTTAATTTTGTTTTCAAAGACGTAAACTTTGACGAGTGCGCGAAATAATGCGTTGATGTATTCCAATATTAATTCCTCATTAACCCTTGTGAGCCTAAGGTATTTCGGTAACACAAGGGACTAAGGGGGGGTATTTTTGTACCCCAAGGATATTTTCATGCAGCACAGTCAGTATCAATAATTTTGAAACTTTAATGGATGGATTATGTATTTAGTACCCTAAGAGAGTAAATTATGTGAAATTTGAGTAAATTTTTGCTATGTTGCCAAATTTACACCTACTTTTAAAAAAAATGTCAAAATAAAAAAAATGGAAAAAATGAAATGAGGTACCATCTTATTTTTCCATTTTTGATAAATTTCCAATTTTTTTTCAATGATCTGACTTAATATTCTTAATCTACATAAAATATCCGTAAAATTCACTTTAATAGATGGTTCCAAACTTAAAACTGGCAGGACGAAGGGGGGGAATATTTGTTCCCCAACACTTTAAATTTCTATAATATCGACAAAAATTCATAAAAATTAATGAAATTTGGTGGACGTGTTCTAAGTATCCTAACTTAAAATGTCATGAAGTCCCAAAAAATTTTGAGCAGTTTTGACAAAATGGCGTCAAAAAAACTGGCCTGGGGTACAAATGTACCCCCCCCTAGGCGCACAAGGGTTAATCACTGGAGATGGGTGAATACCCGAAATGATCATCTGATATAATAATCATTTGTAAGCACCATATTGGCTTTATTGTATAATTTATCTAGTCTGAAATGAGTAAGGTAAATTTGTTGTGAAAATCATCGAAAATCGTGAAAATCACCCTGCAAAAGTTTAAAATTCAGTAATAAACTCAGAAAAAGCTGTAACGGCAAGGTCTTAATGACGGAGCTACGCAGGTATCATGGGAGAATCCAGTCTGATCTAATCTAATCGCGAGATCGGATTTGTCGGCGAAAATAGTTTCCAAATAAAATCCATTTACATGGATGTTGATACTTCCTGTTAAGAACGTTGGAGCATGCTTGAGAAAATCGTAAGTTACCCAGTTTCACTTTACACTTTTAAATAAACTCTTAAGATGCAGTAAAACAAAAATCCGTGCCTAACCGACGGACATTTTGGAACCGGAGTCAGCTATTTTTCACGATTTATGGCATGAAGAAAAATAATTTCATGAAAAACTATGGTTTACACGTATTCTATACGGAGTTTTTTTTAGCATTGTCATGATCTTCAAAATTCATTTCAGCGTCAAAATATGATCAAAAACTTAGGTTAAATACCAAAAACTCGTTCGGGGAATGCGTAATCGAAGGACATTTTGAACCATAAAACAATTCAAAGAGGTATTTAAAAAAACTTTAAAGGCAATTATTACTATTATGCTCTTCATAAAACTAAGTTCCTTGGACTTAAACGTCGAAACATCGATAACCTATTAGATCTTTTTTTAAAAATGTAATCTCGTTGGGACACCATTTGGCTCATTTTGAAATGATGACCCACCTGAATCGATCCTTAAATCACTTATTACAGCATATAAGCATGCAAGAACCCAATTTCGATGAGAGGACTTTCCTTTGCGGTCAATAGTACTCGCGAAATCAGACAACACCGAATGCGAGTTGAACTTGCTCGAGCTATGTCTTCCGTTTGTTTCTTTATCATCCCTCTCCCCTTTTCATTCTCCTTGTTGCATTCTTGACTTGGAAATTGCATAAGCGTCGGGCGCTACCTCCCGCCTCGTCTCGGTACATCGCTCTGAATGTTCATGTCATTATAATTGTTCTACATCCGTAATCAACTTCATGAGATTGTTGTCTCTCGTTGAAGTCGTTTATGTGCTGTGATGTTCATTCACTTATACTGCGACTGCTCAACGCTTTCTCGCGAATTCAAATTCGATTGCAGCAATAACCGTTACCCCTACGACCCTTCCCCACCCACCCACCCATCCACCCACTCCTCACTCTTTCAATGAATGTTTAAGAACTTTCACCTCACGACGTTTGCCCTGAATTCGTCTTCAGATGGATGCCTGATGTCGTGGAACTTAGAGTTATAGTGAGTGTGTGAGTAGGATCAAAGTAGAGCTTTCGAGTGATCGTTTCTCAACACTCCACTTCAAAACTTTTAATGATCGGCTAACTTTATGAATATTGCTAACTCTTGAATTAGACAGTTTCTGACAATCAAAGTGAATAAATTGCGCTTAAATTTGTGAACTACCGAATGATGCTTTTCAAAGATCTGCGACGCCTTGAAACTTTAAAAAGTCCATGTATGGTGCCAACTCACAAGGAGCTTACAAAATAATCATATTTTTTTTTTTTTTTTTTTTTTTTTACAAAGGTGCGTTGAGTACAATACGGCAACATCGTAATTCGTCCATTTCAACCACTGAATGAGGTCGAAATAGATATGTTGCAGAGTAAAATCTCGAATCGATATTTTACACAGGTTTAAACGGGCAAAGTGCAGGGTTGCCCTGTTGCGAGCGACCGCGACGCCACTGATTTGCGACGATCATAACGGGTCCAGGAATTTGTCTCTAGAGTCTAGGGTCATTTGAATACAAGACGTCACGTGTAATATAATCAGCCGGAACCATTTAAACTTTTCCTGTAGTAAAGCTTTAATGCATGGAGTATGATTGATGGTTGTGACTGATTCTGTAGTTGACAGGGAATAGCTTTTCTTGTTTTAAGTTTGAATATACACCGAAAACAAAGGGAGAGAGGCTAGTGCAATTTGGCAACAATGAACTCTCTCCATTTAAAACTGTGAAAAATAATCGATTATTTGGAGAGGCGCAGTGCCTGCTCTTCTATAGTATCGATCTTTTTGCATAGTTTTAAATAGCAAAAGGGTTGCTAGATTGCACGAGCCGCCGTTGACCGCAAGTAATTCTTCCAACATATTTTTTTTTTTAAAAAACAATAACAAACATAAACGCGTAATTCCCTTCAGCTCAGCCTCATACTCGTAGTCTATAAGACGTGGCTGGGTCCTAATTTCAAATCGGGCCAATTGAGCATGCTCCGTGAAAATTTCAAGTCAAAATTAAAACCCAATGAGTAATTTTTTACCTTTAGTACTACTATAGAAAAGACTTTTCATCGAAGGGTTTCGCTGAATTTTCGAAATTTCTCATGTACCGCGGAAACAGCCGGAAACGCATATGATGAACAAATGGAAAATAACTTGTCGATTGTCGGTTATGCTGTCAGTTACGTAACCGACTTTTTCAAAAGTACTTAATAAAAACAAGATGGCTTGTTACAATAATCTCTGATGTTGATTTTTAAAGCAAATTATGGTAGTTGAATTGAATGAAAAATTACAGGGCAAAACTTTACTATATTACCTACCTTTTTTCGTATATTTGAGTGCCGCTGACTAGGACCATAGGCAAATCACTAGATCGGATTTGTTGGTGAAAATCGTTTCCAAATAAAATCCATTTGCACAGATGTTGATAATTCCTGTTTAGAACGTTGGAGCGTGGTTGAGAAAATCGTAAGTTACCCAGTTTCTTTTTTAAATAAACTTTTAAGATGTTGTAAAACAGTAAAATCCGTGCGTAACCGACGGAGATTTTGGAACCGGGGGACAACCATTTTTAACGATTTAAGGCATGAAGAAAAATAATTTCGTAAAAAACGATAGTGTTTACACGTGTTTTACGGAGTTTTTTGATCATTTTCATGATCTTCAAAATTCATTTCAGCCTCAAAATACGCGTAACCGACGGACATTTTGAACCATAAAACAATTAAAAGAAGTATTTAAGTAACTTCAAAAGCAATTAATACTATTGCTCCTCATAAAACTAAGTTCCTTTGACTTAAAAATTGAAACATTGAAGTTATTTGATCTTTTTTTAAAAATGTAATCTCGTTGGGACACCATTTGGCCCGTTTCGAAATTACCCGGCGGCATAAGACCAATATCTGTATATGTAATATTTGTCGTCGTAAATCTGACAAGTGTGCTTGGCGCACTCATCGGTGGAAAACACGGTTTGCAAGTGAATAGGATCAGAAAAAAGTGCACGCATACTTTAAACTAAGGGAATGTATACTGGGGGATATAACCTAGGGAATTGCAGGAGCTTACTTCGACAACCATACGATCGTCGGAAAAGCCAGGCGCAAATGTGATACGAACCGTCAGGGTTATACGGGAAGAGGCCTGTGGGTGTGTGTTTGTGTTTGTGTGAGTGTTTGCGAGAAGACAGTGAAAGAAGAAGGAGAAGGAAAAGAAAGGGAGAGTTTAGCTCAGCTTGAGTGAATAGCTGAAAAGTGGGGCACGGGAGTGTTCACTGTTCAGAAGGGATTTGACACTCGATACAAGCCAACAGTGGACTCCGGCGGAGTTTCCGTGTTTTCCGAGTGCTTAAAAACGCCGGGACTCCTTGTCACTCAATATAGGGACGAATCCTCGACCCTGCTCGGCCTGACCCTCCCTTATCCCTTAACGCGTCCCTCCGATGCTCCAGATCCCCCCCCCCCACCCGAATGGTTTGTTTATCAGTGCCCTTAAAGGAGCGATTTGGTGATGTAACCTTAATCTCTTCCCTCCTATAAAGGGACTACTTTTCTCCATCTTTGACTGATTAATGATTCCGATTACCAGGTTCTTTACAAGAGGGCACTGGCGCAACCAGATTATCTTCCATCTCTCTCATTTCCCATTTGAATGTATGAGTAGGAAAATGACAGAAGGAGTGGGTTTTATCCTCTTGTCTATCCTTGTCTAACATACGTTTCTTAATGGAGAAAAGAGAGAGATGAAGAAACTCTCGGTGCGCTACTGCAAGAAGGCCTTTTCAGTGTGAATCTGCATCATTTAACACTCAATTTTGGCATTCAGATTTACTGCTGAGCGATTAAAAGCGAGTCTTGGGTGCCAGCAGGAGGAGCAAATGGGACATTCCGCCCCCTGGAATTTCGAGACTACCGATTTTCACGAATGTTTTCCCCAAAAAGGAATTGAAAGAACAAGCGAAGATTCAAGAAAATCAAAGCCCCCCCTTCCAGAAAAGTTGGTTTTGAGGTCTTCTCTTGGAGAATTTTCATATGTACCTATGTAACGAGTTATTGTTAATTTTATAATTATAAAATTAACATCCGATTATAATCAGATTAAATGGGGCAATCGCAAGGGTCTTCACGCCATGTCTGGCTCCACCTATATTGACTCGCTCCACTGTGCGCTGGAGCAAGGGAAGGAAATGAAAAAAACTTTGACCAAGATTTTTCGATATTCTCTAATTGAATTTAGAACTGGGGAGGAAAGCATAAATAAAAGAATTAGAACCGAGAAGACCCCAGAAATTCAATGGGGCAATTGCAAGGGTCTGAAATGTTGTGTTTTTTATAAAGAAAATGAAAGTACTTGATGAGGTGAGAACAAAGATATGCCTTTGGTTTCTAAATAAGTCCCATTGTTCCGGAGATGAGATATTGAACCAGAATACATTGTTTTAAATGGGAATTCCGCGTAGTGACGTCACTACGCCCACGATTTTTTACAACTTTACAAATGTGTATCTCCAAAACCGGGGAACTTAAGGAAAAAACCAAGGGAACAGTTGTTTTCAGCTCATCAAGTACTATCATTCTCTGCATAAAAAACACAAAATTTCAGACCATTACAACTGCCCCATTGCAGCGAAATCTGATTTAGACTTTATCGAGCTGATGGCGGATGCTTCTGTGCCTGTGTACACACAGGCAACCATTGCTCATAAAAGATTTTCCGTAAGCATTTTTTTAGGCGTACCGTAGGTACTACGTGCGCCTATTGAAATCGGTCTGCTACTCAATAGAGTATACTACGCCCCCTTGTGGTCAAATGGCAAAATGAGCTTTTTTGATGTCGTGATTTTTAGGTTGTTTCCTATTTTTTTTTAATGCCAATTTCGTTTGAAAAGTTAATGTTTTCCCAATCACGACTGAATTTCGAGTGTGTTGGAAGAAATTAGATGTTCATTGATTCACGTTTTCTTAAAGTTATTCTACTTCAAAAATTTTTACTAACCTCATTTTCTGATTAGTGATGATTTCAAATTGTCCCGTATTTATTCTAGGTGATCAAGTGAACCAATCATTTGCCGTTCTGAGTGATTTTTTTTTTTTTCATGTAAATGTAATTATTATATGCGTTTGGTCAAACGCAAAACGGAGAGTCCAAGCAGCAAGACTTTCACTATCTCAATGCTCAGAATTCTTATTTATCTTTGGTTGAACTGATGACTGTTCAGTGTTCACTTTTAATATTTAAATATTTTTAACGCTAATGATCAGAATTAGAGACTGATTAGGTGTTTTGAGGTTGATCAGTCATGCCTAAAAGTTTCGCACTTAGACTTTTGTAGTAAATTGAGTTTGCGCCTCACAATTTGGTTGAAAGAAAGGGTAGCGTCTTTTATGCTGAAATATGAGTCAGCGATCCATTTTTTTCTGAAAATTGTGTTAGAGTCAATTTCTTCTGATGGCGCAGAGATTTTCAAGGTATTTTGTTACGATAGTTAGCCTCTCACAACAAAGTCAATCATGATTTAGTCAAAGTAATGGTCTCTCATCATGTCAATACCATCCATAAGAACATCCTTCCATCATATTTTCATATTTCTTAACCCTCTCTGACTTAGAGAGATTTAGGTAAAAAATTCTGTGGCTCTGTCCGTCAGTCCGGTTGTCCGTCACTCCGTACCTAGGCATAACTATTGAACCATTGATCCTTATGAATCCAGTTTTTTGCACAGTTGTTGCGTTTTAGATTCCCCAGAGGCACTTTTTTTTTTTTTTGAAATTTTGACTTTTAGGGTAGTTACGGGGAAAAAATGATTTTCTTTAAAAATCAAGGGTAAAATGGATAAAAATGAATAAAAATGGAATAATTCAAGTTTGGTTTAAATCCATTTTGATGAAAGTTAGCAAAAAAAATCTACATTCAGCCTACTAAAAAAAAACCACTCATAGTTACAATATTCAACCCTAAAAACCGTTTAAAAAATCAAATAGGTGCGCCCGAGCCAAAAAAGGGAATTATCGTGAGAAATTAAGTAATCTTAAAACTTGGAGTCAATCAAAATGGCTGGATGAATTTTCATGAAACTTTTTACACATAATCTACTATCAAGTACTAACATACTTTCCTCTCTGTGTCACCAAAAACAACCAATAAAACCATTTCAAGAGGTAATATAGGTGCGATTGAGCAAAAAATATGGGAATATCAAATAAAAATATAATCCTATTATTTGGGATGGTTCAGGTTTGGTTCAATCAATTTGGATGAAAGTTACCCAAAAAAAATCTACATTCAGCCTACTATAAAATAAACCACTCATAGTTACAATTTTCAACCCTCAAAACCGTTTAAAAAATCAAAATAGGTGCGCTCGAGCCAAAAATGGAATTATCGTGAGAAATTAAGTAATCTTAAACTTGGAGTCAATCAATAATGGCTGGATGAATTTTCATGAAACTTTTTACACATAATCTACTATCAAAGTACTAACATACTTTCCTCTCTGTGTCCCCAAAAAACAACCCAATAAAACCATTTCAAGAGGTAAAAAAGGTGCGATTGAGAAAAAAATATGGGAATATGAGCAATAAAAATATAATCCTATTTTTTGGGATGGTTCAGGTTTGGTTCAATCAATTTGGATGAAAGTTACCCAAAAAAAATCTACATTCAGCCTACTATAAAAAAACCACTCATAGTTACAATATTCAACCCTCAAAACCGTTTAAAAAATCAAAATAGGTGCGCTCGAGCCAAAAAAGGGAATTATCGTGAGAAATTAAGTAATCTTAAAATTTGGAGTCAATCAATAATGGCTGGATGAATTTTCATGAAACTTTTTACACACAATCTACTATCAAAGTACTAAATACTTTCCTCTCTTGATCACCATAAACAACCGATTAGACCTTTTCAAGAGGCAATATAGGTGCGATTGAAAAAAATATGGGTATGTAAGCAAATAAAAACAAATCTTATTATTTCGGATAATTCCTGTTTGGTCCAATGAATTTTGACAAAATCTGGCAAATAAAATCTACAATTAGTTTACAAAAGAAAGTAGCCCTTACAGTTACAATATACAACCCTTAAGAGAGTTAAAAAAATCAAAATAGGGTGTTTGTCCAAAAAAAAAAAAAATGAAAGTGAGGAATTAATTTTAAAATTGGAGTTAATCATTAATGGGATGGATTTTTACAAAACTTTTCACAAACATAATTTTTAAAAAAAACACTAAACCTGCACTGTGTGCACTAAAATATTTTTTGGAAATCCTCATAAAAACCTTAAACCGTTTTGAGGGGCAATATAGGTACAATCGAGCAAAAAACTTTTGAAACTATAATTGTAAACAAAATGAAGACAACATAATGATTGGAATAAGTAATTCAAGTATGACTCAATTAAGTTCAATGAAATTGCATCAAAACGTTTGCAACCAGCCTAGGCAGAAATGTCTTTCCAATGTATTACTACAATATACAATTTTTAAGTCTAAAGCTGTTTAAAAGCAATATAGGTTTCATCACACCAAAAAATAGAATATTCAAGAAAAATTTAAATTTTTTAAAGAAAAGTCAAACAAAAAAGGCTGAATGAATTTTTTTGAAATTTTTTTTGCGCAATCTACGACTTACTTAAGTACATCTTTGGAGGGGGGTTAATCTATTAAACAAAAATTTTTTGAAGATCCACAGTTTGAAAGAAGAAACCAAAAATAGTACTCAATGGAGGAAATGCAAGAATCAGTACATTTCGACCTGCTAGGTATAAAAACCAAGGGAAAAAGAAACTCCCAAAAAAAGAACAAAGAGCAAATATAATGAATGCAGCTCAAAGAATAAAAAATTATTGGAATCTGGAAATTTCTCTAGACCCTGTTATAAGCAACACCCGATTAAGGCTCTCAATTAGCCTTCAAATAACAAAATAGGGAACTACTCCTACAGCTTCTCTACAAAATTGCAAACTCTTCGGATTGAAGGCAGAGTTATGTCCGGAGGTGAAAAAATTTGAAATTTGGGTGGGGGGGGTCCCCCCGAATTCTTAAGGGGTTAGGGGGGCTCCTCCAGAATTCTTTAGTGGTGGGGGGGGGGGGTCTGGGGGGCTTCCTCAGATAAAAATGTGTGAGAAAGTGTTCGTAGGGTATTCCCTACAGTTTTTTTTTATCATTTCAAGATTTGATTGACGTATTTCGGCCATTGTGCGCGGATCGAATGCCTGTCACCAGTCGTGGGACGTCATGGGGGCATTTAGGAGAGATGTCTTTTGACTCACTGTAACTTCTTCATCTTTTCTTACGTTTTGCCATGGCGTTCTTTGTTTTACTTGGCATCACACTTCACGTTCAAATTTTTTTCCGGGCAACCAAAGAACGGTGCCAGCTAATGGAATATGGCAACATTGTTTTTCTCTACTTTAACACATCATGAAAAATAAACGATTCTTGGCGAGGCCAGTCGCCTACCCAAAAATCGATCATTTTACATATAAAATCAATAGAGACAAAAACAGTGTTGCCAAAATGATAGAGCCGTCACTGCCAGTTAACCTGCAGACCAATTTTTGCATGGAAATAATGCCTTCAGTGGACTCCAAGATTACTTTCAAGAAACTGCGAGAAACATTTCCGGTCTCATGAGCATCTTGGAGCTGATCTAAGCTGTTAAGAGCGTTGAGGTCTGACTGGCTGGACTAATAACCAATGACTCGGCATGGTCCGATTTCTTCTTACTACTGATCACTTTTTCATTTCCCTATTTTGCGGGACATACTATATTGTTGACTACCTTTTTACTAAAGGGGGTTCAAATTGTTTTATGAGTATTTGATTGTTTATTACGTGCGTTTAGCAAAGGGAAATTCGAAGGAATTGTTCTATGATTGTCCGGAGTGGTCCTACCGCCCCCCCCCCCCCACTCGCCGCTTTCAGGTTCGAACTTGAACTTTTGCTGTACAAATTTTTTTTGAGATGGTGGAATATTCGAAGGGTTTTGTCCTCAGATCGCACGTAGTGGTCCTAACCCCTACCCACTCACCGCACCCTTCTTTGGACCCGGATTTTTGCTGGACAGATTATTTTTGAGATGCTGGAAATGGAATTTGATTTATGAGGGACCAAATTTGCTCAAGGTGCGCCTTCTCTGACACTGTAGTGTCAGAACTATCTGCTTGTTTTTTTTCAAAGCAATGATGAGTCTCCAAATAGCCACCTAGCATAGAGACATCTTAGTCTCATCATCAAATACTACAAAAACTATACAGAAGCTTTAGTTGTGTCTACTATACAAAAGCTGTTTTATTACAAATTATATGTACACTTGTTCACGCATAGCAACTATTCCAATATTTTCATCAACCGGTTCTTGGACATTGAGGCCAAGGGCAGTAAGTGTTATCACAGAGGGGTTTCGTAAACCTAAGAGATAACACTGTACCTGGCTCTATGTTATGAGAATCAAAGTGAAGGAGAATCTTTACAT